>CM031375.1:34145567-34653266 GCA_018208015.1 Medicago ruthenica | reverse complement strand
AATTGCTTAAAACCATAATTAAAGTTGCAATGATTATAATATCATAACTTTAATCCCCGGCAACGGCGCCATTTTGTTGAATGGACAAAAGTAAGTATTAGTTTTTATATCGTTCCACAGGGATTAATGTGATATCATAAACCGTTCAACTTCGATTATCGTTTTAAGTTAGGGTTTATCCATTTTTTATACTACACTACTCAAACATTTTAAAAACATAATAAATAAATAGTAGAGAAATAGGACATAGAAGGTGTTAGGATTAACGTTCATCAATCAAACATCGTTTATATTCGATTGATTACAAATACGGATTCTAGCTTTTCTTATATATGACATTATTACGTATTGCTCAACAACATCATTGATTTCCCAAATGACGTCGTGAGATCGATTGTATCGTTTAATCGATGATTTCTCAATCTATTAAACGATTCAAAAGCTTTACGATCCAATACTTTAATGTAATTATCAAAACCAAATCCCATTTCTAGAATTTCTTATCTTGATAGAAAATCATTCTAAACCTAGATTCAAAAGTCTTTTTCAACAACATTTAAATCAAACATAAGATTGAAAAGCAAGAAGAAATTCAATGGTATATAAAAATTGCTAGAATCATATATTGAATAACCAAAAGTTTACAACATGAATGATTGATTACCTATTAATCCCAACAAAGGAGATTAGTTGATCATTGTCATGACAACTCTTGCAAAATAAGAAAGGAAGATGAAGATATGTGAGAGCTTGATGTCTCAAAGCTTCTTAAGATCTTCTTCAATCCAAATCAAATTGCTATTTGAAGTTTTTCTCCCTCTATGCCTATTCTCTCTCAAAGATAACAAGTATTCTAAGCTCTGGAAAATATTAAAACTGATAAAAAACTATCTCTATAAGAAATGAGCTTAAAATTCCTTAAATATGCTGAGAAAATGTTCGCTCGCTACAAGCGACCAGTCTGTCGCTTGTAGCGAGGACTTCAATTGGCCAATCATAGAGCTCCACGTCACCATCAGCATTAAACCGCCCCTTTGGTCGCTATAGCGACAAGGTCTGTCGCTACAAGCGATGGATCATTGAAATTCCCTGCCTAGGCTCGCTTCAAGCGTCCAGTTCATCGCTTCAAGCGATGAACTCCTGATAATCCCTGCCTAAGCTCGCTTCTAGCGATGGATGCTGCGCTTCAAGCGATGGATGTCTGGAAATCCCTGCCTATCCTCGCTACTAGCGATGGCTTCTGCGCTTGTAGCGATGGCATCAAGAAAAACTTCATTCTTTTGCATCAATCAGGTTCAAGCATGTATTTCCTGCATAATCACATGGGGTAAGGCTTAGGATCACATTTATTGCATTTCTAACACATTTATGCCCTAATCCTAAGGTAACTTGTACAACAAGTAAACATAAGTGCCTTAATTTGTACCAAAATATAACAACATTTAGGCACTTATCAGTTACAAACCCAACATATAATTTCCAGACACAACCAATCACAAATTGACATATAATAAAATAATAAAAAACATGTTTTAAACCATTGGTGGTGTGTACGGTGGAAACCATTGGTGGAACAGTCAATCAAAGCTTGCCTCTGATTCATGCTTGCCTTCATTATTAGTTGAGCATTTTCCTATTTGAAAATTACTTAAATCGTAACATGCTTTAAACATGTTTCCTTTGTTGATAAAAAAATAATAATAATAAAAAACATGTTTTTTTCTTCTTTTCATAGCATGTTTCTTATTTTCAACATCATCATAACATGATTTAATTATTTTAGCTTCTAAATTTGCTCATGAACTGAAGTATTTCGATTACAGTGCTGATTAATTTATTAAATTTCAAACTCATTGAAATTGTTCACCTAAATGAGGTTGATTTTTTTTGTTATTTTGTTTCTGTCGAGTTTTTGTTTTTAAGTTTAAATTTTTTATATTTGAATTTCATTTTTTTTTCATTCAAAATGAGCCTTAAACTCTAAAAACAGGTAGAAAATCAATTTCTGGATCGAGATCATTGTCGATACCCTTATACTTATTTAAATGTTATCATCTTTATATTTTATTTTTACAAAATCATTAATAACTTATTCATAATTAAATTTCCTTTTTTTTAAAAAAAAAATTGATTGAAATGAAGATAAGAGACAAGCTTGCTTTACGTTTGTGGTGATTTAGGACTGTACTGGTATTTCTAGTACAAGTCCTTTCTCTATAATGCTTATTCGGTGTAATAATGCATACATTTGGATGTAATGTGGCAGGGTGATAATGCACCTTCATGGCTGGCACAACAAGTTTTAAAGCTTAAGACGAATTTAAAAATGTGGTCTCTTGAAGTAATTATTTTTTAATAAAACTGTTATATTTTATTTAATTTTGTTTCAATTTGTTCTTTAAAAGAAAAATTATTTATTAATTTGGCTACTTATAAGAAAAATTATTTATTAATTTGTTCCTTCCTAATTTTTTGCTCTTGTTTAATTGTTTAGAAAATGATCGTATATTTTATCTTATATATAAAAGTTTTTAAGTCTTTTAGACAACTTTTTAGAGTAACAAAAGTTGTTGTAAATTTACTTCCTAATTCTTTGCTCTTTCTTTTTTAGTTTTTTTAAAAAATGATCTCATATCTTATATATAAAAATTCTTAAGTCTCTTAGACAACTTTTTGGAGTCAAAAACGTTGTTGTGAATTTCCTTTCTAATTTTTTGCTTTTTCTTTAACTTTTTAGAAAATGATTGCATATCTTATATATAAAAGTTCTTAAGTATCTTAGACAACTTTTTTGAGTCAAAACGGTTGTCTCAAATTTTCTTCATTGTTTCTCTTTCTTAATTTTTTTTAGAAAATGATCGCATATCTTAAATATAAAAGTTCTTAATTTCTTAGACAACTTTTTGGAGGTAAAAAAGTTGTTGCAAATTTCCTAATTTTTTGCCTTTTATTCTTTTTTAAAAGAATAATTTTACCTATCTTATTTTCTTAAGTCTCTTAGACAACTTTTTGAAGCCAAATAATTTATTGCAAATTTCCTTCCTAATTTTTTCTCTTTCTTTGTTTTTTTAGAAAATGATCGCATATCTTATTTTATATATACAAGTTCTTAAGTCTCTTAGACAACTTTTTAGAGTCAAAAAAGTTGTTGTAAATTTCCTTCCTAATTTTTTGCACTTTCTTTTTAGATTTTTAAAAAATATCTCATATCTTATATATAAAAGTTCTTAAGTCTCTTAGACAACTTTTTGGAGTCAAAAAAGTTGTTGCAAATTTTCTTCATAACTTTTTGCTCTTTCTTTAATTTTTAGAAAATGATCGCATATCTTATATATAAAAGTTCTTAAGTCTCTTACACAATTTTTTTGAGACAAAACAGTTGTCTCAAATTTTCTTCATAGTTTTTCTCTTTCTTAATTTTTTTAGAAAATGATTGCATTTCTTAATTTCCTAATTTTTAGATGTTTATTCTTTTTTGAAAGAATAATTTTACCTATCTTATCTTATATATTAAAGTTCTTAAGTCTCTTAACCAATTTTTTGGAGCTATAAGTAGGGTTAATATTGTAATTTTATATCTATTTTAACTAATTAAACCTAAATTCACTATCATGCATAAATTTGAAAATTGTTCTTTAAGAGGTAATTTCATTCGTTGATGTATTTTTATTTTTATTTATCTGTATTTTTGGAGCTATTATATTGTAATAGAATCAACAAGAGATTTTAAATAATTCTTATCAACAATCTCTCTGATGTGATAAGCCTTAGAAGCGTCGAAGGAGGAATTGAATGGGATGTCGGAGACTTGGAGACATGTCTTAGAAGCGTATGACTTTCGAATGAGTTGAAGCAAGACATAGTATATGTAATGTAATTTCAGCAAAAGGCGAAGTAGTTCTACCTTAGACATGAAAGTTGGATATCATATCATACAAGATACACAGTTGAAATATCTTGGGTCCATAGTACAAAATGACAAAGAAATAAAAGCAGATGAAAATCATTGTATTCAAGTTGGATGGTTGAAATGGAGAAGAGACTCAAGTGTTTTATGTGATACAAAAGTACCATTCAAGTTGAAGGGAAAAAATATCATACAGTTGTAAGCCAACGATGTTTTATGAAACAGAGTGTTGGACGGTTAAGAACCAACACGAGAATAAAGTATGTGTAGCGGAGATGAGGATGTTGGGTTGGATGTGTGGTAAGACTAGATGAGATAAGATTAGAAATGACAACATTATAGAGATAGTTGGGGTAGCATCTATAGTATAAAATATTGTGGAAAACGGGCTAAGGTGGTTTGGATATGTAGAGAGAAGACTTGTTGATTTTGTAGTAAGAAGAGTAGATCAAATAGAGGATAAAAAGATTACACGAGGTATAGGAAGACCTAGAAAAACTATAAGAGAAACTATTAGGAAAGATTTATGGATCAATGAGTTGGATCTAAATATGATTTATGATAGAACAATATGACGTATTTCGATCCATGTAGTCGGTCTCATTTAGTGGAATAATGTTTGGTTGTTGCTATTGTCTTTGAGTTCTTGTCTTTTCACTACAAGAAATCAGGCTTTTAGAGACTGAATATTCAGTCGCTACATCAACAAAATCGGTCACTGATAGATTTAGTGACCGAAATAGCGACCAAAAATAAAAGTGGCTAAAACACTGGTCGCTAATCCTTTGTGACCGGTTTAGCGACTGATTTTTCGCGACTGATTTTGTGACTATACATAGAGACCGGTTTTGTCACTGAATTTTGAGACGGAATTAGAGACTGATATAGAGACGTCTTTGGAGATCCAGAGACAGAATCTAGCCACCGATTTAGACACCCTTTTCTTGGCTGAAATCAGCTAATTTAGTGACTTATTTATTGACTGGGTTTGACACTTAATTAGCCACCGAATTTAGAGATCGAATTCGTGACCGAAATTTATTTATTGTATTATAAATTATAGTCGCTATTTCGGTCGCTATCTGGATTTTTTTTAATTGTTTGCTGAATGCTATACTGGTCACTGTTTTGTGACTAAGAATTACAATATTTTTTTTAATATTGTAATTTTTTAACTCACATTTTTATCAAATTCCATACAAAAGATCAAAATAATTCAATGGTACATACATAAACTAGTCAAAATATAATACTAAGGAGGAGATTTGTGTATTCACAAAAGCCTTTGCACTTGGTAGTCTTAACAAAATACATAATACTAACCAAAAGAAAGTTGCAAGTGATAGGCTTAACAAAACACTAATCCAAATAGATTTGTGAATTAACAAAACACATCAAATTATCTATTCAGGAACATTTTGTGCTTCCAACTCTAACTCGTCATCAACCTCATCATCACCAACCTCATTATCCTCATCAGCATCAACTTCATCATCATCAACCTCATCATCATTAGCTTGGTCTTCCTCATTGCGTGTAAATTCTTTCTGTTAACGGAAAGATAAGATTAATTGATATGTCAAACTAACTAGAAACATAATAAAACCAACATAATAAGCACTACAGAAACTAAAGTTGAGAGTTTACATCCACATGTTCAGATCTTTTATCAACCCACGTCTTATCTTTTTTATGCTGGTGTGTGCGTCGAAACAATTCCACATGAGTAGGTGGGATGCCGGTACTTTTTGTCTAAGAAAAAAATAATAGACATTAAAAGCTAACCCGCGTCAAAGCTAACAGTCCAGCATTCTCACTAGGAAAAATTCAAGAATGTTTCTTAAAAATGATTCAGGCATACTCTCCTACTAAGAAAATGATATCATGTTTTGAACAAGAATCTTACATAGAAACTGATGATCCATTCCCGGTTCCGAAGATCCCGGATAATAGAATTCCTACTCCCTGTTACATAAGAAACAGTAATCAATGATGATCACAAATGATAAGAAAAAATTGAAAATATGACAGTTAGCATGAAACTGAAAATATAACATCTTCCACCCAAATCCCTACTCTTCTAGCTACCTCATTCATACCAACCAAATCCCTAATAGTGGGGAAACTAAAATCCAAATTTGAACAGGGAAAATGATGGATAAGGATCTACTTTGGCCAATGGTAGACAAATTATAGAAAATGACGTATTTGTAGCTTTGAGTATAGAACTTACCTCAATGATAGTGAACCTGTTTTTGATCTCTCAAGGAGTTCACTTGGAACTAACCTTGAGAGTTTGTTCTTCCCCACATTTCTGCGAACACATGACAAATAAATATGACACTTTATTTTTATCTTTTATGCTAATAATCAATAAATTTACATTTGATTCATCAACATGGGACTTACAAGACTTTTAGTGATCGCAGTTGCATAAAAAAAATCAGGTAAGGGACCATTTAAGCTATTGTTAGATAAATTTATGAAAGGAAAGAATTTAAATTCAGTGTTAAAATTTTAAATGCACCGTGTATATTTTAGTATATATTTGAGATTTTGAAAAAGTTGAATCAACAATATGATTGATAATCATATAATATTTCAATCACACTTAATATCTTTTAGAAATATTTTATTGTTTCATTAATTTAGAAAAGAAAAATAAAACCTTCCCTAAACTCTCAAATCCTCTGTCTGAAACATACCCGAGGTCGCGCTTTATTTAACATAATGAGATGAGGAACTCACAAGTACTCTAACATTGTGAGCTTTGAGATGGAAGATGCTATATGCCCTGTTAATCCACTTGAAGACAAATCCCTGGTTGGTTCCATTGCCATATATACTTTAAGTTAGAGTAAAATTGAAGTTCTTGAATTTATGCACGGTTTATTTAGGGAATGTTAAACTTACAAAGATGTGATTCTTGGGATTCTATTGCCATCAATACTACAGTTTAGGCCTTCCCTCATATACTTCACTGGACGACATGGATCTCCTTGCCAATTTCTAGCCACCCCATAAGCATCCTTGATGATTGTGATAGTATCAACTAGTATTTGGTATTCAGAAAAACAGTTCAATAAGGATTTACAGCCAATTTGCACATAGTTTACTTACACCACAGATGACAATAAAAATTCTCATACTAAAGACGAGATTTCTTGTGTTATAACAACTTAATCAGAAAACCACTGCATTACAAATTAGCTCAAACAATTGTCCTTCATATGCATATTCCATTCCAATGGCAAAGGGTTAACAACAATAACAGGACGAATCAAAAAAAAAATCCAAAACAAACAACATCAATGAGTTGTAAAAACAACATAAAATTACGGCCAAAACAAGGATAGAAATCATCTTAAGAATATGATATATTTCGGATTTTAAGTAAAATGAGCTAGGGTTTCAAGTATAAATTGGGGCTTTTAGATGTAATGGTGAAATCTGAGTAGAAAAAGAAAGAATGTCACTTACCGTTGAAGAAGAACATAGTGGAGAGCCGGAGATAATGATTCCGGTGTGGTGGTTGGTCTCGAACAGAGCCGGAAAACTTGATTCTGTTTCAACTTATCAGATCTGTGAAACAGAAGTGTTAATTTAGTAGAGGAGAAGAAGGGGAGTACGAAAATGGCGTTCGCATGCAAGAGGAGGCCGAACGGAGGGAGGTGTGGCCGCAAAGGTGGTTGGCGGTGGTGGGTTTTGGGAGGAAGATGAAATGGCTTCTATCTTGAGACAAAGAGAGAGACGGGGAAAGATAAAACGAAAAAGAAAATAATAATAATAATTGAAGGGAAAAGTCAAAGTGGGATGATATAATATAAAAAAAAAATTAAATTGGTATTGAGAGAACTTTTTTTGAATAAGAGTGTACAAATGAAATTGATAGGAGGGAACCAAAATTTGGAGAAGTGCCTATGTTAAACTTGATATTTTTTTGTTATGAATATATTTTGTTTAGTGACCGATTTTTAGGTCGCTAAATAAATGGTCTCAAAATTGGTCACTAAAAATTATTTGTGACCGAATTAGAGACCGATATATATTTGACTAATAACTAGAAGAATTTAGTCTCTAAATCGGTCTCTATTGTGACCAATTATTTCGGGTCTCTAAATCGGTCACTAAATGACTAATTTCTAGTAGTGTTTGGAAGCATCAACTCATGCAAAACAACAATTATTATAACATTTCATGTTCAACTACCACATTTATTAGTCAATGATATAATCAATTTGCATCGCACGGGTCCAAGTACTAGTATGCTGTTGGAACAAAATGTGAACAACTCTCTTTTGAATAGAGGGAGATTGTTGGAACAATATGTATGAACAACTCTCTTTAAGGTTTTGATGATAACAAAGTGTTAAAAAGAAAATTGGTATTGCTAATGCTTTGTTCTAAGTTATGCAGAACCATGTTTTAATGATTGGTATTTGATAATGGTTATGGAAGAACAAGCTAAGAGCAAGAAGGAAAGCTTATAAGCTATGTTGCAAGTTTGAAGGAAAACTGGGTCTGAAGGCTGAGTCTGAAGACTGAGTCTGAAGGGTGCTTCTGAAGGCAGAGTCTGAAACCTGCGTCTGAAGGCAGCGTCTGAAGGCTGAGTCTGAGGGTCAACGAAAGTCAACGTCTGAAGGCTGAGTCTGAGGGTCAACGAAAGTCAACGTCTGAAGGCTGAGTCTGAAGGTCAACAAAAGTCAACGTCTGAAGGGAGCGTCTGATGAACAGTGCGTCTGATGAACAGTGCTTCTGAAGTCTGAGTGTGAAGACCAGCTTCTGATGAACTGTTCCTGAAGAAGCTTCTGAAGTCTGACGTGGAAAGTTTCCTTCAACATTTAATGCATTTAGTGTCAGAACAACTCCAATGGAACAGTTGTCTCCCTGGCTCAAACATTCCCCAGCTTTTAAGGAAAGCAATTTCAAACTTGGTTGCGTGCTCTGTTTTCTACTGGGTTTTAGCTCACAATTTCAGCCTGACCTAGCTCAAGATTTGCAACGGCTCTTTGCTTAAATCCTGGCAATCTTCAACAGCTCTATTTTCCTCTATATAAGGGAGATGATTTGAAGAGAAAATGCCAAGACTCTGTACAGAAAAACAACCTGCAACCTGAACTGCAAACTTGCTCTGTTTTACGTTTTCTGTCACAAATTAACTTAAGAATTCTTACAATTGTTTATCCTAGAATTTCTTAAGTGTTAGAGTCTCAATTGAGTTGTATTAAGTGAACACCTCTGATATTTGATCAAGTGTTCAACCCAAACTTACTTCTTTGTAATTCAGTTTGGTTCAAGTCTCAATCTGTGTACTGAGCATCTGAAGTCTCATTACTTAGTGTTCTGAGCAGGGAAGTCTCATTACTTTGTGTTCTGAGCATTGGAAGTCTCTTGACTGTGTGTCTTGAGCAGGGAAGTCTCATTACTGTGTGTTCTGAGCATTAGAAGTCTCTTACTAGGTGTTTGAGCATTGAAGTCTCATTACTTTGTGTTCTGAGCAATTGTAATCAGTTTGATTATAGTTAAATCTCTTGTTAGTAACAAGGGGACTAGACTACTTCCAACTTGTGGAAGGAACTAGTATAAAAATATTGTGTGTCTCTCTTTCCTTCTCTCTTTACATTTGAATCCGCTGCATAATTAATTCTGAAAAAGGTTCAGAACTGATCTATATCAGATACTGAACTTAACCAAAGTTTTGAGAAGAAAAGAAACCTAAGTTTTTAAGTACACACAATTCAACCCCCCCCCCCCCCCCCCCCCTTTCTTGTGTGTTTTTCTTACCTTCATATGTAAATTGTAAAACAACATCTAATTAATAAATATAGGAAAAATTCTTTCTTTCCTTAAAAAAAATATAGAAAAAAAAACGGAAATGCAAAACACACAATAAATTATTGTTCATTTGGGATGCAGAGTATGATGACATCAATAAATTTTTACTTAAAAAATAGTTTTCAAATTAAAGTAAGATATTAATCCATCTGCTAATATACTATATCGCAAATAAAATTTTAATAATTTAAGATAAAAAAAAATTGAGAATGGATCCTCTCAATTTTTTTCTCTCTCATGTTTTTTAATTGATATCAATCTCACTATTCAATTAAAAGAAGGGTGAGATAAGTTATTAAAATGAAAGTTATAATACTTAAAAAAAATGGAAATTTAGATAAATAACTTTAGTGGTGAGATTGGTAACAATTAAGAATCATGAGAGAGAAAAAAAATTGGGAGGATCCATTCTCAAAAAAATTGAATATAACATAAATGTTTTGGGTAAAACTAATTTGTTATAGATTAAATTAAAAGTAATTATAACATAATTAATTAAAAGAAGAAAAAACATTAAATTTGGTTCTTCACAATTTTCTTTCAACAAAATTTGGTTTAGACAAGAAATAAAGTCTAAAGTAGTTCCTAACATTTTCATAAATGGTCCAATTCAGTTCCCGACTCAATATTATAATAGATATATTAATTTGTCCTCGATCTCTATGAAAATGACAAAGACTAATTTACTCTTATTTTTCAGCAGAGAATGAGTTAGGCTGCAAGGAAATTGTAAATAACCAAAATGAATTTTTAATCTTAAGAGTATTCTTTAAAAAAATTATTTTAAGAAAAACATAAACTTTGGTTGAAAAAATATTCAACTTGAAATCTATTCATGTCAAAATAATTTCTCATTAATATAAAAAACATTTTTTTGGAAGACATTAATATAAAAAAAACATAAACACCAGAAATTTTGTTATTCGCTCTCTTCTATTAAAAAATATTCTTAAAAAGATAATCAAAATAGTTTTTCATTTTTAACATAAACATTATGTTTTTAACAAAACTTACATACAAACATAAGGGATCCTCTTTGGTGATGTCATTGCCACCCATCACCTATACTGATTACTATGGGCCACCAATAATTGAAATATAATACTAAGCGCCACCACTAATTGAAACTATAACAATGATTCTAGTCCTCATAAAAATAACACCAAAAGTTCAGTTGGTGATTGTTGTCGTCTTATGAAGCCAAACCACCAAAATTGCATATAAAAGGTCACATGTAGTAGTGTTTAATTATACCCAAACTTTCTTCTCTATTCCATTCCACCCAAGCACAGAAAGAGCAACATGTTTAGCCTTAAGCGTTTAGTTGAATCAAACAATCTAAGTTCTATTCCTTCAAACTACATTTGCCAAAAAAATATTCAAGATGATTCCATAGTGTTGAATGAAGCAGAAAATATTCCAACAATTGACTTTTCCCAGCTCATATCTTCCAATCCTAAGGAACGTTCCATGGCAATCCAAAAAATTGGCGATGCTTGCCGCGACTGGGGTTTCTTTATGGTACACATATTTAAACTCAATCAATATATACTTTTACATTTTTTATGGACCGTATATATTTTGACATATACATAGTACATGTTTGAAATAATGGTGACTATGTTAAATCACAATGACACGTACAATAATCTTGTTGAAGCTTCAAAGTATTGTGTTAGCCAAAACGAGAGTTTCAAGCTGTAATTCTTAAAAATTCATCATCAATCCAATGATCTGCCATAGACGGTCACTATCAAGTCTCCGAATGTGTAGTCTAGTCGTGTGACTTGATATGTTTAACTAGTATTAAGAAGGAGGTTCATAGTTCAATCCTTGTTATTATTAACTAACTCTCTATTGTTCTAACAAATTAACCACTAATCGTGTGAGTTGA
This sequence comes from Medicago ruthenica, assembly GCA_018208015.1. NCBI lineage: Eukaryota > Viridiplantae > Streptophyta > Magnoliopsida > Fabales > Fabaceae > Medicago > Medicago ruthenica. The sequence continues at coordinate 34,641,630 of CM031375.1, read as the reverse complement.
TATGTTTAACTAGTATTAAGAAGGAGGTTCATAGTTCAATCCTTGTTATTATTAACTAACTCTCACTTGTTCTGACAAATTAACCACTAATTGTGTGAGTTGATATGTTTAACTAGTATTCAGAAGGAGGTTCATAGTTCAATCCTTGTTATTATTAACTAACTCTCTCTTGTTTTAACAAATTAACCACTAATCGTGTGAGTTGATATGTTTAACTATTATTAAGAAGGATGTTTATAGTTCAATCCTTGTTATTATTAACTAACTCTCTCTTGTTCTAACAAATTAACCACTAATCGTGTGAGTTGATATGTTTAACTAGTATTAAGAAGGAGGTTCATAGTTCAATCCTTGTTATTATTAACTAACTCTCTCTTGTTCTAACAAATTAACCACTAATCGTGTGAGTTGATATGTTTAACTAGTATTAAGAAGGATGTTTATAGTTCAATCCTTGTTATTATTAACTAACTCTCTCTTGTTCTAACAAATTAACCACTAATCGTGTGAGTTGATATGTTTAACTAGTATTAAGAAGGAGGTTCATAGTTCAATCCTTGTTATTATTAACTAACGTCTTGTTCTAACAAATTAACCACTAATTGTGTGAGTTGATATGTTTAACTAGTATTAAGAAGGAGGTTCATAGTTCAATCCTTGTTATTATTAACTAACTCTCTCTTGTTCTAACAAATTAACCACTAATCGTATGAGTTGATATGTTTAACTAGTATTAAGAAGGATGTTTATAGTTCAATCCTTGTTATTATTAACTAACTCTCTCTTGTTCTAACAAATTAACCACTAATCGTGTGAGTTGATATGTTTAACTAGTATTAAGAAGGATGTTCATAGTTCAATCCTTGTTATTATTAACTAACTCTCTCTTGTTCTAACAAATTAACCACTAATCGTGTGAGTTGATATGTTTAGCTAGTATTAAGAAGGATGTTCATAGTTCAATCCTTGATATTATTAACTCTCTCTTGTTCTAACAAATTAACCACTAATATTTGTCTAGTAGTAAAAGAGAAACATGATCATTGTCAAATCTATGAATAAGAATTTTTATTAATTAATTTTGTCTTTAAATTTGTTATAAAACCTAGTCACGAAATTAGAGCTAACTTTTTTTTTTTAAAGTTTAGCCACTAATTATTGGTAGTATTTTTTTCTTAACTTCTCCACATGATAATGGTTTTTCTTCTTTCCTCGTGCATGCATAAAAACAAAACTCATGGTTTGTTTTACGATTAATTACTGAAGGTAATCAATCATGGGGTGTCAGAGACGCTGAAGGATGAGGTGTTAAGATCAAGCCAATGCTTTTTCGATCTGCCAAGTGAAGAAAAAAAGGAGTACATAAGTGAAAAGCTATTTGATCCAATTAGATGTGGTACAAGCTTCAATGTGAAGGTAGACAAAACCCTCTATTGGAGAGATTATCTCAAATGTTATGTTCACCCTCACTTTGATGCTCCTTCCAATCCTCCTGGGTTTAGGTATACCATTCTTCTTGCACTTTTATTACTTTTTTTTAGTTTTTCACTTTGCTCCTTTGTTTTCACCATATGGAACAATGCATCATAGGTAATAAATACGCTAGAAAATAGAATTAGGGCTCAAAATTAAAGACAAAAAATATAAAGTATGTTTGTAATTCTTATCACTAAATTATCAGTAAGCAAAGATGAACTGTCTAGTTTTCTCTTTAAATTTTTGTTGTTTTTTTAGAAGGAAAAATATATTCAAGGGAGTACAGAGGCTACTTTAACCCTTAGAAAAAAACTCTTAATTGTTTTGCAAACATACAAAAGGATAACTATACACCCAATCAAGAAGAAGAAAAAAAACAAAAACAGAATTTCGTATCGGCCTACCAATGAACCAAAATAAAAAAAAAATGAACTTTCATTTATTTTTTTTGTATAGTTGTAATTGATGTATGTGTTGTATTCCTTCCATATATATGTCACCATGTCATTGTTGTTTCAAATCCTAAGTTCAAAATAGAAAAGAAAAATGCATTATGGAATAAATAAGAAAGTTTGAGACAAGTGAGACAGGTATAATCACTAAATCTTTGAGAAACCATTTGTCTTCAAATAACAGTGTTATTTATATTTTAATCCTCATAATACTTGTAGTTGTAATTGCATGGTTTTCCACGTTGCAATTTGCAAATATTTAAACTTATTATATCCTTATTTTTAAGATGGTGCATGATTATTTGTATAAAACTTAATATGTGGCGTGCTGCAAATTACTAAAAAAACATTTGTGTAAGCAGGTGGAATTAACTCCACAATTCTTATTTTATCAAACTAAAATTTCTAAAAAGAAATGTATGCTTACACGAATTAGCACACTACTAGTGGATGAGAAATTATAAATCCTAATCCTAATGGGAGACAAGGTAGAGTGGGTTGTACCAGAATCGTGTGGAAGACCATCCCATCAATTTATTTCTTAAATATCTAATTGTTTGTTTGAGTCAGGAGAAAATATTATTTGTAGTTGATTTGAATAAAAGAGAATGGAATATAAATTACTATTGATTAAGCTCAACTCAACTTTTAAGATGGTGTAAGAGTTTGAGCTACTGCAATAGACTCAGGCTCTAGGTTTCAACTTTTAAGTGGGAGGAACCTCTAAGCTTAAAGATTTATGTAAAGTTATGTTACATTCAGTCAAAATTTTAATAGACTGATCACGCAATATTTTGAATAGAGCTATGATTAAAATTTTCTCACTTATTTATCCTTTTCTTATAGTGGTGTGAGACTATCATATATGTTTTTTTATTAATTTTTTTCCTGGTTAAATGTTTGCAGTGAAACTTTAGAGGAATATGCCACAAAGAGTAGGGAAGTTATTGGAGAGTTGCTAAAAGGAATATCTGTGAGCTTGAACCTAGAAGAAAATTACATACACAACATGATGAATGTAGACTCGGGGTCTCAACTACTTATTATCAACTATTACCCACCTTGTCCTAAGCCTGAGCTTGTCATGGGTCTACCTGCTCACACAGATCATGGACTTCTGACCCTCCTAATGCAAAATGAACATAGTGGGCTTCAAATTGAACATAATGGCAAGTGGATTCCAGTCAACCCTGTACCCAACTCGTTTCTCATCAATACTGGGGATCATTTGGAGGTAAAACTAAAGTTTCACTTGCAAGCTATGAAGCACGGACACAGACACGGATATCGAACATGACACGTCGACACCGATAAAATTTAAAAAAATGATATAATTTAATTTAATCACAAGTGTCGGTGTTATGTCGGTGTCGAAAACGATACGTGTCGGACACCGGGACACCTCTTCTATCAGAAGTGTCCGTGCAACAGAGCTCTGAAGAAAGTTTATGCTTTCATTGTAGAAAATATCAAAATTGATTTTAATAATTATCCTTACCAAACATGTGTTTTGGTAAAGAAACACATAATTGGATAATTGATATTCCATATTTGTCCTCAGATACTTACCAATGGGAAATACAAGAGTCTTGTTCATCGTGCCGTGGTAATGAATAAGAAAGCTGCAAGAATTTCTGTTGGTACAGCACATGGGCCCACACTTGACACCATAGTCACCCCTGCACCAGAGCTGCTTAGCAAGGATAACCCCTCAGCATATAGTGGCATTAAATATAGAGATTACTTGCAGCTTCAACAAAGTCGTGAATTAGCGAGAAAATCTTGCTTAGATTGTATTCGAATTTAAATAAAAACATTGTTATGCTTGCATTAGTAATAATTGTAAGTTTGGTCTTTCAAAATTTAGTTTTAACTTGTAAATTAATGCGTGGAGTTATATAATTTGGTGTGTGGTTATGTAATGTGAATTTAAATATTGTTACTTTTGTAAAACCGATTTGGTTGTGAAATGGATTATATCAGAATTTTAAATTTCTAAGATAGTTCAATCGTTATTTAATTTAGGCTTCATTGCAGTTTTAGCCCCCTAACTATAACGAACTTGCGATTTTGGCCCCCTATAAAAAAAACAATAACAAATCAGCCCCCTATGTTTAGCCCATTTTACAGTTTTGGCCCCCCAGACCAATTTTGACCAATTCAACGCAGACGTGGCACCCACATCACTTAAGTGAGGTACCACATGTTATATTCTTTTTTTTTTTTTTAAGCCAGCTGGATTTAATGGTGTTAAAACAATTAAAAAAAAAGAAAATAAGGAAGGAAGGTCACGTGAGTTGAAAATCCAAAGTTAGGATTTCTGTTCATAATTTTAGCCCCCTTTCTTTCAACTTCTCACTATCGCCTCGCCGTTCTCTTCCAATCTTCATTCTCCATTTTGTTCTTTGTAAATCGTCGTTCATAATCGTTGTTCTGTCCAAAATCGTCGTTCAATCGTTGTCAATCGAAAGCTGCAACTAGATTTTATGGTTTCCGAATCGTTGTTCAATCGTCGTTAAATCGTTCAATCGTCGTTGGAGAAGATGAAGTGGGTGGATAAAAGTGTGAATGGGAAGGAGGCCAGTGGAAGTAGTGCTACAGGAGAAGAGAAAGACACACGAAAGATTCCTGACAAGAATGTTGGAAAGTAAGTTACTATTTTTGTCATGTTTTGCTTTGTTTATACACGATAATTTGCATTTGGTTTTGTTGGTATCAAAAATTGTTTGTTGTTTGTCTTACCTTGCATTGCGTTTTGTTTGTTTATATATTTTATCTGTCATGTATGTACGTATTGCATACGGTTGGTGAGAGCATTGAATACAATTTTAATTAAGTTAATATTATATTTGTTTTAGGGTTGTTGAGGACCAGTCACTCAAGATAAAGTTCCACTACAATGGTTACTTTATTTGTGATCCAAATGTTGACTACAAAAGGGGTGAGACTTATGAGTATGAGGGTACGTGGGACATAGATGAAATTAATATAATTGATTTAGACAAATTGGTGAGAGAAGTAGGTGTAAAGGGGGACTATAAGGTCCGGTATGCTGTGCCTGGGGGACAACTGAAAGATGGTCTTAGACTTCTCAAAACTGACAGAGATGTGGTAAGGTTCATCAATGAATATAAGTCAGAGGAAAGTGTTGATTTTTACTTGGAACACCTTGATTTGGAAGAACTGGACAGCGGATATGAAGATGAGGTCCATAAATGGGTAGGTGATGAATTTGGAAGTGGAACCGATCCTGACTATTTAGCTGATGAAGGTGATGAATTTGAAAGTGGAAGTGTTGATGGGGTATCTCTCAATGATAGTGACTATGATGAAGATTGGGACTGGACAACTGTTTTGCCTGACCAGCTGATCAATCCAACACCTGTGGAGACTTCAAATGGGAGTGTTCAAACTTTGATAGTTGTTGAATCTTCCAAGGATCCTGCTGCAACAACTCTATCTGACTTTGATGATGAAAATGGAGATTCAGAAGATTTAGAAAGCATGTGCTCTTCTGAAGATGATACTGGTAAGCAAAAATTTACAAAGTTTAAACTTTCTGATGATATTAAGTATGTGGTAGGACAAATATTCACAAATGATGAATTAGTTAGAACATCTGTAAAAGAGTATGCTTTGCAAAATAGGAAAAATGTGTACATTAAGAAGAATGAGAGGAAGAGGATTGTGGTTAAATGTATGGCTGGTTGTCCATTCCATATGAGGTTTAGTAAATCTGATCCAAAAACATACTTTGTTCTTGCTGCCTTTAACCCTGATCATAAGTGTCATAACACTAGAAAAATTAGATTGATTAAAACTAGTTTGTTGTCTAAGAAACTGGTGCCAATTCTTAAACACACACCTTCTATGAAACTTAAGGGATTACAAGCAGCTTGTAAAGATAAGTGGGAAGTCATGTTGAGTAACTATCAGATCTATAGGGCTAAGAATAAGGCTTTAGAACTTATCCATGGAGCAATAGATGAACAATATGCTCATCTAAGAAATTATGCTGAAGAATTATTGAGGAGTAATCATGGTAGCACTGTGAAGATTAAATGTGCACTTGGAGTTCGAGGACCAGTATTTGAAAGGATGTATGTATGCTTCTATGCGTGCAAGAAAGCATTTGCAACAACTTGTAGGCCCTTGATTGGCCTAGATGGATGCTTTTTAAAGGGTATGTATGGTGACCACCTTTTAGCAGCAATTGGGAAAGATGGGAACAATCAAATGCTGCCAATTGCATTTGCAGTAGTAGAAGCTGAAACAAAGGATTCATGGGACTGGTTTCTTGAACTTCTACTTGCTGATTTAAATGGTGTTCAAGGAAAAAGTTGGTCTTTCATCTGCGACCAGCATAAGGTATTTTTTTTAGTTTAATTACTTCAATTTAAAGTACTTTTATTTTTGTGAAATTATGATTTGATGATTAACTGTGATAAGTTGTTTAATTGAAGGGACTGGTAAACACAATTGCATTAATTCCTGATCATGTTGAGCATAGATTGTGTGTAAAACATTTGTATGGGAACTGGAAGAAAAGACACTCAGGAGAGCACTTAAAGGAAGCATTGTGGATAGCAGCTAGGTGTACTACAATGGTTGAGTTTAAAAAGGCAATGGAGAATCTGAAGAAAATTGATGAATCTGCCTGGAAGGATATGAGTGAGTTGCCACCAGGTACGTGGTCAAGGGCTGGCTATAGCACTTACACATATTGTGATTTACAAGTAAATAACATGTGTGAGGCCTTTAATAGTGCAATAGTTGATCTAAGAGAATTGTCCAATGATTAACAAATTGTTGAATAACGATAAGAAAGATGCTGAGGGTTGGTCACCAAATTGGAGTGGGGATAAAGATTATGCCAGATTTTCTGTTTCTAATGGCACTGATGCATATGTTGTTAATCTTCATGAGAAGACATGTGCTTGTAGAAAATGGGATCTAACTGGCATACCTTGCCCTCACTCAATTGCTTGCATGTGGTATAACCAGCAAAATCCAGATGATTATGATGCTCATTGGTACAGGTTAGTTTAGTCACTTAAGAAATTTAACTTACATTTCTGCTGCAATAATTTTAGGCTTAATTGATCCCTTAACTTATTTTATTTTTTCACTTTGGTCCCCTAACTATTAAGTGTTTCAATTTGGGTCTGAGTCTGAATTGTTGCTTGAGTCTGATTCTGAATTGTTGCTTGAGTCTGAGTTTGAGTCATAAGTTAGGGGACCAATTAAACCATAATTTTACTTAATAAATTGTAACTTACTACAGGAAATCCACATTTTTAACAACTTATGACAATCTGATACTTCCCTCAAATGGACCAAAATTGTGGCCACAACTTGACTATGAGCCTATATTGCCACCATATGTTAGAAGGGCCCCAGGTAGGCCCAAAAAGCAAAGAAAGAAAGCTAATGATGAGCCAAAGAAAGTGTATGCTTCTAGTTCTGCTTTGATGAAAAGAAACCAGATAACTGTCAGGTGTAGAAGGTGTGGTGTTCTTGGTCATAACCAAAGAACATGCTATGGAAAACAAGCTGCTGATAGAATTATTCCACCAGGGGGAAATAAGGTATATTTTGCATTGTATACTTATGGGTTATATGCACCTGAAACATATGTGATGTGTCTTTAATATGCTCTTTGTCATGTGTTTCAATGCAGACAAATACAACTGTTAAGCAACCTCAAGCTGGGAAAGGGAAACAAGCTCCTAGAAGAAAGAATGTGCAAAGCAATAAGATTGGGGCACCATCTGCTGTCAACACTGGGCCACCAGCTGCTAGTAGCAACATTATGACCAATACAGCAGGTGCAAGCAACACTGTGACCAATACAGCAGGTGCAAACACTTTGAATGTGCCAACTGCTATGCACACCAAAACTGTGCCAGTTGTTGTGGGAGAAGAGACAAAATTGGTGCCTAGAAAGAGTAAGACCACAGGTGTGAAAAGAAAGAGTGATGACATGGAACAACTTGGAACACAACAATCAGTGAACAAGAATTAGTGTCAACAATTGAACATTAGACTTATGTTATATTTTGGGTTGTAGTGTACTTTAAGTACTCTTTTGGAACTTAATGTTTTGGGTTGTATGTTTAGTACTATTATGGATGTCATTATGGATGTCATATTTTGGGATTAATTTGGTTGGTTGTAACTTAAGTACTCTTTATGGAATATTTTGGAACTTAATATGAAGTTGATCTTATGTGTTATGTTATGGCTCTTATCTTATGTGTTATGTTTAGAGCTTGCAACATTTTGGTCCAACATAAACATTTTCATTAAATTGCCAACAACTTGTAATCATCATAAAACATCATTCTGAACGTTTAGAGCTTGCAACATTTTGAACATTTTCATTTTGTTTAGAGCTTACAACCTTTCATAAAACATCATTCAAACATTTTCATTAAATTGCCATAACATCATACAAATCATATCACAAACCTATCATATTCAAACTAAAGCTTACAACTTAACAACATCATTCAAACTTATTTCATAGTTAAAGCTAGAGTTATAAGGACACAGATGAACAACATAATCCCTAACACAACTATGGCAATTACAAGACTCATTTCCTTCTTCTTCAATTCATCATTCTTCCTCAAAAGTCCTCGAATTATATATTTTATTCTGTCTCTCAGGTACCTCAGGATCATACCACCTAAAAAAATTGCATTTTCTTCTCCCAAAATAATTCCCACATCCATGAAACCTCCTCCCTGGATTTCCATCCATCCAAGCAGTGACCAATGGAGAATCAACACCACAATGACAAACGACATTACTTCGATGCTTCAAGGATGACCCGCTGACCGATGAACATGAAGAATTTGCCATTTTTCATTTCCTGCAAATTCTGGGTAACCCACGAGCAAGAAGGAGGAAGAAGGAGAATTGAATTGGTTTTGAAGATGAAGATGAAAACTCAACTTTTGTTCCACGTGGGTGTTAAACGAAATCGAAGGAGGAAGAAGGAGGAAGAAGGAGGAAGAAGGAGGAAGGAAGAGGATTGAATAACTCACGTGACCTTCCTTCCTTATTTTTTTTAATTGTTTTAACACCATTAAATCCAGCTGGCTTAAAATTTTTTTTTAAAAAAAGAGAATATAACACGTGGCACCTCACTTAAGTGATGTGGGTGCCACGTCTACGTTGAATTGGTCAAAATTGGTCTGGGGGGCCAAAACTACAAAAAGGGCTAAACATAGGGGCTGGTTTGTTATTGTTTTTTATAGGGGACTAAAATCACAAGTTCGTGATAGTTAGGGGGCTAAAACTGCAATTAAACTTTTAATTTAAGGCAAATATTCTTTAGTGCTAAGATATTATCACAAAAACAACCAATGTATTTCATTGGTTAGTTTTGCCTAGATTTCCCCATGTTTTTTTGCGAATAAGAAATCCTGATTTGTCCACTCTTTAAACAAATGATGACACATTGTTGTTCTTTTATAATAATAAACTGTGCAACACGCACTGTCTTTGAAAAATATGATTCTATCATCATGTTAATAACTCAATGGAGTATGTTATTTTTTCAAGTCAACGTTATTGAAATTTGGGTCATCATAACTACTCCCTCCGTTTCAAAATACATGTCTATTTTGGAGAAATTTTTTGTTTCAAAATACATGTCCATTTGATAGTTTAATGATACATTTTGTCTATTTTACCCTTGCCTACCAATTAATTGGATTCTAGATTTTCTCCACAATAATTATTTTCTACTAATAAATGTTGACCCAATTTTAAGTGGATTTACTCATGCACTCTCCCAAGAACTTGTTTAATTAATTTTGGTATTGGTATTGGGAGTAATTATGAGATGGGATAAATAAATGTAAAATGGAGAAAATCAAAGACAATGGTATAATAGGAACTTTTGTGTCAAACTAGCTTGTCCTTGGTTACTGCAATTTCTCTAAAATGGACATGTATTTTGAAACGGAGGGAGCATGTAACTGTCATTTTCACGTTCGTGAGAGTTACTTTTGTTGCCCAACACTCAAATTATTGTCTTTGTGTTCTCGACAGTCAAACATTTTGTTGAATTATTGACATTTATCTTGACTTTTATTTTCAATTATTTGTCATCACTTGTTTTTTAATTAGGTAATGATTATCCACGTTTTGGAAACTTGAGAATACTTGTTTTATTATCACGTCTTTCACCCACAAACACAGGACTCTCTTGAAGAAAAAATATCTCTTTATACTTCATCTGTTTCAAAATACATGTCAATTTTAGAAAAAAATTTTGTTTCAAAATACATGTCCATTTGATAGTTTAAGAATACATTTTGTCTATTTACCCTTGCCTACCAATTAATTGGATTCTAGATTTTCTCCACAATAATTATTTTCTACTAATAAATGTTGACCCAATTTTAAGTGGATTTACTCATGCACTCTCCCAAGAAATGACTACTGGACTCTCCCAAGAAATGACCATGGGTGTTTAAATGATGGACTAATTTGTTTAATTAATTTTGGTATTGGTATTGGGAGTAATTATGAGATGGTGTAAATAAATATAAAATGGAGGAAATCAAAGACAAGGGTATAATAGGAACTTTTGTGTCAAACTAGCTTGTCCTTGGTTACTGCAATTTCTCTAAAATGAACATGTATTTTGAAACGGAGGGAGTATAAGATTTCATCACAATTTTTAACTACATTAATTATTTTTTTTGAAACCATTAATAGTTGAAGTGTGTCTGCATCGATTGCAATTTGTTGTAAATTGATAAATCGTAAGACAGTAGTGTCAATTTTCAATTGTTGGAATATTTTATTATTTAATTATATTCCGATATCATTATGTGGGCAAATATCATAATAATAATTATATTAGCTATTTATCAATTTAGAGCCTTAATTGATTAGTGATCAATTTAAGTAATAAGGCTAATTAGATTTCTATTTAGATAATTAATTAATTAATTGATATGGACTCAATATGGCTGGATGTCCGGATGACCCATTAACGGAATAATGGGAAACCCTAATGGTCATCTCATATAAAAGAGGCTATGGTCCCCAATACACCGTACACGGCAAACTCTCTCTTCTCCCCATCTGAAGAGAACTTGAGGCATAAAGGTACCGGTTGAGGAAGAACCAAATCAGCCGCCGCTAACCCTGTTTGTTTCAGATCACCTCCTCTCTCTATGTTATCGTTGTTGAGAGGGCTGCCATCAAAGCTTTCAGGTATTCCTAATCTCTAATTTGTATCCTTGATAAATCAAACATGTCGTAGATCCTATCATAATCAGGTTCAATGTTTTGATTGCTTCCGCTTTTGATTCATAATGATTGAACATGTTTTATGAATTCTGTTTTTATTAAGACCTAATTTTTCCAACAAGTGGTATCAGAGCAGGTCTACATGTTTGGTTTATTGAGATTGCATGAAGTTTTACCTTATTTTTATGAACCCTAATTTTGAATTTGTGGTTATGTTTGATTCGGTGATTTATTGGAGTATGAATCCATTTTTTCCGTTGCTTAATTACGATTAGAAATTTTAAATTGCGGTACATGGTACAATTTTAAGTTTTTTGTTTTATTGAGATAGGTTGCGGTTTATACTCAAATTTTTGGGTTATGGTTTTCGTGTTTCTTAAATTGCGAGTCTCATTTGTTAACTAATATGGTATTCAATTGAGTGCAAAAGTGTCTAGGTGGTGAATACTAATTGTCTAATAGTGAGCTTATTCCAATCAATACGTTTTGAAATTAAGTTTGTTATAGTTTTGGATTTTATTTCAATATCCATATTTAAACATCGGTTTGTTCTGTTGGATTCTAATTGAATTTTGAAATGGTTGTTAGTTGCAAAATTCTAAATCACCTATTTATTATATTTTAAGTTGAAAGGGTGATGTGGGTAATTAAGGTTTTTTTGGTTTAACAATTTTTTATTGTTACCGTGAATATTTTTTTTAATTCACATGAACTTTTTTTTATGTATCCATAATGCTTGAATGGTTGTTTTCGGATTATCTTTGGGATGATATTTTCGTTTTTGATGATCCTGATTTGAAAACATATCTGTTATGTTGTTTCATCCATCTAGTCATTGTTATAGTAAATACAATTTGTTGTCATAACTTATAACTATAAAATTAAGGATTTTAATATACCTTGAGAATTAAAATAACTTCTATTGGGTTTACTTTTGACTGAAAAAATTGTTTTTGGTTGATTTTGTTTGAAAGAGTTCCTATTTGGATTCTATGAGAAACGGATTTGGCTCTTTTATAGAACATCACCGTATAATTCATTGGATATAAAAGCCTAATATTGCATTTTATTTTGACTTTGGTGATTTGATATTATATTAAATCTTTTTGGTTGAGATGATTTTCTATTTGAAATTAATTTTGATTCACAAAGATTTTGTATATAAAGTTTTTTTTGAGAAAAAGGCAAATATAAATTTGTTATATATATTTGGTTGTTATATATACTTGTAGAAGATTTGTTGCCTTTTAATAATGAATCTCAAAATATTATGGACAATTTTTATTTTGTATAGAAAATAAGGTTTTGATTCTTTAAATTTTGGAAAATATTGATTCTAGTTTTGTTTGTTTATTTATAAACATATAAAATTTTGTTTCCTTATTTAGGAAATAATTAAGTTTAGAGTTATTCATTATTTTATTTAAAGAATCATTACTATATATGAATCAATTGTGGCATGAATATTTTTGGCATATAAAAAAAAAATTCAATTTTTTTTATTTGGTTTGAAATTGAATATTTGGTTTATAGCATGATTGTGATGTTTGAGATTATTGTTATTAAGTTTCTACAATAACATCATTTTTTCTTTTCCTCCAATCATGCATTTTTGACATATTTCATGCTATTTATGTTTTCGCTTTTATGTGATGCCTGTAAATGTATTGTCATACACACATTGGTGTGATTTTTGACTTGCATCTTCTTTCAAATTCTTGTGAACTTGTCTTTACACTTAAGGGTTGCTGAGTGGCCTTATGGTTACTTAGCGACATAATGGACTAATTCGGCCTACATTATGTTAGTAGTGCCTTGTAAATTTAAAGACCATTCCCATTTAAAAACATTTAATTTATTGTGAAATGTCTAGTAATTGCAGTTGTTTTGGTTGAAGCAACATGTTGCCAAAGTAACCTCTGTTGCGTAGATTTAATTCAACTGAACTTACAAAAGACGTAGTATGCAATTATTCATGCGAGTTGTCGTCGGCCCCAAGGAAGGCACAACTTGGCCGGATAATTACATGCATGTGATAGTAAATGTGTGGTGATTATAAAGTAATTTTCCATGTAAATAATAGGATACCCTAAGGTGACTATTATTTGACAGGACTTATCACCCCATTTAATATATATTAAAATTATCTAGTAATTGCGGTTGAGTCGATTGAAACAATAATGTTGCCCAAGTAACCTCTGTTGCGTAGATTCGACTCAACTGAAGTTACAAAAGATGTAGTGTGTAATTATTTATGCGAGTTGTCATCGACCCCAAGGAAGGCACAACTTGGCCGGATAGTTACATACCTGTGGTGGTAAATATGTGGTGGTTATAAAGTATTTTTCCATGTGGATAATAGGATGCCCGAAGGTGACTATAATTTGACGGGACTTATCACCAATGTTTGATCATCGCGTTGAGAGTATCGCTTGCAGTTAATTTTTACAATCCGAAGATTGGGAATTAATGGTGTGCTTGGTATCTTGTTAAGGTCTTTTATTTACAAATAAAGATGCACGTTTCTATAATATTTTATTGACATGTGTGATAATGTTGTGTGAGTGTAAACTTATTTATACATTTAAGAGTTTACATCCACACAAATATAATGGTAAACATATGACAATTATAAGAATTTATTCTTTGTCAAAGTAAATTGTCATTGTTTGATCATTGCTGTAAAATCCACTAGCAATTGATATTATTGTTTAAAGACTTGATATTAATGGTGCACTAGGTATTTTTGTGAGTGTTTTTGCTTCTCTTGTTCTGTAACATCCGGGATTTGGATCCGGGATTTGGCAACTAACGGCCCCCGCGATCCCCCGCGATGTACTCATGGACTTCTCCACCCCCCAAGTGGAGTTTCATGCCTTCCGTGGGAATCGAACCACGTACCCTGGAGGCTATAAGTACATGGCCAATGCATTCCCACTACCAATTGAGCTACTAGCTCAATTGGTAGTGGGAATGCATTGGCCATGTACTTATAGCCTCCAGGGTACGTGGTTCGATTCCCACGGAAGGCATGAAACTCCACTTGGGGGGTGGAGAAGTCCATGAGTACATCGCGGGGGATCGCGGGGGCCGTTAGTTGCCAAATCCCGGATCCAAATCCCGGATGTTACACCTTTTTTGTAACATCCGGGATTTAAATCCCGGATGTTACATGTTCTCTTTAAGCTAATACAGTTTATGTATCTGTTAATTTGAGTTAAATTTTTAACTCTTAAAAGTTTTAACTTTTAGGAATTAAAGAATAATACTAACATTGTTCTTGGATCTAGACCTTATATAAGGGTGGTGAAACTCGCATTCTCTTGCAAATCCAGTATTTAATGTGAGAATCAAGTTTGACAAGTGAGTATACACCAAATCTTATAGGTCTTATGTGATCATAAAGTTAAAAGATCAGAAATCTTATCAGTGTTATTTAAGTTGACAATTTTTGTCATATTTTCTTTGCTTAAACTAAGGTGCTTTTAAAGCAATATAGAAAAAGATAATCTCTCATTGGAGAGTGATATTTCATTAAGATTATTAGGCAAAGAAAATATTGAGCACATTATGTAAATATTTAATCTTGCTGAGACATTATAATTTCGACTATCAGATGACTTGTTCGAAAATTCAGTAATTTCGACTATCATATGACTTGTTCGAAAATTCAGCATTTAGTATTCTCTTTACACAATTAAGTTTATAACTGTTAAAGTTAGAAATGATCCTTTAAAGGATCAATTCATAAAGTGTGCAAATAAAGAAAAGCTGAAGCAAGAGAAAATAAAATAATGCTCATTCGGAAAATACCTCAAAAGATAAGGGCAAATAAAGAAAGGTAATCTTGACTGACTTATGTCCAATGATGTTGAAAGATATATCAATTTAGAATGGACAAAGTCGATAAAGATTGTTTTATTCATTTTTAAACTAATTTTAGATTGTCGTTACTAGCTTATTTTTGTATTTAAAAGACAATTTGGTGAATCATTATTTGAATTAATTTTTGTTTTAATTTCTCTTTGACTAAATCAAGATATTTTGAGTTTTATTTTCAAATGATGATTCAATGTGTCTTTTAAGTTTAGTTATTAGAGTCAATTCAGTTATGCCTTGTGACATTCTATAATTGTTTAAGGGTTTGAAAACTATAAGCTTTTCGTCCCACAACTTAAGGAAATTTTGAGACATAAATTGTTATGTTTTCTTGAGGATATTGAGTTTGGGGGAGAGATATGGTAATAGAACAAAATTGAATGAGGAAGACTTAGTTCTAAACTAATTCATATTGTTACTATTATTATATTATATTTGGATCCTCATGAGGACAATATTGTTCTTCCTCTCCATCAAGTTAAGAAGTTAATTCATATAGATCAAACTCAACACCCTCAAGAACTAGGACATCTGGTGTCATAAAGAATTGACTAATAAGAGAAATTCTATTTAGTATATGTAATATCCCGCTTAAGCGTGACAATTAACAGTATTACAGGAATTAAACGAATGGAATGACATAATGGTAAATATTGAGATAAGGACCTAAATAGGATAAATATGAGATTTTCTTCATATTTATCAACTCCTTTCTCTCTCAAGAATCAGAATTCTTTCCCTCCCTCTCTCTAGAAATCGCCCCTCACCTTCAACAACCCTTAATCCATCAAACTTCTTCCTTTAATCTTGTATTTCAAGCAAGCTTTGTTGGGGAAAAGTTGGAACAAGAGTAAAGTTAAAGAAAAGCAAGAAAGAGCAAGAGATCAAGCTAGGGTTTTGAAGTTAAAGTTAAGCCAGCACCAAATCAAGTTTAAGGTGAGCTCCTAGGGGTTTTAGAACCCCCTTTTGTGAGATTTATAGTGTATTGCATCATAGGTAAAGTTATAGTGTTTTTACCTTAATTTCCTTTACTTGCTAATTCCTTGCTCATACATGTTTAAAACTACCAATTTGTGTTAGAAAATCATTCCTAACATGTTTGGGAAGCTTGGGTACCTTTGATTGAGCAAAAATGGTGGAAAAACATGATTTTGGACAAGTTTTGTACTGTCATGGTCGCTACAGCGACCAGCCGTCGCTACAGCGACCAGACAGCTTTTGATTTCTGCCTACGGTCGCTTCAAGCGACCAGCCGTCGCTACAAGCGAGCAGCTTGTTTTTCAGACTTTTACCTACAGTCGCTGTAGCGACAGGCCGTGGCTATAGCGACAGCATCAGGACAGCACTTGACAGCTTTGCTGTTTTGGGCATTCTGGTGCGCGTAGGCATGGTTTTTCACTCCCGTTTTCTCCTGGAACATTTTAGAAACATTATCCACCATTTTAACCCATCCAAAAAGGCTTACAATGGTTGAAAGATTATAGGAGCAAGGAATACGCAAGGCGTGAGAAATGTAGGAACAATGGTTAAATGAATAGTTAAGTCCTAAGAACGGCATATGATAACGATATGTCGAATCCTTGATAGGAAAACAAGAATTATAGTATGAGTGTAAGGATTTAATGGATTGATCCATTACATGTGAGTTGTTAACTTTTAAGGAAAAGCATACGACTTTGAAAGTCAAGAACCTACTTTAGGTAAGCTAGATTATAGATGTATTCGGGTTAGAGTACAAGAGTAATAGGAATGCTTCAGCATTTGAAGTTTCAGTTAAGCTTATAGTGTTGGTTCTCCAACAAATTAATAGGTGGCTTATGAGAACGATAAGCCAAGAATCATAGGTTACAGGTTAAGTGTTATATGATTATATGTTTATATGTAAAAGTTAAAGAATTATATATCAAAGTTAAAGGCGTGTTCGCACGTTTCACAGTCATATGCATGTTCAGCAGCCTCCGGGATACGCCGGATGGGACTTCACCGAGAGGGTTGTCCACATGCAATTCATAGTGGAGTCCGGTGTTAGCCTGATTGTCAGGAATTTCACCGGGTCATAGGGATGTTGTACTTCGGGGTTACTCCACCCGGATGCACTCCGTAAAATGAACTCAGATAATAATGTTTGTTCAACGCTAAAAGCTAACATAAAACACCTTTATATGTATTATGTTCCATAGTTATAGTCAAAGTTACAGTTACAGGAAGTTTACAGTTATAGTCATAGACAGTTATCAGAAAGTGGTCCTAGGTTTCCCCTCGTCACTAAGTTATAGTTACAGATAGGTTATAGTTATAGTTATAGGCGGATTACAGTTAAAGTTATAGACAGACCACAGTTATAGTTACAGGCAGACTTATAGTCATGGGCAGGTATATATCCTTTGAGGTTAAAGATAAGACTTGGCGATCATAGGAAATCCCCAAGATTGCCAAGGTAGGCATGGCGACCCTAGGTTCCCTGAGGTTGCCAACAGTTGGTTGGGCTGGAGCTCACTGAGACATTATGTCTCATCCCATTCCTTCTGGTGCAGGTTTACAGGTAAGTCAGAGGGTCGTGATGGGATTCTTCAGAGGGATACTGGATGCAATACAGTTGCTCGTCGTGTACCAGCTCAGGAGCTTATTGGACATTGTATAAGTATTGTAATAGTAATGGATTATTTGTACAACGAGTAAACTTGTATTCATTCAGATATGATGTAATATTATTATTGAAAATTTTAAATGTATCCAGTATCAGTTTAACGCACATGCTAATATACTAGTTTAAGTTAGTATGGGTGTTACAGTATATTTGAAAAACTCTATTAGTGTTAGCACAAATAAGTTAAGAAATTTGTCTCTTTAGTGTTACCACAAATTCTCATAAAGTATTTGTCTCATTTGGTTTTGAGATAATATTAAGTAGAGTTGTGGTTTTAGTAAGCTCAGTGGGAGTAAATTTATATTCCTATTTTAATGTGTCGATTTTATTTTATTTAGTCAACTATGATATATGTTAGTAATGTGAAACCAAGGAAATCTCTAACAAAAGTTAGTGATGAAAGATCCTGGGGACACCCCTTTTGTATTAGGCATTTCAATACTTAGAGATTCTTCTCAAGGTATTATTCGGATATCACAAAAGAGTTATATCAGTAAAGTTGACATTACAGTTAATAAATTTTTTGGATGACCTCAATCACCGAGAGAGATTTTTTAGTCTCAAATATTGCCCATTAGGAAATTTATGAATTCATAAATTTAAGTATTTTCCTACACTTTTCCTATAGGATTTTTATGTATGATTTTATTATACGCATTTGGAAATAGCGTATATAATAAGATTGTTTGGCAGATATAACAAGAGAGCTTATTCTCACATCAGGGATCTGACAATTTGGAGATCATTAGTGTGTTAGACTCTGACTTTTGGATGTGTGTATATAATACACATCCTAGCCCAGGAAATGACTGTAAGTATTTGTGTCACTTGGTCACATAGTAAAAAGGTATTGAAAAACCATTTAAGTTATATAGTGACATAATGTAGTCATATAATGTTTTAATAACAAAGTTTATAAGGTTCATCTCCTTAAAAATTATTGTTGTTAAATGATAGAACATTAGAGACAAACTTTATGCTAGGTGACCCACTAATCAAAGACATGACACATAAAGTCTTTCATATGGTTGTTGTCATTAAGGATGTCTTAGATTAGTGGGAGTCTCTTTTATTCTATGTTCTATACTTCTGTTTTGGTATCGATACAGACTTTATATTATGATTTTCTGCAGAAATAAAGTTCATGAGGTTATGTTTATTATAACAATTTCTGTATCAGTTTGTGCAAATATTAAATTTGCAAATCTTCAGTTATGATCTCACTAAAGTTTTCAGTTGGACCAGTTGGAAATAGACATGATTTAGAGATCACATCACATGAAATTTCCATGCCACTCATCCATATCGATCTATGTCATCAAGTGCATTGATATGGTGGCCGTCGGGGTTCCGTCACATTATACGTCAGTGACGACAGCCGCGGTGGTCCCATCATTAATGTATGAGGTGGACCAGATTGTAAAGTTGAAATCTAACGATAAATAGCATTCAGACGCGCGCCTAAAGAATTATGGTATAATTATTAAGATATGTAGCCTAAATGGGAGATTGTTGGAATATTTTATTATTTAATTATATTCCGATATCATTATGTGGGCAAATATCGTAATAATAATTATATTAGCTATTTACCAATTTAGAGACTTAATTGATTAATGATCAATTTAAGTAATAAGGCTAATTAGATTTCTATTTAGATAATTAATTAATTAATTGATATTGACTCAATATGGGTGGATGTCCGGATGACCCATTAACGGATAATGGGAAACCCTAATGGTCATCCAATATAAAAGAGGCTATGGTCCCCAATACACCGTACACGGCAAACTCTCTCTTCTCCCCATCTGAAGAGAACTTGAGGCATAAAGGTACCGGTTGAGGAAGAACCAAATCAGCCGCCGCTAACCCTGTTTGTTTCAGATCACCTCATCTCTCTATGTTATCGTTGTTGAAAGGGCTGCCATCAAAGCTTTCAGGTATTCCTAATCCCTAATTTGTATCCTTGATAAATCAAACATGTCGTAGATCCTATCATAATCAGGTTCAATGTTTTGATTGCTTCCGCTATTGATTCATAATGATTGAACATGTTTTATGAATTCTATTTTTATTAAGACCTAATTTTTCCAACATCAATGTCTTCATTCTCCAAACCGAGAAAGGGGATAATCGTGGCGGTGATGACAGATAGTTGTTGGAAGCAACAAGAGGAGAGCGATGGAGAGAAGTGTTGTTGCTAGCTGTTAGTGGTGTTGAAGGCGTCGAGAGAGAAGAGATAAGAGGTATTTGACGCATAAGTGAGGGAAAGAGAGAATGGTATTGTTATGTTTGGAAGGAAAATGCTAATTTTACTTTGTTTAATCTCAACCATTGTTGTTGTTGTGCAATGACATGAGTTGATGAGGAAGATTAATGTGGAAATAAAAAGGAATTAAAAAAACTGAAAAAAATTAAATGAAAAAAATTATAAAAACTAAGTCCACATGCCACGTCATCAAAATTACACAGGCAACATGCCACCTCATCAATTTTGTCCCGTCAGATGACATCAGAGTACAGAACCAAATAATATTCATATTACAGGGTTGGAATCTAAACTTTTTTTTACAAGGGGAAACCATAAGTCGCTCATATTAAATGAGTAGGCCTCACCCCATAGATTTGTCCATCTCAGCTAGAGTGTTATTTGGGTAGAAAATGAAGAAATTGATTCCTGCAAAATGATGTTAATCATCTAAGTTGACCAAGAACAAAAATCCAGCGGCTAAGGACGACAGTAGTGCTCCTCAATTGGGGATGTTATGTAACACCCTGATTTTTAATATTAATCTGTCGGTATTATTAATAGATAATATTAGTATTATCATTGGATAATATTAGTATTATCATTGGATAATATTAGTATTATTGTTACTATTAGTATTGATTGATTCATATTATTAAATTAAATTATTCGTGGTTATGGATGTTATGAATAATGAGGAAGTAGAGGAGTTAACTAGTCGGTTAAAAAAATGGGAGAGAATAATTTTAGGAAGAAAATAGTGTTTTTAGTAGGAATAAGAAAATAGAGTGCAAACAGAGGTGGATTAGCAAAACAGGGTAGAAAAAGGGTGTAAGTAGTAAGTTGTGTAGCGTTTAGTGGTTTAGACAGAGGGTGGTGTGAACAGCGAAGCTGTATAGTTGCAGAAAGAATAATAACTAGACTAGGGGTGTAGATAGCAAGTTTGTCTAAGAATTATGTGACAAAGACTAAGCCCAAGTAGTGGCTATATATATAGAAGAACATTTGAGAATTAGGGTTACAGAAAACAGAAGAAAGAAATTGAGAGGAGCAAAGGAAAAACTAGGTTTTTGAGAGAGAGGAGGCATAGGAGGCATAGAGAGGAGCTTGCAGAGAGACTCAGCTGTGGAACTCACCGTTGCTGCAAAACTTTAAGGTAAGGGGGAGAAACTATTCATCTTGGGATTGATTTTCGTAGAAGGGAGAAAGAGGGTTCTTGAAACCCTCACTTTTATGGTGTCTTATTATTCCCAATTTGAGGTTATTGGGAACACTTTTATGTAGTATTGTGATCATAGAAATTTATGGAGTGAATTGATGATAATTGGTGTTTTTGAAAGTTGTTGGTGTGTGTAGTTTGTGAGAGTAAGTTTAAAATTGAGGAGATAGTTGTCTAGGTGTGAATAGTGAATTAATCATAAGAAAAGTTGATGTTAACGAATGAATTGTGTGAAAATTGGTGTTTAAATGATAGAGTAACCTTAGGGTGATGTTTAGGGGCGACTGGGTGTGTTTTGGGGTCAAAATCGGAGCTTGGGGGAGCTCCCATGGTGGAAATCGCAGAAAAATCTACGTTTCTACACAGTCTGTAGAAAACGCACGGTCGTACTTAAAAGCGCACGAGCCATGCTCTTTTCTCTACCCTTTTTCTGAACAAAATGATGGTCGTGCATGTTGAAACGCACGACCGTGCTCTTTTGACATCATTTGAAAATTATCCTTTTTCTTCATAAATGAGTTCCCCGAAAGTGAAAATTAAGGTCCCATAGCATTGTACTTAGACGAGGGAAGTGTGGTTAGGTGTTTTAAAGGTGATTCTCTTAAGGTAATGATGAGTCTAAGATATGAATTAGCTTAAGATGAAAATAAATGGAAAATATGGAGCGACGGTTTTGAAGGTGAGAAAAACACACAAGAAGGGGGCGGTTGAATTGTGTGGACTCAAAAACTGGTTTCTTTTTCTTCTCAAAAACTCAAGTCAAGTTCAGAATCTGGTATGAATCAAATCTGAACTATTTCTCAGAGTTATGCGGCGGATTAAAAACAAAGAGAGAAGGAAGGAGAGGACACACAATGTTTTTATACTAGTTCTTTCCACAAGTTGGAAGTAGTCTAGTCCCCTTGTTCCTAACAAGAGATTTGTACTATAATCAGCAGATTACAATTACTCAGACCACAAAGGAATGAGATT
Organism: Medicago ruthenica; assembly: GCA_018208015.1. Lineage (NCBI taxonomy): Eukaryota > Viridiplantae > Streptophyta > Magnoliopsida > Fabales > Fabaceae > Medicago > Medicago ruthenica. Next base: position 34,619,461 of record CM031375.1, on the reverse strand, counting down.
TCCATATGCTCAACCACCAAGGAAGAGACTTCTAATGTTCATACCACTAAGGAATGAAACCACCTTGCTCAGACCACAAAGGAATGAGACTCCCTGCTCAGACCACAAAGGAATGAGACTCTAACTTTCTCAGAACACTAAGTAATGAGGCTTGCAATGCTCAGTACGCAGAATGAGACTTAAATCAAACTGATTTACAAAGAAGGTAAGTTTGGGTTGAACACTTGATCAAATATCAGATGTGTTCACTTAATACAACTCAGGATTAAGACTCTAGACTTAAGAAATTCTAAGATTACAAGTTTGTAAGAATTTCTAAAAGTTTTAGTGAACTTCGAATTTTGACAGCAAAAACAGAGCACACTTCAGTCAGTTTTTGTTTCAAGAGTCTTAACCATTTTTCTTCAAACAATCAATCCTTTATAGATGAAGGATGTAGCCGTTTGAATAGATGCCAGGTCACAGGAAAATAGCCGTTGCAATTGAAGTGTTAACCCTTCCTTGATTGTGTGAACAGATCGGTTGAAAAGCAGCATGGTGAGTTCTGAGTTTTCACCAACTCTACTGTTCACACAACTGTCTTCAGCCTTCATTCTTCTTCAGTTCAAATTCAGCTTCCAGCTCAGCTTCAGAGGCACTTCATTAGTCTTCAGACTTTGCAGTTTAAGATACTCTTCATTGCAGTTTCAGATTTGCCCAAAATTTCAGCTTCGGAAGCACTTCAGTTTGGTCCTTCAGAACCACTTCAGAAGCTCTTCAGACTTGCCTCCAAAGGCAGCTTCAGAAGCACTTCAGATTCGTCCTCAGAACCTCTTCAGACTTGTCTTCAGAACTCCTTCAGACTTGCTCTTTAATTCAGCTTCAGAAGCACTTCAGAAGCACCCTTCAGACGCAGCTTCGCAGTGCGAACTTCAGACGCTCTACGAACTTCAGACTCCCAGTCTTCAGATGCTGCTTCAGACTCCCAGTCTTCAGACGCTGCTTCGCACTGCGAACTTCAGGCGCTCTGCGAACTTCTTCAGACGCACTTTGCCTTCAGACGCACAACAGAAGCTGGTCCATCAGAAGCTGGTCTTGTTAACGATATTGAATTTTGGTGAGATAAATCTTATTGTGGTGTTGATAAATTGGTGAGATATACATTATATAATGGTGTTAAAATATTGGTGAGGTATATGTTGTGAAATGGTGTGAATATTGGTGAGACAATCTTATTTATGGTGTTGATTTCTGGTGATGAATTATTGTGTATTATGTATTGGTGAGTGTCCTCATGCATCATATCATTATTAGGACTTTTGGTGAGATTGACGAGTGTATGTTCAGTAACACAAAACTTACATACAAAAATTGGTGAGTAGAATTGGTACCACATGCATACATGTGATAGGAATGAAGTGCATTTTGCATATAAAGTGTTGATGTTTGAAAGTGGTGTGTGTTATGATTGATGTATGAATGTTGATGTCTATATTGGTGAGTATTATGAACGTTGGTGTCTAAATTGGTGAGTATTATGAATGATGTGCGGATGTTGATTATTGAAGTGGTGAATGTTGTGAATTATATATATAAATGATGATGACTGGAAAATTTATTATTATATAATGTTGTTTAGATATCCCATAAATATTTTTAAGGAATGTATTCTCACCCCTGTTTTGTTGTGTGTTTGTGGTGTATGTACTCGTGGGAATACATATACTCAGGTTGAGGAGCTTTAGCTGTGAGGTATTGGGATGGCGGCCTTGAAAGTTTTCTTCTTTCTTTATTTATTTCTAAAAACTATGTAGACGATTACGTTGATCTGATTCTGTAACATTCGGGTTGGGATGTTTTGTTGTTTATTATGTTTCTTGGAGTTGATTTTTGAAAACTATAACTTTAATTTGCTATGGTGTTGAGACCTTAATTTCTTTTAATTGAAGTTGATGAATTATTCCGCTGCTTTAATTATGAGTATTTGTTTTATGAAAAAGATGGATTGTTGAGTATGTGTAACATCTATTTGAATAATTATATTTTTTAATTAATAAATAAAAGTCGAGATCGTATGGTGTTACATGTTCCACTTGGAAAAACTTCAATACTAAAGTTAGTTTTTGAGTGAGGTGGTGAGAGGTTTAACATAATGGAATGTGTTTATTTCTCCTAATGCATAAATCATTTTATAGGTAAGGTTTCAGGAGGAACGGGTGAGAAAATTGTTGATGTTGTTGAGAGATTTGTATCATAACCTCAAGATCACCCTATGGTCTTCATCATGTGGTGATCAATTACTAAGGGGCTACCCTCATATGTGTTGGCGGTGTGGTGTTTTTTATGTATATCCTTAAAGTAAATTTTGTTATGGATTGGGTTTGAGCCTAACCCAGAACATGAATATTCATTAATAAATTTTCGTGATTGGTTAACAACAACGATGTGTATGGGTGTTCATGAATTCATTCAACACCTCATTTTTTCTCGATCTCTTTCTTTTATCACATAATCATTTGTATCACATCATACTTTCTATTTCTTTCTTTCTCAGGGTTTAATTTATATGTATGGGTGTCCATGAATTACTTGTATTGGTTAATCCTTTCACTTTTGTAATTCATTATCATATCTTTCAGAGTTCATCATTTACACCTTCATCACAAAATGTATACTTGATCAAGAGGTTAGTTCCAGCAAAATCAATCAGTAGTAATTGGATGAATGTAGGGCTCATTTATTATAGATTAAAAAATGACTTTTTTATTCGTATTTTTAAAAATAATTTTATATAAACTTACTCAAAAATATATAAGCTATTTCAAACTCACTTGTTATAAATTAAAAAAGAACAATTTTGATATTCATTAATTAGATATTTTTCTTTAGAGATTTGGTATATGTGTTTGCTTTGGGGGTACAACTTGATCATACACACGTCTTTATAGAATTTATGATTCTTAGCTTTTATTTTTTACGTTAAGGAGGGTTTGTAACTTACGAAATTCTTTTCAAACCCCAAAGCAAATTCATATTTAACATAGTAAAAATCATAATATTATTCGAAAAGATGTCTTTTGAAAATGTTTTTTTTTTTATAAAAATCTATTCAAAATAGCTTCTCGTTTGTCGCGGTGATTTTTGGATATCAAGCTATTAATTAGCGTTGACTCACAATTTTAAGATTCACCACCGATCTTTTATTTTTCCGAGGAAAAGGGAGAAAGTTCGAAAAACCCTATTTTTAAGAGAGATCAAGGTCCGGGGGTTGGTTACGCAAAGGGAAGGTATTAACACCCTAAACGTCTATAGTACTCTATAGGAACCTCTTGTTTTTATTTATCTTTATGCTAAATTGATTATTTGTTTGTAAATAAATGCCTAAGTGTAAAAAGATTAAAGTGATGAGTTTAAGAGAAAAGGAAAATGTTTTTGTTATTTTGTTGATTTAGAAAGACAAAGTCTTTTGCCTACATACCCGAATGAGATCAAAATCATGTAGTTCGGGGTAAAAAGTCGAGTGATTTGTTTTGATTGATTTTAAAGTTTGAAAAGAAAAAAAAAAGTTTTGAGAAAGATAAGGGGCCGTAAAGGCATAGAAAAAAAATGTGAGTTTGATTGATTTTAAATTGAAGAAAATGTTTTGATTGACTAAAAGTTGATTGAAATTTGATTAAGAAAAAAAGGATAAAGTTTGACTTTTTTTTGAAATTTTGGTTATAAAATGTTTTTGGATTTTGACTTTTTGACTTTTTTATGAAAATTTTGATTAAGTCCTAAGCTCCAGAGACTAAGTTATGCAGAGAAAGTCCAACGCGTCGGATCCCTCAAAATGACGTTGGATCAAGTGAGGGTCTTTTTCCTCGGATACGGTCATTATTACAATATCGTCCTCGACATAAAGCATAAAAAATAAATGTGGTGTCGGTGCATTTTCTCATTTATATATTTTTTACATTGGACCTAGATACATTCTAATTGGCAATAAAATAAATGACAAAAATAATAAAAAGTAAAAAATAAAAATTGCAAATGCATTAAAATAAATATGCTAGAAGAAATAAAAAAAAAGCATGAAATACAAAACAATAAATAAATATGGTGCATAAAATAAATAAAGAAAAATAAAAATGCAGGACATAAAATAAATATGATGCTGAAAATAAAATAAAAAGAAAATAAAAATGCAACACATAAAATAAACATGATGCTAAAAAAAGTAAAAATGCAATACATAAAATAAATATGATGCATAAAATAAAAAAATAAAATAAAATGCAAGACATAAAATAAATATGGTACTGGAAAATAAAAATGCAAGGCATAAAAATAAATATGGAGCTGGAAAATAAATAAAGAAAATAAAATGCAAGACATAAAATTAAATATGAGGCATAAAATAAAAATGCAAGACATAAAATAAATATGATGCATAAAATAAAAAAAATAAAAAAAAATAAAAAAATAAAAATGCATGGGGTACTGGAAATTAAAGACAATAAAAAAGTGCATGAAAAAATAAAAAAATAAAAAATAAAAGTGCAAGAAAAAGAAATAAAAATAGAAAAGAATAGAGAAGAAGAAGGGGGGTGCAGAAAGGAAAAAAGGGGGGGTGCAAAAAGTAACAGAAAAAGAGGAGGATGAAGAGAAAACGGGCCGTGCTAAGTCCACTGGGCTGAAAGAGGGAAAGCCAGACCGGTTCGATCCGAGAGAACCGAACCGGTTCAGCTATCTATAAAAAGCCTGACATCCGGTTTAAATTCACTTGATCCCATTCTTTCTCTCTCTTCCTCTTCCTCTCACCAAAAGCTCCCTCCTCTCTCTAAGATTTCTTCCACCGGAAAAACTTTCTGGCGCGGCGGCCGTCGGCGGCGCCACCGCGTCGGAGCTGAGTGTGCGCACCTCGTTTTTTTCCTGAGAAAAAGACGTGCAAATCCCCCGAGGTCGTTCGTAAACGCTCGGAGGGCCTTTGTGAAGCCGCCACCAAAATTTTTGTGTAAAGGGAACGTTGATAAACCCTTAAGTTTTTTTTGTTTAAAGGGAAACGATAATAAAACCCTTTGACGATGAGGATAAGGATTGGTCATCGTAACCATTGTCGGGTTCGGGAGTCGGTTACGCAAGGGGAAGGTATTAGCACCCCTCGCGTCCGTTGTACTCAACGGGAACCTTCTATTTGGTCAAAGCTTGAATTGTTTTTTAATATTTTGCGCGCATGTTCATTTATGTCAAAAATATAATAAAAAGGGGGGGGGGGGGGGGGGGGGGGGGGGGGGGGGGGAAAGAGATAAAAACAAACGAAAGAAAAGAAAGAAAAAAAAGTTTTTTATTATTGCGCTTGACAAGATGTCGATCTTGCTCCTACGTATCTCCCGGTAGTCGGAGAATTCAAAGCGTACGTAGTTCTTTGGTAGAAAAACGTACATGTGTTGGTTAATTTTAAATGGACGATGTTTTAACCGAATTCTTGCGATTAAAACGTAGCTTGTATGCTCGCGCTTGGGAGACTTATTAAGCGTTTGTTCGTGAATCGCATTAGAATTGTTAAAAGGTACGTCCGTTAGAGTAAAGGGTTAATTGGTCGCTATGGGACCAAGGGAGGTGCAATGGACTCATACAAGTCAATCATTGACCGAGTGGACTCCGAAGAGTCGGGCGATTGTTCAATTGATCCACTGAGATCAAGAACAGGTACAATGGACTCGAACGAGTCGGACATTGACCGAGTGGACTCTAACGAGTCGAGGGATCGAATCTAATGGCCACGGGGGACCAAAAGGTTTGGATTGACCACAAGGGGCCAAGTTTTGGTTTGGTCGGGGTTGTACATATTGAAAATGGAATGACGATTGTCCGAACGACGAGACATACGTCACGCATTCGTACAATCGGGGCGATGGAGAGACATACGTCACACCATCCATTTTTCTTTCATGTTTTTGGGTTGAATCCTTTAGAAATCCCAAGGTATGTCAAAACATTTGGCTTGAAAACCCAAAATGGGAAGGTTTAGCAATTTTGCTAGAAAACGCACAAGTTCGGCTCATTTTGCAAAAAGCGAACGTATTTGGCGTATGTTCATATTTGAGTTTTGAAAATCATGAACAATATTTATTGTTCAAGTTTAGATTGGAATGATGAACATAACTTGTTTGTTCATGCTTGTTTGAAAGTTTGGGAACATAACTTGTTTTGCAAGTTATCCACATAATGTCATACGAACTTGTGATTTTGTCAAGATTATGCAAAATCCTTGTTATGGTTTGAAAGACATGGGTTTAAAAACTCTTAGGTTCTGAGCTCTGGGGCTAGAACCTCAAAAAATGGTCATTTTGACACAAAAACTCAGATTCTGAGTTCTGTCATGGTCGCACTGCGACCATGACTTCGCACTGCGAAGCATGCGAAATTTTGAGTTCAGAAGCTGTTTCTGAACTTTTGTTCAGAAACAACTTCTGAACACACTCAGGACCTTTTAGGTGAGTGAAAAGCTTTGAGTTTTTGGGGTGAAAAAGGCTGGACAAACCAGTTTTGATGTTTTGAAAACCTTGGGATTTCTTTGAAATTCAAAAGGGTTTTTTTAGAATCAAATGGTTTTGAACCAAAATAGCTATGCAAACACAATTGTAAATGCAAGATGAGTGCTTAGAAACTTACAGAACTCCTTAGCAAAATTCCAGCTGCAATGGATTTGAATTGGTTGAAGGCTTTCACAAAGGTTTTTTTTGATATTGGTGATGAACTTGAACTTTGGTAAAGCTTTGTGTTGGATTGATTTTTTCTGGTTGTTTGTGGGGGTTTGTAAGCTAAAATGAGTAGAGTTTCTGCTCTTGAAATGCTGTTATCAGTTGTCCTTGAAACCTTGGGCATTGCCTTCTATTTATAGGCCAAAACCAAATCTATTTCATCATTACCAAATCCCAAAAATCCAGCTGATTTGTGGCTAAGATCAAGCTGAATCCCTTTGCATTAAAAGCTAATGGATAGAGGCAACCTTGCCTTGTACCAAGGGGCAAGATTCAGCCTGATTTCAGCCACAAATTCAACCAATTCTAGAAGGTAATGATGAAGAACAAAGCTGAATTGCAATTGGCTAATGCTTGGGGATCAATCCTTGCAATCTCAATGGTTGATCAATGAAAACGTGCACTGTAATGTGCAGAGATTGAGGGATGAAAAAGGCTACTTATGGCTGGTGTGAGGGGTGAAAAGCTGCTGCAAAAATAGGGTAGGCACTCATGGCTTTTCAAGTGAGAAAATCCAGCTAGTTTGACTGGTTTTTGGGGAAGCAAGCAGGAGGAAAGTCCTCAAGCAGGTGGCTGGCAACCTTGTGGTGGTTAGCAGGTCACATGGGAGGGACTAGAGCTGCCCAAGGGCAAGCCCACTTGCTTGTCACATGCTAGGTTGGAAGAAAAAGCTTCCAACCTTGGCATTAATGGCAAGTCCTTCAATTCTGGTTTTGCTTGGCCCAATTAGCCATGAATGCTACTTAAAATAATTATGGAAATGATATGCAACAAATTCTGGAATTAAATCAAAGAAACCAAAAATCTGCAGAAAAATCGCAGACTTCGCAGTGCGAATTGAGCTTCGCAGTGCGAAGTCAGCATTTTTAAAATGTTGACTTTTCTGTTGACTTTTGTTGACTTTTAACTTTTTTCCCCTCTTTGATTTTTTTTGATTTTTTGTTTTAAAATGCTTAGGACAAAATTAGGGTACTACACTGAGAAACCCTTTTTTTTAAAAAAAAGAAAAAATCGTGCTCTCAACTCCTTTTCTCTCTTTGTTTCGAAAATCAAACTGAAATTCTCAGAATATTTTTTTTTACGATTCTAGATCTAGTTTTTTTGTGAAAAAAAAAAAAGAAAGAAGGAGGCTACCTTCTGATCTGTTCTTGGTTCGACCTGCTTCGGTTTATGATTTGGTTATGGATTTGTGAGGTTGATTTCAGTTGGTTTGTTTCTGTTCTGTGTTTTGCGATGGCTTTGCTTTCGTTTTTGTGGTGGATGCTGGTTTTGTGATTTGAATCGGTTTCAGTGTTGGGCTTTTGTGTTGGTTCGGTTATGAGTGATTTGGCTTGTGGTTTGTTGTGATTTAAATTCGGTTCTATGTGTTGGTTGTGATTTACTGTGATTTGGGTTTGGTTATGTGTTGGTTGTGATTTACTGTAAAGCCTGGCCGATTTTCTGGATTTGTGGTGGTGATGGTGGTTTTGTTGGTGGCGCTGGGTTAGTTTTTTCTGACTCAGTGTACTTTCTCTGACCTTGGGATCCGTGGTACTGTGCATTAAATGCCTTTTATAGTAAAAAGGGTAAATAAAAATGACAAAATTGCCCTTCTGGGCCTGGCCTGATAATTTGGACAAAAAAGGACCTAAAATAAAAAACTGTAAAACAATAATAATAATAATAATAAAACGAAAATAAAAACAGAAAATACTAATAATATAAAAAAAAGTAATTGAAAAAGAATAAATAAAAACTAATAATAATAATAAAATAAAATAAAAAAACGGTCGCTTTCGGAAAAACAAAAAATGAGGTATTTTAAAATACCTCCTTGCCGAAATTTCGTCTGAAACGACAAAAATTTCTGACTTAAAAGACGAGAAAAACGAAATAAAAACGGGTCAAAAATGGGGTATGACAGATGCCCCTATTTAAGTTTCTTCGTTACGGAGATTTAAAAGTGAAATTTTTAAATCGACGGGTCGAAGAGACTTAAATACAGAGTACACCATTTTTGACCAATTTCAACTGCAAAATGCTATGAATGCAATGATATGCATGTGATGCTATGCATGTAATGTTGTGAATGCTCGCGATGCGAGTATGAATGCAAGACGGCGAGGATGGCTAGACTGGGGATAACAAAACAAAAAGATACCCGTCTGTTAAAGAAACGGGGTCCGACTCTATTGGGGATAACATGGTTTCACTGGGGATAAATGTCAGCTGTTCGGGTTAATACCGAACTGCCACTGACGACAAAAGAACAAAGATAAATGTCAGCTGTTCAGGTTAATGCTGAACTGCCACTGACGATGAGCAAGGAAGGTAAATGCCAACTGTTCGAATTATTGCCGAACTGCCATTGACGACAAGAAAAAAGATAAATGTCAGCTGTTCGGGTTGTTGCCGAACTAGTCAACTGACGACAAGAAACAAAGGTAAATGCCAGCTGTTCGGGTTATTGCCGAACTAGTCAACTGACGACAAGAAAAAAGGTAAATGTCAGCTGTTCGGGTTATTGCTGAACTAGTCAACTGACGACAGGAAACAAAAAGGATAAATGTCAGCTGTTCGGGTTATTGCCGAACTAGTCAACTGACGACAGGAAACAAAAAGGATAAATGTCAGCTGTTCGGGTTATTGCCGAACTAGTCAACTGACGACAGGAAACAAAAAGGATAAATGTCAGCTGTTCGAGTTATTGCCGAACTAGTCAACTGACGACAGGAAACAAAAAGGATAAATGTCATCTGTTCGGGTTATTGCCGAACTAGTCAACTGACGACAGGAAACAAAAAGGATAAATGTCAGCTGTTCGGGTTATTGCCGAACTAGTCAACTGACGACAGGAAACAAAAAGGATAAATGTCAGCTGTTCGGGTTATTGCCGAACTAGTCAACTAACGACAAGAAAAAAAGGTAGATGTCAGATGTTCGGGTTATTGCCGAACTAGTCAACTGACGACAGGAAACAAAAGGATAAATGTGGGCTGTTCGGGTTATTGCCGAACTAGTCAACTGACGACAAGAAAAAAGGTAAATGTCAGCTGTTCGGGTTATTGCCGAACTAGTCAACTGACGACAAAAGACTGGATAGGAAAATGCACAAGCTGTTCGTTAAAGAACTGCCACTTGACGAAAAGGGGGTGACATCTTTGGACCAGACACATTGGGGATGACACTTGGGGAAGGGGAAAGTTACAAATTATTCATGATTGATTGATATGTGTCGCGTCGAATTTCGGATGTCAAGCTATTGACTAGCATTGAATCACTAAATTTAAATCACGACTGAACTTTTAATTTTTCGGGGAAAAAGGAAAAAAGTTCGAAATTACCTTGAAAAGAGATTTTAGGTTCGAAAGTCGATTATGCGAGGGGAAGGTATTAGCACCCCTCACATCCGTTGTACTCAAAGGGAACCTCTTAGTTGGCTTAGGCTTAAAATGTCTTTTGACGTTTTGCTTGCATGCTTAATCATATATATATATAAAGGAACAAGAAAATATAATGTGAGGTGAAGAAAGAGATGAAAACAAATGAAATAGAAAAAAGAAAAAAAGATTTTTTAATAATGGGCTTGACAAGATGTCGATCTTGCTCCTACGTATCTCCCGGTAGTCGGAGAATTCAAAGCGTACGTAGTTCTTGAAAAAAAAGTTTGAAAACGCACAAAGGCGTAAAAGCTTTAAATGATGAAGGAGACAAGCGCACATTAAGGCGATAAACTCGCACAAGGCGTAAAAAGACGAACGCACATTAAGGCGATAAACTCGCACAAGGCGTAAAAAGACGAACGCACATTAAGGCGATAAACTCGCACAAGGCGTAAAAAGACAAACGCACATTAAGGCGATAAACTCGCACAAGGCGTAAAAGTTGAAAGAAAACATGCAAAGGCACGACAAGTTCGGATTGACCACAAGGGCCAAAATGACAAACGCACGAAGGCGTACAATGTTTGAATTGACCGCGGGGGCCAAGAAAAGTTTAAAATGGTCACGGGGGACCAAGAAAAGTTGGATTGGTCACGAGGGACCAAGAAAGGTTCAAATTGGTCGCGAGGGACCAAGAAAGGTTCAATTTGGTCGCGAGGGACCAAGAAATGTTAAAATTGGTCGCGAGGGACCAAGAAATGTTCAAATTGGTCGCGAGGGACCAAGAAAGGTTCAATTTGGTCGCGAGGGACCAAGAAATGTTAAAATTGGTCGCGAGGGACCAAGAAAGGTTCAAATTGGTCGCGAGGGACCAAGAAAGGTTCAATTTGGTCGCGAGGGACCAAGAAATGTTAAAATTGGTCGCGAGGGACCAAGAAAGGTTCAAATTGGTCGCGAGGGACCAAGAAAGGTTCAATTTGGTCGCGAGGGACCAAGAAATGTTAAAATTGGTCGCGAGGGACCAAGAAAGGTTCAAATTGGTCGCGAGGGACCAAGAAAGGTTCAATTTGGTCGCGAGGGACCAAGAAATGTTAAAATTGGTCGCGAGGGACCAAGAAAGGTTCAATTTGGTCGCGAGGGACCAAGAAATGTTAAAATTGGTCGCGAGGGACCAAGAAAGGTTCAAATTGGTCGCGAGGGACCAAGAAAGGTTCAACTTGGTCGCGAGGGACCAAGAAATGTTAAAATTGGTCGCGAGGGACCAAGAAAGGTTCAAATGCGTTGGACGCGTTGAAAATAGAATGACGATTGTCCGAGCAACGAGACATACGTCAAGCATTCGTACAACCGGGGAAAGGAGAGACATACGTCAAACCACCCTTTTTCATTCATGTTTTGTTTGAACTTGAGAAAACGTATTTTTTGGGGGAGCTAGAAAAGAATGACGATCGTCTAAGCAACGAGACATACGTCAAGTGTTTATCCGATCGGGGAAAGGAGAGAAATACGTCAAACCACCCTTTTTCATTCAAGTTTCGCTTGAATTTTAAGAAAAAGTGTAAACTGTCAAAACGCTCGTTTTTTAGAACTCAAAAGAAAAGAAATAAATGTTCAAATTAGTTGTTGCAAATAAATGAACAAGTGTTGTTCAAGTTATTGAAACAAGAAAGAAAATGTTTTTTGTTGTTTTCGTTGATTTTTGTTTGATTGGTTTGGAAGGACAAGGTCATTTGCCTACATACCCAAATGGGATCAAAACCGATGTAGTTCGGGCTAAATGGCCGAGTGATTGGTTATGTTGATTTTAAAGCTTGAAAATGTTTGTGAAAGATAAAATGAGCCAAAGTGGCGAGTGAGTGAAGTTTGATTAATTTTAATTGCAAAAATAAAGTCTAATATGATTAAGATTGATTGAAGTTTGATTAAAAGAAAGTTGCTTGGTTTGAAATCCAAGGCTTTGTTAATGAAGAATATTTTTGATGAAGTTTTTGAATATTTGAAATGTTTTTGGTTTTTTATGATTTTTTTCTTGGAGTTAAAAAGAAAATAAGTGCGATAAAAAAAACTAAACGCGAGAGAATAAAACGATTGTTGGATTAAAATGAAAGAGTTTTTTCTTGGATTTAAACTATGAAAAATAATAAAAAGCAATGCATATTTATATATATATGTTCCCAAATGTATATACAAATGACATAAAGAAAAGATGCAAAATAAAATGAACAAAATAGAAATAAAAAAAATAAAATGCATGAAATAATATGATAGGTAACTAAATGAGATGTTAAAAAACAATAAAACAATAAAAGGAAATAATAATAAAAAGAAAAAAAATAAATTTTGCAAAGAAAATAAAAGAAATAAAATTAGGGAGGTGTAAAAACTAAAACTGGGGGGTGCTAGAAGTAACAAAATATTCAGATTGAAAGAAAAAGGCCCAAAATGTATTGGGCCTGTGTAAATTAATCTGGGCCGTCTGATTAATCAGACGGCCCTGATCTAATCACAAGAGAAACAAACCTGAACCGTATGATGTGAAATCAGAGGGCCAGGAGGACGTGGGTGTACGCGTTAGCGTACACCCTCACGCACTGAATCAGGGAGGAGTATATATACTCTCTCCCTTCACAAAATTTCATTTCCAACTTTTCTTTCTCACTCTTCTTCCTCTCTCTAGGCCGAAATTCTCTCTTCTCCTCCCCCCTTTCTCTCTTGGCCGCCGGTGATGTATTCCGGCGTGGTGGCCGCCGGCCTAAGTGGCGGCGCCACCGCGCCGGAGAGCAAAACTCTCCCTTTTTCAAAAAAAACACATTTTTCCTACATCCTTTTCCTCCCTCATCTCAAATCCGAAATTATTTTTCTCAAATCTTCCCTCAAAAAACCTAGATCTAGGTTTTAAAAAAATCAAAAAAAAGTCTACCTTTTTCCCTTCTTTGTGTTCGGTTTTGCTGGCTGGGCTTTTGGGTGTTTTACGCGTGTATGGTTGGCTTGCTTGCTGTTCTTGTGCGTGTGTGTTGTTTGGGGGCTAAGCCGTGTGGGTTTGGGACGTGGGTTGGCTTGTGTTGCTGGTGGGTGTGTGCGTGCGTGTAGCTAGGTGAGGGTTGTGTGGGTGAGTTTTGTGTGGGCTTGCGTGCGTAAATTGCTGGTGATGGGGTGGTGAGTTTGTGCTGTGTGTGATTTGTGGGGTTTTGTTACTGCTGGGACGTGGGGGGTTGTGGTAGGTTTTTGTGTTTGTGAGTTTGGGCTGTTTATGTGTGGTGTTGGGTTTATTTTTGCCTTGCTGTGTTGTGGTGGTGGTAGTGTTAGGGGGGCGTGAGTTTATGTTGCTGTTGCTGTTTGTGTTGTTTTTGTGTTGTGAAAAAATCTGTTTTGCTTTAAAAATTTTCCTCTCAAAATTTCTCTCTTTTTTCTTGTGTTCTGGTGATCCTGTTTTATAGAGCAAATTTGAGCTGCTTGTCATAACTTGCAAGTTGATTTCCTGCAAAATTTGGGATAAGATTTGAGGATTGGGATGGATTTGTAATGATGATTTTGGATAGGATTTGGGATGAATGTGATGATGAAAAAATCCCAGTGAAAGGGGCGCCCCTGCTGTACTGTGTTGACTTGGACTTGGACAAAAAATGCAAAAAAATAAAAAAAATAATAATAATAGTAATAAATAATAATAATGATAAATAATAAAAAAAGGAAATAAATAAAATGGTAATAATAGTAAAATTAATGATAATAAAAACTGAAATTAATAGAAAAAATAAAAAGTAATAAAATAAAATAAATAAACGAGACAAAAAATGACATGAGGTATTTTAAAATACCTCCCTGCCGAAATTTCGCCTGAAACGACGAAAATTCTCGGCCTTTAAAAAAAATGCGTAAAACGAGACAATAAGTAAAACGAGACGAAAATGGGTCAAAAAATGGGGTATGACAGATGCCCCTATTTAAGTTTCTTCGCTACGGAGATTAAAAGGTGAAATTTTGATTCGACGGGTCGAAGAAACTTAAATACAGAGTACACCATTTTTTGACCAATTTTGGACAGTAAAACATTATGGATGCGATGCCATGTATGCAATGTTATGAATGCATGTGATGCAAGTATAAATGCAAGACGGCAAAGATGACCTGATTGGGGACAAACAGAGACAAAGGGATACCCGGGTTCGTTAAAGAAACGGGATCCAACTCTATTGGGGATAGTGTTCCACTGGGGAAAAAGGTTAGCCGTTTGGGTTATTGCCGAACTGTTCACTGGGGAGAGTGGGCAATTAACCACGGGAACCAAAAGAGGGTAAAATGTCAGCTGTTCGGGTTGAATTCCGAACTGCCACTGACGACAAGGATTGAATGTAAAGGTCAGCTGTTCGGGTTGTTACCGAACTGCCACTGACGACAAGAAAAAAAATGTCACGTCAACTGTCCGGGTTGTTTACCGAACTGTTCATTGACGATAAAAAGAAATGTCAACTGTTCGGATTGGTTACCGAACTGTACATTGACGACAGGAAATAAAAGACATGTCAACTGTCCGGGTTGGTTACCGAACCTTACATTGACGACAGGAACTAAAAACATGTCAACTGTCCGGATTGGTTACCGAACCTTACATTGACGACCAGAAATAAAAGACATGTCAACTGTCCGGATTGGTTACCGAACCTTACGTTGACGACAGGAACTAAAAACATGTCAACTGTCCGGATTGGTTACCGAACCTTACATTGACGACAGGAACTAAAAACATGTCAACTGTCCGGATTGGTTACCGAACCTTACATTGACGACAGGAAATAAAAACATGTCAACTGTCCGGATTGGTTACCGAACCTTACATTGACGACAGGAAATAAAAACATGTCAACTGTCCGGATTGGTTACCGAACCTTACATTGACGACAGGAAATAAAAGACATGTCAACTGTCCGGATTGGTTACCGAACCTTACATTGACGACAGGAAATAAAAGACATGTCAACTGTCCGAATTGGTTACCGAACCTTACATTGACGACAGGAAATAAAAACATGTCAACTGTCCGGATTGGTTACCGAACCTTACATTGACGACAGGAAATAAAAAAACATGTCAACTGTCCGGATTGGTTACCGAACCTTACATTGACGACAGGAAATAAAAACATGTCAACTGTCCGGATTGGTTACCGAACCTTACATTGACGACAGGAAATAAAAACATGTCAACTGTCCGGATTGGTTACCGAACCTTACATTGACGACAGGAAATAAAAACATGTCAACTGTCCGGATTGGCTACCGAACCTTACATTGACGACAGGAAATAAAAACATGTCAACTGTCCGGATTGGTTACCGAACCGTACATTGACGACAGTGAGGATGCGGCTGACAAGCCGTTCCTTACAGAATTGCCCCTTCAATTGGGGAGAAAGGATGCACAAGCTGTTCGTTAAAGAACTTGTCACTTGGCACAACACTGGGGAAAATGCACAAGCCGTTCGTTTGAACTGCCACTTGGCATAAAGATATGATGAAAAAGATGCGCAAGCTGTTCATTTGAACTGCCACTTGGCGTAAAAGGGTGACATCACTTGACCAAACAGACTGGGGATGACACTTGGGGAATATTTACTGGTGACTATGATGGGATGCCGAGCAAAGTCGGGCTTTGGTTATTATTTGGTATTTGTGAATGATGACTCACTGGGGAATGCCAATAAAATTGGGCTTTATTTTGTAACATCACTGGAGGATGACATTGGAGAAAAATGCAGATTGTTTATGATAAATTGGTAAGAAACGTGGTGGTTAAAGCAACCATGTACAGATGATATTGTGGTATGTTGCATGGATGAATGCGTATATGCATGAATGCGTGATCACATGATTTGTATGATTGTACAAATGTATGACTGCATGAATGTATGAATGTACTAATGCAGGACTCCCACTGGGGATGTGTGAAAGATTGGCTTGCACTGGGGGATACCCTAAATGTTTTGATTTATTGCATGACCGACAACTTGGTGAAACAAGATTTAGACCGGTAAACTGAGAAGTGGACCGACGTCGCATTGCAAACACTCGGTGATCCTTGCCGGGGATGATGTCACAGGGAACACATCCAAAATGTTGATGGGGTAAAGCCGTAACCATTGATGAGGAATGCATACCTCATGGGGAGATTGTTACTCCACTGGGGAATCGTGTTAATCCGCTGAGGAAAAGAACTGGTGATTCCGCCGGGAATGCTTATGTTTATGATGGATGCCGAGCGAGGTCGGGCTTTGGTCGGATGCCGAGCAAGGTCGGGCTTTTATTGTTTTGGACGCCGAGCGAGGTCGGGCTTTGATGATTGGTCGCCGAGCGAGGTCGGGCTTTTTGTAATGGATGCCGAGCGAGGTCGGGCTTTTTGTAATGGATGCCGAGCGAGGTCGGGCTTTTGTAATGGATGCCGAGCGAGGTCGGGCTTTTTGTAATGGATGCCGAGCGAGGTCGGGCTTTTTGTTGGATAGTGCCAATAATGATTGGGCTTTTGGGGTTGAGACTCCACTGGGGGATGCCAATAAAATTGGGCTTTTGTTTGTGGTTTCGCTGGGGATATAAGGATCATTTTGGAAGCATGATCAATATCCAGCCTTAGATGCCAACGGTGGTTGGGCTTTTGATTGTTTTGGACAAAGGTTGACTTCCTGGGGAGTTTGTTAATCCACCGGGGATTGCGCTAATCCGCCGGGGAGAAGAACTGATGATTCCGCCGGGAATACTACCTTCTTTGTTTTTCTGAATCGTCCTTTCGGGCTTTCGATTCACTGGGGATATTCCCTTTTGATTTACTGAGGATTTCGCTGGGGAATCCCTTGAAAGAAGTCCAATGTGGGATAAACATATGTCATGTTTAACACTGGGGATAATGATTGGATGCCGAGCAAGGCCGGGCTTTGATTGTAATTGGTTGCCGAACGAGGTCGGGCTTTGGATGATTGAATGCCGAGCGAGGTCGGGCTTTTTGTAATGTGGGTGTCGAGCGAGGCCGGGCTTTTTGTAATGTGGGTGCCGAGCGAGGTCGGGCTTTTATGTTGGATGCCGAGCAAGGTCGGGCTTTTATGATTGGTTGCCGAGCAAGGTCGGGATTTGTGAATGATTGGGCGCCAAGCATGGTTGGGCTTTTTGTGGGAGATTGTGAGGAATGCCAATGACGATTGGGCTTAATGTGAAATTGTAGTTGTGATCGCCAATGACAATTGGGCTTTGCTTGTGATTAGGTGCCAAACATGGTTGGGCTTTGGTTTGATATTGTGGGTGCCAATGAGAATTGGGCTTTTTGTTGGCAATGAGAGTTGGTTTTGCAATTTCAGATTGCATGATTCATATGAGATTTGCACAGGCAATTTTGATGTTCCCATTAATCCGAGATTGCACCAAAAATTTGAAATAAATACCAAACACAAAATTTATATCGTATAACTCAAGTTAAAAATATGCTTATCAATGAACCAACCTAACACTCATTTAAGTAAATGAACAAATTGAATATTAATGTGAGGGTATTGAACACTCATCCGGCAAGTTTGCTAACATTCCGATCGAGTTATGTGTCCATCTAATCATTGTTTCTAAGAGCACGAAAGCATTGATCACAAGGTCTTCGAGGGTTGTAATTTGGCTTGGTTACAAAAGAAATGTCATATGTGGGGAAATTGAATTCAAATGGCCAAGCAAGAGGAACATTCTTTCTAAATTACACCCTTCCTCCTTTATTCAATCACAACTCCTGGTGATTTACAAATGTTTTTCTTTGATCCTTGACAACTTTTTGATTTAGAGATTTTCTCTTTTTCTCTTTTTTCTTTTTCTTTTCTTTTTCTTTTTTTTGTTCTTGTTGTCAAGATCAATTTACAAAATTCACCATTTCTTGACATTCACAACCTCCTTTTTTCAACTTAATCAAAGATGATACCCTAATTGAATGTTCCTTCCTCTTTCGGCAAAGGACAATAATCATGAAGGTTAAGGGTTCAAAAATGAAAGTAAAAATATCAGAATTCAATAATGATTTAACTATGAACTGAATTTTTTTACAAACTCCGGCAATTTCATTAAGCAATTGAGCTTATGAGAATTGGCAGTCCATAGTTAATGATTCTGATTCATTAGGCTCAAAGGGGTTAACAAATACTCACTCCTCACAGGGTGGGCTATTTGTGGTCAAGTGTTTTCACTCATTTTCAAAAAATGCCTTGATCCTATCAATGCTTTCGTACAATCTAAAACAACGCTCAGATTTAACATAACAAAATCGAGTTTAAACAAAAAAATGCCGGTCTCCTGCATATATATAATGATTTTGAGGATTCCTCACATTTTGGCTGGTTCTAAATGGCTCACCGAATAAACATATTAAAAACGCAAGTTGCATGATATAACTTTTGTACTAAGTACGTATTCTCCTTTCAAGTTTAATCATGGAAAAAACAGGAAACATGTATCTTAGCTTTGCGCAAATTAATCAAATTCTATCACTACCATGCATTGGTGGTTGAATCATTGGATCAATCCATATGATGTGATTGGTTGCCGATCAAGGTCGGGCTTTGATTGTGGATTGTGCCAATGATGATTGGACTTTGGTTGGAAATTATATTTGTGAAGTCGCCATTGAAAATTGGACTCTTGTAGGAGATTGAGGAATGCCAATGACGACCGGGTTTTTTGTGAATTGGGGAAAAGGCCGCAGTAGCCTGGGGGTTGGTAATCTCGGGTTGAGGTACCGAAATCCCTTGAAGAGTAGTGGGAATATGGATGAATTCCTCACCAAAGTCGAACGGCATGCCCCATGTACAAACGGGGGGATAGTTGCCCCTTGTTATATGTGCGGTTTGCTTTGGGACGTCGAGCCACTTTCCTTAATGGGATGACACGTAGTGTTGCGAATGAAATGCGAACACCGACGACTCACTTCGGATTGTAAGAAATTCTAGGGTAAAAAGGGAAAGGAGTTTTGGACTCGAAGATGGACGTATGCATGATAATGAATGATGTATGTAAATGCATGAAAAATTTTTGTTTTGCTTTACAAGGAAATTAAAAAGTGCAATTAATTTCCTTTAAAGCAAAGTGATATGCGAAAATTATTTTCATGCATGTAAATGTATGCATATGTATGACATGTATGTTCAAAATTTCCCCCATCCTCACGTGTAGGCTCTAAAGATGAGATTTTCTAAAAAGGTCCCTAGAGATCACGGACCTCACAAGGAACTATTGTCGTCAATTGCAAATGCTCGCAAGACCTCAATATATTCCAAGTGAAATCTACTCTAGGCGGGGTTTTCGCATCTTCCCTTCAAGACATACGTCAAGTGGGCCTCCGCTACGCAACCCCATCCTATCTTAATTTTTTTCTCAAAGCTCGGGAATAGAGCCTCACACGTCCGGCATTAACCCGAACAATGTGGAGTAACATCGCTCAAGTAACCCCACAATATATATAACATGAATATAAAGCAAATATGAAACAAAAACATATAAAGCGAGAAAAGATAAACAAATAATGATGATAAGGCATAAGCGTGCAAGCAAAATAAAACATTCTAGCCTAAAAGCCGACTAAGATAGGCTTGACTTGTTTATGCACAAACAAAGTGTTTTAATCATAATCCCCAGTGAAGTCGCCATTTCTGTCGCGTCGAATTTCGGATGTCAAGCTATTGACTAGCATTGAATCACTAATTTTAAATCACGACTGAACTTTTAATTTTTCGGGGAAAAAGGAAAAAAGTTCGAAATTACCTTTGAATGAGATTTTAGGTTCGAAAGTCGATTATGCGAGGGGAAGGTATTAGCACCCCTCACATCCGTTGTACTCAACGGGAACCTCTTAGTTGGCTTAGGCTAAAAATGTCTTTTGACGTTTTGCTTGCATGCTTAATCATATATATATGTAAAGGAAAAAGTAAATATAATGTGAGGTGAAGAAAAAGATAAAAACAAATGAAATAGAAAAAAGAAAAAAGATTTTTTAATAATGGGCTTGACAAGATGTCGATCTTGCTCCTACGTATCTCCCGGTAGTCGGAGAATTCAAAGCGTACGTAGTTCTTAAAAAAAAAGTTTGAAAACGCACAAAGGCGTAAAAGCTTTAAATGATGAAGGAGACAAGCGCACATTAAGGCGATAAACTCGCACAAGGCGTAAAAAGACGAACGCACATTAAGGCGATAAACTCGCACAAGGCATAAAAAGACGAACGCACATTAAGGCGATAAACTCGCACAAGGCGTAAAAAGACGAACGCACATTAAGGCGATAAACTCGCACAAGGCGTAAAAAGACGAACGCACATTAAGGCGATAAACTCGCACAAGGCGTAAAAAGACGAACGCACATTAAGGCGATAAACTCGCACAAGGCGTAAATGTTTAAATTGACCACGGGGGCCAAGAAAAGTTTAAAATGGTCACGAGGGACCAAGAAAAGTTGGATTGGTCACGAGGGACCAAGAAAGGTTCAAATTGGTCGCGAGGGACCAAGAAAGGTTCAATTTGGTCGCGAGGGACCAAGAAATGTTAAAATTGGTCGCGAGGGACCAAGAAATGTTAAAATTGGTCGCGAGGGACCAAGAAATGTTAAAATTGGTCGCGAGGGACCAAGAAAGGTTCAATTTGGTCGCGAGGGACCAAGAAATGTTAAAATTGGTCGCGAGGGACCAAGAAATGTTAAAATTGGTCGCGAGGGACCAAGAAATGTTAAAATTGGTCGCGAGGGACCAAGAAAGGTTCAATTTGGTCGCGAGGGACCAAGAAATGTTAAAATTGGTCGCGAGGGACCAAGAAAGGTTCAAATTGGTCGCGAGGGACCAAGAAAGGTTCAATTTGGTCGCGAGGGACCAAGAAAGGTTCAATTTGGTCGCGAGGGACCAAGAAATGTTAAAATTGGTCGCGAGGGACCAAGAAAGGTTCAAATGCGTTGGACGCGTTGAAAATAGAATGACGATTGTCCGAGCAACGAGACATACGTCAAGCATTCGTACAACCGGGGAAAGGAGAGACATACATCAAACCACCCTTTTTCATTCATGTTTTGTTTGAACTTGAGAAAAACGTATTTTTGGGGAAGCTAGAAAAGAATGACGATCGTCTAAGCAACGAGACATACGTCAAGTGTTTATCCGATCGGGGAAAGGAGAGACATACGTCAAACCACCCTTTTTCATTCAAGTTTCGCTTGAATTTTAAGAAAAAGTGTAAACTGTCAAAACGCTCGTTTTTTAGAACTCAAATGAAAAGAAAAGAAATTGTTCAAATTAGTTGTTGCAACCAAAATGAACAAGCTTGTTGTTTAATGAAACAAGAAAGAAAATGTTTTTGTTGTTTTCATTGATTTTTGTTTGGTTGGTTTGGAAGGACAAGGTCCTTTGCCTACATACCCAAATGGGATCAAAACCGATGTAGTTCGGGCTAAATGGCCGAGTGATTGGTTATGTTGATTTTAAAGCTTGAAAATGTTTGTGAAAGATAAAATGAGCCAAAGTGGCGAGTGAGTGAAGTTTGATTAATTTTAATTGCAAAAATAAAGTCTAATATGATTAAGATTGATTGAAGTTTGATTAAAAGAAAGTTGCTTGGTTTGAAATCCAAGGCTTTGTTAATGAAGAATATTTTTGATGAAGTTTTTGAATATTTGAAATGTTTTTGATTTTTATGTTTTTTTTCTTGGAGTTAAAAAGAAATTAAACGCGATAAAAAACTAAACGCGAGAGAATAAAACGATTGTTGGATTAAAATGAAAGAGTTTTTTTTTTTCTTGGATTTAAACTATAAAAAATGAAAAAAATGCAAAGCATATTTATATATATTTGTTCCTAAATGCATGTATATTCTAATGACATAGAAAAATGCAAAATAAAATGAACAATTAGAAAAAAAAAAAATGCATGAGATGATATGATAAGTAAATAAATGGGATGTTAAAAATAAAAGAACAAATAAAAGGATATAATAATAAAAAGAAAATAAAATTGCAAAGAAAAAAATAAAAGAAATAAAATAGAGAGGTGTAAAAATAAAAATTGGGGGGTGCTAGAAGTAACAAAATAAATCAGATTGGAAGAGAAAGGCCCAAAATGTCTTGGGCCTGCGTAAATTAATCTGGGCCGTCTGATTAATCAGACGGCCCTGATCTGATCACAGGGGAAAGAAAGCCAGGCCGTATGATTAAAAATCAAAGGGTCAGGAGAGCGTGGGTGTACGCTAACGCGTACACCCTCTCACACCGAATCAGGGAGGGGTATTTAAACCTCTCCCCTTCATAAAATTTTCATTCTTCTCATTCCCTTCTCTCTCATCACCCGCCCTCTCTCTCTAGCTCTCCTCTCTCTCTCTCACTTCTCTCTTACCCAGCCGGCCGGAATGTTTCCGGCGTGGTGGCCGCCGGCCTACGCGGCGGCGCCACCGCGCCGGAGAGTAAAAAACCACCCTTTTTCAAAACAAACCAACTTTTCCTATATCCTTTTCTCTCCCAAACCCAAATCCGAGCTTGTTTTTCTCAAAATCTCCCCCAAATTCTCTAGATCTAAACTTTTAAAACCACAAAATTTTTTTTACCTTCTCCTTGTTTTGGCTTCGGTTTTGCTTCGGTTTCGTGTTATTATGTGCGTGTGTGTGCGTTGGTGTGTTGCTGTACGTGTGTGTTAGCCGTGCGTGAGTGTGTGTGCTGGTATGTTGTTAGGACGTGTTGTGTTTTGTGGGTGCGTGAGTTTGGGTTTGGCCTTGTGATGTTTTGTGTTGGGTTTATGCTGTGCGAAAATGGTACTGTTAGGGGGCTGTTGTGTTTTGTTGAGTTGTGTTGTTGGGGATGTTTGGTTTGTTGGAGGAAGGGGAAAAAACGTGTTTGTGTTGGTCTTGTTTGTTGGTTGCTGGAAAATGTTTGTTCTTAAAATTTCTTCTTCAAAAAATTCTCTCTTTTTTGTGTTCTGTTGATTCTGTTAAATAGAGGAAAATTAAGCTGCTTGTCATAGATTAAGATAAGCTTGCAAGCTGGTTTTCCTGGATTAGAGATAAGATTTCTGCAAGCATTAAATGTGGGAGGAGATTTGCTGGATTTCTGCAGATTTTGTGATGATTTGAGGATAGGATTTGAGGGTTTGTGATGATGAAAAACCCAGTGAAAGTTGGGGCGCTGCAGTGTGCTGTGTGGACTGTTGACTTGGACTTGGACTTGGACTTTTTTGGACAAAAAATGAAAATAATAATAATAATAAAAATAATAATAATAATAATAATAGTAAAACAATAATAATGATAATAATAAAAAATGAAAATTAATGATAATAAAAAAAAACTGAAATTAAAAATAAAAATAAAAGGTGATAAAAATATAAAATTAATAAACGAAACAAAAATTAACATGAGGTATTTTAAAATACCTCCCTGCCGAAATTTCGTCTGAAACGACGAAAATTCTCGGCCTTTTAAAAAATGCGTAAAACGAGACAATAAATAAAACGAGACGAAAAATGGGTCAAAAAATGGGGTATGACAATATGGAAAAGATAAATGAGGCAAGACTCATGGTGGTTAATGCAACCATGTAAGAATGATATTGTTTTTATTGTTTATGCATGGATGTGTATATGCATGAATGTATGAATGCATGAATGACGACACGACTTGTAAGACTGGTATGGGGGATTGACTTGTATGATTGTATGAAGGATTGACTTGTATGATTGTATGAAGGATTGACTTGTATGATTGTATGAAGGATTGGCTTGTATGATTGTTTAACTGATAAACTTGCTGAGACAAGATTGGACAGGTAAGATGGAAAGTGACCCGACGTCGCATCACAAACACTCGGTAATCTTCAATGGGGATGATGCCACTGGGGGCATATCAAAACAATGACGAGGTAAAGCCCGAAATATGCAACAACTGATGGGGAGTAGACACTTCCTGGGGAGAACGTGCCAATCCAAAAACCATGGTAGAAGAACTGGTGCTTCTGTGGTCATGCTTATTTTATTTTTGTCTTATTTTTTTTTTTAAAAAGTCCCTAACTTTTGCCTGGATCGCCCTTTCAGGTTTTCGATCCACCGGGAATATATTCTTTTGTATGCCCCCAATTTTTGCCTGGACCGCCCTTTCAGGTTTTCAGCCCATCGGGAATATATTCTTTTGTATGCCCCTAATTTTTGCCTGGACCGCCCTTTCAGGTTTTCGATCCACCGGGACGCTCATTTTTGCCTAAGCCGCCCTTTCGGGTTTTCGACTTACCGAGCTCTTTTCTTTTCTCTTTTTTTTACATATATTTCTTTTTTTTGTATATTTTTTTTAAGCAATTGACCTTGTTCAGCCTGCAAAGTCTATCCGTTCTCAGGATAGCTGTTGACGCGCCATTCACTTATTCATGAGTTCAGAGAAAATGTCTTTGTTGTTTGTGCTTTTCAAAAAGAGATGAAAAATACTTATGATTTTGAAAAATATTTTGTTTCAAGTACTACCATTAAGAATAGAAAAGGTTTTATAAACTGAATAAATGAGAATTCCAAATGAAAGGCCACAGGCTCAAATTTATTTAAAAGAGTGGTGACCTGCCAATGGCATGGCTCCACGGATCTTACAAAGTTTGGAAAATGGTAAATATAAATTGAAGGTACATTGAACACAATAACCACTGTTCCCCCTGACAACCTTGAATTCTACTGTTTGGATGCTTCAGATTCAGAGTCTCCTTGACATTTAATGTGCCCCAAGTGAGTAGAGATCAAACCAATGCATTTACTTTGTCTTTTGATCCTTAACTTTTGCATAGATCTCCCTTTCGGGTTTTCGACCTATCAGGATGATTATTTTGTGGTTTATGTCTCTAATTTTTGCCTGGATCGCCCTTTCGGGTTTTCGATCCACCGAGACGCTCATTTTTGCCTAAGCCGCCCTTTCGGGTTTTCGACTTACCGAACTGTTCTTTTATTTTTTTTAGACAAAGTATTTCTTGACTGCATCCGCGTTCACAGGACGAGGGAGCTCATCACCATCCATAGTCGTAAGAATCAATGCGCCCCTGGAGAAAGCCATCTTGACGACGTATGGACCTTCATAATTAGGCGTCCACTTGCCCCTAGAATCGGGTTGGAAAGATAAAACCTTCTTGAGCACAAGATCCACTTCTTGGAACACACAAGGACGAACCTTCTTGTCAAAAGCTTGCTTCATCCTCCGTTGATAAAGTTGTCCGTGGCACAAGGCATTCATACGCTTCTCTTCAATTAGATTCAACTGATCATATCTGCTTTGGCACCATCCAGCCTCTGACAACTGGGCCTCCATTAGAACTCTCATTGATGGGATCTCAACCTCCACAGGGAGTACCGCTTCCATGCCATACACTAAAGAGAAGGGGGTTGCCCCTGTTGAGGTACGTACTGAAGTGCGATATCCATGTAAAGCATACGGTAACATCTCATGCCAGTCCTTGTATGTGACCACCATTTTCTGCACTATCTTCTTGATGTTTTTGTTAGCAGCTTCAACCGCGCCATTCATCTGAGGTCTGTAAGGAGAAGAATTGTGATGCTCAATCTTGAACTCCTCACACAAATCTTTCATCATCTTGTTGTTCAGGTTCGTTCCATTATCTGTAATGATTCTGTTGGGCACACCATATCGGTAGATGATCTGATTCTTGATAAAACGGACTACCACTTGCTTTGTCACATTTGCATAGGATGCTGCTTCAACCCACTTGGTGAAGTAATCAATAGCCACTAGAATGAAACGATGCCCGTTTGAAGCTTTCGGTTCGATTCTACCAATCATGTCGATGCCCCACATAGAGAAAGGCCATGGAGAAGAAAGAACATTAAGTGTAGTTGGCGGTACATGAATTCTGTCAGCATAAATCTGGCATTTGTGGCACTTCCTGGCATGCTTGCAACAATCTGTTTCCATTGTCATCCAGTAATAACCTACTCTCAACAACTTCTTAGCCATCGCATGTCCATTGGAGTGAGTTCCAAAAGATCCTTCATGCACCTCGTGCATCAAAAGTTCTGCTTCTTGCTTATCTACGCACCTGAGTAGTACCATGTCAAAGTTTCTTTTGTACAAAACATCCCCGTTCAGAAAGAAATTACCAGACAATCTTCTCAAAGTTCTCTTGTCTTTGTTGGATGCTCCGGGTGGATATTCCTGACTCTGGAGGAAACACTTGATATCATGGAACCATGGCTTATCATCCACAGCTTCTTCGACTGCAAACACATGAGCGGGCCTCTCGAGGCGCTGAATTCTGATCGTTGGCAAATTGTTCCGGTGACTCACTTCATACATGGAGGATAAAGTTGCTAACGCATCTGCCATCTGGTTCTCATCACGAGGGATATGGTGAAGCTCCACTTTGTTGAAAAAGGTTAACAAACGCCTTGCATAGTCTTTGTAAGGAATCAAGCCAGGATGGCGAGTTTCCCATTCTCCTTTGATCTGATTAATAACGAGTGATGAATCCCCGTAGATATCAAGGTTCTTGATTCTCAAGTCGATGGCTTCTTCAATGCCCAGGATACATGCTTCATACTCTGCCATATTGTTCGTGCAATCGAACTGTAACCTTGCAGCAAAAGGGAGATGATTACCTTCAGGAGTGATAATAACTGCCCCAATTCCATTGCCAAAGACATTCACTGCTCCATCGAATATCAAGCCCCATCTAGACTCGGGATCCGGACCTTCCTCAGGCAACGGTTCATCACAATCTTTCATCTTCAAGTACATAATCTCTTCATCAGGAAAGTCAAACTTGATGGGTTGGTAGTCTTCAATTGGTTGGTGAGCCAAATGATCAGCAAGAACACTACCCTTGATTGCCTTCTGAGTGCGGTACTCGATATCATACTCGGACAACAACATCTGCCAACGAGCAATTCTTCTTGTCAAAGCGGGTTTCTCAAAGATATACTTGATTGGGTCCATCTTGGATATTAACCAGGTGGTGTGGTTAATCATGTAGTGACAAAGACGCTTGGCAGCCCAGGCTAATGCACAACAAGTCTTTTCAAGTACGGAGTACCGGGATTCACAATCTGTAAACTTCTTGCTCAAGTAGTAAATGGCATACTCTTTCCTTCCGGTCTCATCCTGTTGTCCGAGCACACAACCCATAGAATCTTCTAATACAGTCAAGTACATAATCAGAGGCCTTCCTTCAACTGGGGGGATGAGAATTGGAGGTTATAGAAGATAATTCTTGATACTATCAAAAGCCCTTTGACAATCTTCGGTCCAAACAACACTCTGATCTTTTTGAAGCAACTTGAATATGGGCCCGCACGTGGCTGTCATATGCGAAATGAAACGGGAGATGTAATTCAGACGCCCAAGAAAACCTCTTACTTGTTTCTCTGTTTGTGGAACCGACATCTCTCTGATAGCTCTGACCTTATCAGGATCTACCTCAATACCTTTCTGACTGACAACGAATCCCAAGAGTTTTCCAGATCTAACACCGAAAGTACATTTGTTGGGATTCAGATGAAGTTGATATTTTCTCAGCCGTTGAAACATCTTCAGCAAATACTCAACGTGTTCTTCTTCAGTGCCCGACTTAACAATCATATCATCCACGTACACTTCTATCTCTTTGTGCATCATGTCATGAAAGAGAGTGGTCATGCCTCTTTGGTAAGTGGCACCTGCATTTATCAACCCGAAAGGCATCACCCTGTAACAAAATGTGCCCCAAGGCGTGATGAAAGATGTCTTTTCTCTGTCTTCAACTACCATCTTGATCTGGTTGTATCCAGAGAAACCGTCCATGAAGGAGAAGACTTTGGACTTTGCAGTACTGTCAACCAATACATCGATGTGAGGTAAAGGGAAGTCATCTTTCGGACTAGCCTTGTTCAAATCCCGGTAATCGACACACATCCTGACCTTGCCATCTTTCTTTGGAACAGGCACTATGTTGGCTAACCATTGAGGGTACTCTGATGTGACAAGAAAACCTGCATTAATCTGCTTCTGTA
Organism: Medicago ruthenica; assembly: GCA_018208015.1. NCBI lineage: Eukaryota > Viridiplantae > Streptophyta > Magnoliopsida > Fabales > Fabaceae > Medicago > Medicago ruthenica. The sequence goes on along the minus strand of CM031375.1, from coordinate 34,591,372 downwards.
CTTCCTCCTTGATCTGGAGAGCCATGTCAGGGCGAGTTCTCCTTAACTTTTGCTTGACCGGTGGGCATTCGGGCTTCAAAGGCAAACGGTGCTCCACAATACGAGGATCCAAGCCGGGCATATCCTGGTATGACCATGCGAACACATCAGCATATTCTTTAAGCAATTCAATCACCTTTCGTTTAACAGTTGCTTCAAGCAATGCCCCAATCTTTACTTCCTTCTTATCTTCCTCAGTTCCCAAGTTAATCACCTCCACTACCTCTTCATGAGGCTGTATGGTTTTCTTCTCATATTCCAATAACCGAGCAATTTCATCTGGAATTTCCTCATCCTCTTCCTCTTCGGCCTCGTAGACAGGAAATTCAAAGTTGGGAGAGAGCATAGGGTTATTACGTTCAGCGGGCTCATTGATGTTTAGTCTGCATATGATTGATGATTGATTTTAGAAAATGAGTGAACAATGCAGACTTTTTTGAAATTGATTGAAAACAGAAAAATAAAAATAAAAATAAAAATATTTTTGGGTTTTTTGTGTTACCATTTTCCAGAAAAAGCAATAAATTAAATATCGGGATAAACCACATTTTCCATTAATAAAAGTAGTACTTGATACAAAATAGCCCTACATGATTTCACTTTCGTCCTGGGCTAGACGAAAGGATCTTTTTTGAAAAGAAAACAGAAAACCAAAGACATATTACTTTGACGCATGAACTACTGAAGGGATGTCAACCGCGTCCCAGTTACGAACAAATCTTCCAGGTGCAACAAATGCAGGCACTATCTCTTCAGGAACATCTTCCAAGACAACATTGGCTTCTGGCGGGGCGTTGATGAACTCGACACTACAGAAAGTGCTGCTGATGGAGCTTGACCCAACACCACTCTTTGATGATCCTGAAACAAATCCCAGTCCTTCACGGTTTTTACATTCTGGCAACTGCACAACCTTTCCCCATCCTACAGCTGTTCCTTCCCGCACCACCTTCTGTGCGCTCTTCAAAGAGGCAAAAGACACTTCATTCTTCTCTGGCTCCTTATCCTCCAAAGTCAGGCCCTGGAAAGAAGTTCCTTCTATATCATCCGCACCAATGAAAGAGAAGGTTGACAAATGACTAACCAACAGAGCTTCTTCGCCACTCACAGTAATCAATCTTCCATTTCTGACGAACTTCAGCTTTTGATGCAAGGTTGATGTCACGGCCCCAGCTTCATGGATCCACGGCCTACCCAAAAGACAACTGTATGCAGCTTGGATATCCATCACCTGGAATGTAATTTGGAAAACAGAAGGTCCGATTGTAATAGGCAAGTCGACCTCCCCGATAACAGACTTCCTTGATCCATCAAACGCTTTGACAACCACCCCGCTTCTTCTCATGGGAGGCCCCTGGTAGAAGAGTTGATCTAATGTTGATTTGGCCATTACATTCAATGAGGAACCAGTGTCCACAAGTACATTTGACAGAGCATCAGACTTGCAGTTCACCGATATGTGTAACGCCAGATTGTGGTTTCTTCCCTCCTCAGGAAGCTCTTCATCGCTGAAGCTTAAATTATTGCAGGCAGTAATGTTTCCTACTATACTGTCCAATTGATTAACAATCACGTCCTTCTCCACAAAAGATTGGTCTAACACTTTCATTAGAGCCTCACAGTGTGCTTCCGAGTTCAATAGCAGAGACAAGATGGATATCTTAGAGGGAGTTTGCAGCAGCTGGTCTACCACTTTATACTCACTCTTCTGGATCAGTTTTAGAATTTCATCATGATCGGAATCCTTGCTGGTCCCACTGGATTGGCCTATTTCCTTCTTTGCACCGGGGCCATTCACTGTCACCTGTTCAACTACCGGATCATTCACTTTCTTTGCAAACAATGTGGGGATAACACGCCCATTCCTCAGAACCCTGCTGTCACTGGCAATGTTGTCCACAGAAGTCGCAGGAGTTAGAGAGGGCAAAGACACTTCCTGTTCACCTTCCAACATCGTGGCGTTATACTTGTAAGGGACCACTTTTAGTGAAGCATACGACATGGGTCCTGGAAAGCTGATCACTAGTGGAGTAGTAGCTGGTTCTCCACTGTTATAGCTTATTTCCAACCGCTGGAACTCAGGGGTAATGACACACACTTCCTTGTCTTTCCTTGTTGTAGTACCCTAATTTTGTCCTGCGCATTTTAAAACCAAAAATCAAAAAAAAGTCAAAGAGGGGAAAAAGTCAAAAGTCAACAAAAGTCAACAGAAAAGTCAACTTTTCAAAATTGAGGACTTCGCAATGCGAAGCTCACTTCGCACTGCGAAGTCTGCGATTTTTCTGCAGATTTTTGGTTTCTTGGATTTAATTCCAGATTTTGTTGCACATCATTTCCATAATTATTTTAAGTAGCATTCATGGCCAATTGGGCCAAGCAAAGCCAGAGTTGAAGGACTTGCCATTAATGCCAAGGTTAGAAGCTTTTTCTTCCAACCTAGCATGTGACAAGCAAGTGGGCTTGCCCTTGGGCAGCTCTAGCCCCTCCCAGGTGACCTGCTAACCACCACAAGGTTGCCAGCCACCTGCTTGAGGACTTTCCTCCTGCTTGCTGCCCCAAAAAACCAGTCAAACCAGCTGGATTTTCTCACTTGAAAAGCCATGAGTGCCTACTCTGTTTTGCAGCAGCTTTTCACCCTCTCACACCAGCCAATTTTAGCCTTTTCATCCCTCAATCTCTGCACAATACAGTGCACGTTTTTATTGACCAACCATTGAGATTGCAAGGATTGATCCCCAAGCATTAGCCATTTGCAAATCAGCTTTGTTCTTCATCATTACCTTCTAGAATAAGTTGAATTTGTGGCTGAAATCAAGCTGGAACTTGCCCCTTGGCACAAGGCAGGGTTGCCTCTATCCATTAGCATTTAATGCAAAGGGATTCAGCTTGATCTTGGCCACAAATCAGCTGAATCAAGGGATTGTGTAATGATGACAAAGATTTGATTTTGGCCTATAAATACAAGGCAATGCCCAAGGTCAAACACACACAATTAGACAGAAAACACAACATTCAAAGAGCAGAAACTCTACTCATTTCAACCTACAAATCTCCACAAATAACCAGAAACAATCCATCCACACAAAGCTTTCAAAAGTTCAAGTTCATCACAAATCTTCAAACCTTTGTGAAAGCCTTCAACCAAATCAAGCCAAGTGCAGCTGGAGCTTTGCTAAGGAGTTCTGTAAGTTACTAAGCTCTTTATCTTGCATTTCTAATTGTGTTTGCATAGCAATTTTGGCTCAAAACCTTTTGGTCCTAAAAAACCCCTTTTGAATTTCAAAGAAATCCCAAGGTTTTCAAAACATCAAATTTGGTTTGTACAACCTTTTTCATCCCAAAAACTCAAAGCTTTTCACCCATATATAAGGTCTTGAGTGTGTTCAGAAGTTGTTTCTGAACAAATGTTCAGAAACAGCTTCTGAACCCAAAATTTCGCATGCTTCGCAGTGCGAAGTCATGGTCGCAGTGCGACCATGACAGAACTCAGAACCTGAGTTTTTGTGTCCAAACAACCAATTTTTGAGGTTCTAGCCCCAGAGCTCAGAACCTAAGAGTTTTTAAACCTATGTTCTTCAAATCATAACAAGGTTTTTGCATAATTTTGGCAAATCACAAGTTCGTATAACCATTTTGTGGGTAACTTGCAAAGCAAGTTATGTTCCCAAACTTTCAAAACCACATGAACCAACAAGCTATGTTCAGCTTTTCAATCTAAACTTGAGCAATAAATATTGTTCATGATGTTCAAAACTCAAAAATGAACATACACCGGTAATGTGCGCATTTTCGCAAAATGAGACGAACTTGCGCGTTTTCTAGCAAATTTGCTAAACCTTCCCATTTTGGGTTTTCAAACCAAATGTTTTGACTTACCTTGGGATTTCTAAAGAATTCAATCCAAAAACATGAATGAAAAAGGGATGGTGTGACGTATGTCTCTCCATCGCCCCGATTGTACGAATGCGTGACGTATGTCTCGTCGCTCGGACAATCGTCATTCCCTTTTAATATGTACAACCCTAACCAAACCAAATCTTGGCCCCTTGTGGTCAATCAAAACCTTTTGGTCCCCCGTTGGCCATTAGACTCAACCCCTCGACTCGTTAGAGTCCACTCGGTCAATGTTCGACTCGTCCGAGTCCATTGTACCCGTTCTTGATCTCAGTGGATCAATCGAACAATCACCCGACTCTTCGGAGTCCACTCGGTCAATGTTTGACTTGTATGAGTCCATTGTACCTCCCTTGGTCCCATAACGGCCAATTCAACCCTCTACCCTAACGGACGTAACTTTTAACAATTCTAATGTGATTCGTGAACGAACGCTTAATAAGTCTCCAAGTGCGAGCATACAAGCAACGTTTAATCGCAAGAATTCGGTTAAAACATCGTCCAATTAAAATCAACCAACACACATACGTTTTTCTACCAAAGAACTACGTATGCTTTGAATTCTCCGACTACCGGGAGATACGTAGGAGCAAGATCGACATCTTGTCAAGCACAATAATAAAAAAAAACCCTTTTTTCTTTTCTTTCGTTTGTTTTTATCTCTTTTCCCCCCCTTATTATATTTTAGCATAAATGAACATGAACGCAAAATATTAAAAAGCAATTCAAGTCTTAACCAAATAGAAGGTTCCCGTTGAGTACAACGGACGTGAGGGGTGCTAATACCTTCCCCTCGCGTAACCGACTCCCGAACCCGATAATGGTTGCGATGACCTAATCCTTATCCTCATCGTCTAAAGGGTTTTATTATCGTTTCCCTTTACAAACAAAAAAAAACTTAAGGGTTTATCAACGTTCCCTTTACACAAAAACTTTGGTGGCGGCTTCACAAAGGCACCCTCCGAGCGTCCGAGGACGACCTCGGAGGATCTGCGCGTCTTTTTCCCGAGGAAAAAAACGAGGTGCGCACAGCTGGCGACTTCACTGGGGACCCTGTTCCCACTAGCAAGTCAAGCCTAACCTATTTGGGTTAAAGACAATTGCTTTATTTTCTTTACGTGTCATGTTTATTTATTTTATTCATGCATGTTATATTTATGCTTTATGTTTATATTTGCTTTATTTGCTTTATATTCATATTATATCTCAAATGTGGGGGTTACTTGAGTGATGTTACTCCACATTGTTCGGGTTAATGCCGGACGTGTGAGGCTCTCTACCCGAGCTTGAGAAAAACACTAAGTTAGAAGGAGGTTGTGTGCGGAAGCCCGCGTTGACGTATGTCCGTGAGGTGGGATGTCCAACCCCGCTTAGATGAGATTTTCACGTGGAATTAATTGAAGTCATGTCGACGTATGTCCATAGACAACCCTAATTCCATGTGAGGTCTATGACTCTAAGGACCTCTTCTTAGGATATTTCACACTTTAGAGCCTACATGTGAGGATGGGGGAAAAATTCCGAGCCTCCACACATTACCCATTCACACTCACTCGTGTTTGCTACATTATGTTTTATTTTATCAGGGGCAATCAGCCTTTAGTTGTTTATTACTTGTTTTTATGCATAATCATAATTAGGGATATGAATGACCAATGGTTGAGGGGTAGCCTTTTTTTTCAAAAAAAAATTCAAGTACTTCGCAGTGCGAAGGTACTTCGCAGTGCGAAGTACGCGAATTTTGTCAGCCCAGCTGACCTTTCATTTACTCCCTCTCAACCACTTTTTTCCACTATCTTTTTGTTTTATTATTCCAAACGTTTTTTCCTTTAACTTTTAAAACAAAAAGCTTTTTCCCATAACTTCAAAAAAAAAACTCCCAAATCTAAGAGAAGAGTGTACCCATTTTTCTTGAATCTTCCCTCCATTAATTTCGCATCTTTTTCAGAATCAACAACCAGGTATGAACTCTTTCTTCTTTCCCTCTGTTCATCTTTGATTCGTATTGCAACTGTTTAGGGGTTTTAGGGTTTATGATCTTAAAGTTCCCATGTTAGGATTCAAGTTCATAATAAGCTACATTTAGGCTTTAGTTTACTGTATTAAGTTGGATTTTAGCAAGCATGCATCATGGGTATCTGCAACTGGCCTTTTCCTTTCAAAATTCCAAATTGTTTTATTGAAGACCCATTTACGAAAATTTAAAGAAAAAGAGCTGTTAAAGGGTTCTTTTTGATACCCATTCGTTGATTTTGAGGTCGTTTAGTAGCATGCATTGTATGTTAGAAGCTTAAGCCAAGAGGTGCAGGTTCAGATTTCTGGGTTTTTGCTGTCATGGTCGCAGAGCAAAGTTCAACTTCGCACTGCGACCTTTTTCTGGGCAGCCCAGAAATCTTCGAGTACCTTCGCACTGCGAACCTACCTTCGCAGTGCGACTGTAGCAGAAACAGAACCTCTGTTTCCCACTGTTTTTTCTCCAAATCCCCTCAATTCCGCCCCATATCACTTACAATCATGAACCTTGTATACTGACTTTATCTTTTTCCTTGCAGATGGCACCAAGACCAGTAGGAAAGCGCTCGAGGGGTGAGGCATCCGGATCGAGACCACAAGGGGGTTTTGACGCCTCTCGCTTCCTAAGTCTTCGGAACCAGGAAAGATATGAAGAGCTTCTTGGCAGGACCTTCTGGCCGGAGAGGCAATTCATCATAAGTGACAGGGGCCCTTGGAGGGAGTTGGCCCGATTAATAAACCATCGCCAATGGGGAGTTTTGGTAAACCCTCCCCTTAACCTCAACTACGACATAATCCGGGAGTTCTATGCAAATGCCATTCCCGTGGATCCAGAGGGGGAGTTTACATACCAGACCATGGTGCGTGGTCGGATCATTCGATTCGATCGCGACGCCATCAATACCTATCTCCGAAACCCTTTTCAATTGGAAAATGATGAGTTGTGTGCTTTCCATAAGCACCAGAATCGTGGTAATTGGAACCACGATCTCTATGCTCAAACCATTTTCCAATCCGGAAAGAGTTATGAGCTTAATGCAGCAGGGCAGCCCACCAAGGCCCTCAGGGGCAACCTCACCACCTATGCCCAGGTCATTTTCCACCTTATCGTCCACAACATAAAACCCAAAAGCCATACCTCTTCCACCACCATGGATGTCACCCCCCTAATCTACTATATCCTCACCGGTAAACAAGTAGATGTGGCCAAGGCCATTTGCCAGGAGATTAAGATAGTGGTCGAGAGTGGCATCAAGCCACCGGCCAAGAAGATGTGTCCACTTGCTTTCCCGGGTCTTATCATGGGACTCTGCCGGGACGCCCGCGTAGTTATCCCTCCCCAGGTGTCCGAAACCATTAAGAACCCCATTACGGACGAGTACATCTCCAGACATTGCACGGGGAGGAGAGCGAGGGCGCAGCAGCCACGGCCTAGGCCTCCACCAGCATCAGGGGACTGTCGCACTTGCACTTTCATATTGGAGCAGAATGCCTCCTCCCATCGATACATGACTATGATGCATGATTCCATGTATCGTCTTCAGAGGCAGCTAGGGAGGCCGACGGATCCTGATGATCAGATACCGACCCCCCAGATGTTCGCGGCTCACGGTCGTTGGCCCGGGGATAGGCCAGAGCATGCAGAGGCTGGAGGTAGTGGTACAGCGGCCGGAGGCCAGGGAGGAGATGATGAGGAGGACGAGGACGAGGAGGACGAGGATGAGGAGACCGAGGATGATGAGGCTTTCACTCCTTGAGTGACCTTTTTTATGACTTCTCATATTTTGTTGTTCATGTTTATGTCATTTTTCTCGTACACTGTTAGAGTTTCCGTTTTGTTTGGTACTTTGTAGCTATGTTGATACTCTCGCTTTATTATTCGAGTACTTTTGTTTTTATTACCTAGCGTTTGCATCATAATCATGCCTATTTATTTTTAATATGTGTGAATGTTGAAATTTTTTGTTATCTATCATTGGTAATGCAAATTCGACAAAACTTTCCGCAGCGGATTTAGGCCAAAGTTTTAACCATAGGCAAATGGTAATGATGAATATGATTAATTTTTGCAAAGCTAAAATGCATGTTTCCTATTTCTTTCCCTGATTAAAATTTGAAAGGGAAATGTATATTCCATACTAAATTACACCATACAATTCACGTTTTTAATATGCTTGTTCTATGAACCATTTTTAGAACCAGCCAGATGTGAGGAATCCCCAAAGTTATCATAATACATACGCAGGAGATCGACATTTTTGTTTAACTCGATCTTTTTATGTTAAATCTGAATTTTTTTTTTATTACGTAAAAGTATTGACATGATCAAGGCATTTGTTTGAAAACGAGAGAAAACAATCAACCACAAATAGCCCACCCTGTGAGAAGTGAGTATTTGTTAAACCCCTTCGAGCCTAACAAATCAGAATTTTTAACTATGGACTGCCAACTTTCATAAGCTCAACTGCTTAATGAGATTGCCGGAGTTTGTAAAAAATATTTTCAGTTCATAGTTAAAACATCACTAAATTCTGATATTTTCCTTTCAATTTTTGAACCCTTAAAACATCATGATTAATATCCCTTGCCAAGAGAGGAGGGAACATTCAAATAGGGTATCGTACTGAAACGAGTTGAAAAAAGGAGAAGGATGTGAAAGTCGAGCAATGTTGAATTTCTTAAATTGATCTTGACGACCAAGGGAAAGAAAAGAATGAAAGAAAAGCAAAGCAAACCAAGAAAAAGAAAAAGAAAAAGAAAAAAAAAAGAAAAGAAAAAAAGACCGGTAAAATCCAAGAGTGGTCGAGATCAAGGAGAAAAGCATTAGTGAACCACCAAAATGATGACTTGAACAAAGAAAGGGGTAAGTTAGAAAGAATGTTCCCTCTTGTTTGGCCATTTGAATTCAATTTCCCCACATATGACATTTCTTTTGTAGCCCAGCCAAATTACAACCCTTAAAGACCTTTTGATCAATGCTTTCATGTTTTTAAGAAACAATAATTGGATGGACATATAACTCGATCGGAATGTTAGCAAAATTGCCGGATGAGTGTTCATAACCCCTCACCATTAATATTCAATTTGTTTACTTACTTAAATGAGTGATAGATTGGTTCATTAATAAGCATGTTATTAATTTGAAACTGTACGATATGATTTTTGTGTGGTATTTATTTCGATTTTTTCAGTACAATCTCGGAATAATAAGGGGCATATAATTGCGTGCGCAAATTTCATATGAATCAACCAAAATCAAAAAGCCCGACCTCGCTCGGCAACCAAAATCAAAAAGCCCGACCTCGCTCGGCAACCAAAATCAAAAAGCCCGACCTCGCTCGGCAACCAAAATCAAAAAGCCCGACCTCGCTCGGCAACCAAAATCAAAAAGCCCGACCTCGCTCGGCAACCAAAATCAAAAAGCCCGACCTCGCTCGGCAACCAAAATCAAAAAGCCCGACCTCGCTCGGCAACCAAAATCAAAAAGCCCGACCTCGCTCGGCAACCAAAATCAAAAAGCCCGACCTCGCTCGGCAACCAAAATCAAAAAGCCCGACCTCGCTCGGCAACCAAAATCAAAAAGCCCGACTTCGCTCGGCAACCAACAAATAAAGCACAATCTCCACCCACAATTTTAAACCAAAACCTGTTTGCACCCGGTGCACAAATCATTCAGAGTCCAACCATATTTGGTACTCTCCCCGCAGCTCACAAAAGGTCCAATTGCCTTTTACGTTCCTCAAACATTCAACCAAAGGGCCCAATCGGCGAATGCATCAGCAAACTCTAAACACCTTTGGGGCAAGTTACTTCCCCATTAACGAAATTCTTCCCAAGCGAAATCTTTTACTTTTGTCGAAATTTCCATCTATGATAGTATATATTTCCAAAACAAAAAAAGTTATGTGGAATCTTTTATGTTTTTAAGTAATAACCAGCACATTTTCTCTGAATTGTGAGTACTTTAAAAAAAAAAACGTGCATCGAAATCTATCCATAGAGCAGATAAGCCTCGCAGGCCAAGCACGGTTAATTGCTAAAGGGATTTCTGGTCACCGATGAATCAAAAGGGAACTTCCCCATCGAATCAAGAGCCTGAAGGGACGATTCAAGCGAGGATGACCGACCAGAGCACAAGCATCCCCAGCAGAACTATCGGTTACGCTCCTCGAGCAGTCTAGCACGATTTACACATCGGGTTAACAATCCCCACGAGGTATTTATTCCTTATCAATTATTGCGGTATTACCCTGTCCGTATGTGAATATTTCCCCTGAGAGTTTATCTCTGTAAGGATTACCGAATGTTAGTACCGGTCCACTTTTTACCTGGCCGACCTAATCTTGTTTCATCAACCCCAAGGGTCAAGCGGAGCAAAATTCCCCAATAAACACCCTGAACATCCAAACACCAAACAAGGCTGGATATCGATCATGCTTCCAAAATGATCCTTTATTCCCCAAAAGCCAAACCTCATTGATACTCCCCAGGGAGTCTCAACCCCAAACAAAAGTCCAATCATTATTGGCAAAAAACACAAATTTTCGGGCTTAGGCTCGAACTACACCGGTTTTGATCCCATTTGGGTATGTAGGCAAAGGACCTTGTCCTTCCAAACCGACCAACCAAAAAACCAAACAAAACACAAATTTTCGGGCTTAGGCTCGAACTACACCGGTTTTGATCCCATTTGGGTATGTAGGCAAAGGACCTCGTCCTTCCAAACCGACCAACCAAAAAAGAAAGCCCAATTATCATGAACACACCCACAAACAAAGACCGACTCTGCTCGGCACCCAACTAACATTATTCATGCATGCATATTTTAAAACCATTCATACACATGCATTTCATTTCATAAAACCTGCAACAAGGATCCTCCAGTGAGTATCACTTATTCACCAACATCCATTAACATTCAACCAGGGGCACCTATTTAGGGTAAGACCGCAGCTCGTTAGGAATCGATATTCAGAAGCAGTACCTGAATAAGATCACCTAGCTTAGGTATCGACCTCTAGAAGCAATTCCTAGAATAGATCACCTACCTCATTGTTCGACCTCTAGAAGCAATTCCTAGAGTAGATCACCTCCCCCAGTGTATCGACCTTCAGTGTTAGCGGCTGAATAAGATCACAGCTCGTTAGGAATCGATATTCAGAAGCAGTACCTGAATAAGATCACCTAGCTTAGGTATCGACCTCTAGAAGCAATTCCTAGAGTAGATCACCTCCATCAATGTTCCACCTCTAGTTGAAAGTGCCTAGAGTAAATCACCATCTTTAGGTATCGACCTCTAGTGACAGTGCCTAGAGTAGATCACCTACCTCAATGTTCCACCTCTAGTTGAAAGTGCCTAGAGTAAATCGCCATCTTTAGGTATCGATCTCTAGAAGCAATTCCTAGAGTAGATCACCTCCATCAACGTTCCACCTCTAGTGACAGTGCCTAGAGTAAATCACCACCCTCAGGAATCGACCTCTAGTGACAGTGCCTAGATAAGATTACCTTCATCCCCCCAGTGGATCTACCTCCAGTGTTAGCGGCTGGATACGATCAAACCCTACCAACTATTGCATTTGCATTTCGCGAAGGACAAAATTCGGGTCCTTCTTTTTTCTTTTTACTTAATTGATCTCCGCAAAGAGTTCATGAGATGCCCTCGGCACTCACGCACTCTATGCGAAGACACAATTAAGTAGGGGCAGCTGTAGTACCCTAATTTTGTCCTGCGCATTTTAAAACCAAAAATCAAAAAAAAGTCAAAGAGGGGAAAAAGTCAAAAGTCAACAAAAGTCAACAGAAAAGTCAACTTTTCAAAATTGAGGACTTCGCAATGCGAAGCTCACTTCGCACTGCGAAGTCTGCGATTTTTCTGCAGATTTTTGGTTTCTTGGATTTAATTCCAGATTTTGTTGCACATCATTTCCATAATTATTTTAAGTAGCATTCATGGCCAATTGGGCCAAGCAAAGCCAGAGTTGAAGGACTTGCCATTAATGCCAAGGTTAGAAGCTTTTTCTTCCAACCTAGCATGTGACAAGCAAGTGGGCTTGCCCTTGGGCAGCTCTAGCCCCTCCCAGGTGACCTGCTAACCACCACAAGGTTGCCAGCCACCTGCTTGAGGACTTTCCTCCTGCTTGCTGCCCCAAAAACCAGTCAAACCAGCTGGATTTTCTCACTTGAAAAGCCATGAGTGCCTACTCTGTTTTGCAGCAGCTTTTCACCCTCTCACACCAGCCAATTTTAGCCTTTTCATCCCTCAATCTCTGCACAATACAGTGCACGTTTTTATTGACCAACCATTGAGATTGCAAGGATTGATCCCCAAGCATTAGCCATTTGCAAATCAGCTTTGTTCTTCATCATTACCTTCTAGAATAAGTTGAATTTGTGGCTGAAATCAAGCTGGAACTTGCCCCTTGGCACAAGGCAGGGTTGCCTCTATCCATTAGCATTTAATGCAAAGGGATTCAGCTTGATCTTGGCCACAAATCAGCTGAATCAAGGGATTGTGTAATGATGACAAAGATTTGATTTTGGCCTATAAATACAAGGCAATGCCCAAGGTCAAACACACACAATTAGACAGAAAACACAACATTCAAAGAGCAGAAACTCTACTCATTTCAACCTACAAATCTCCACAAATAACCAGAAACAATCCATCCACACAAAGCTTTCAAAAGTTCAAGTTCATCACAAATCTTCAAACCTTTGTGAAAGCCTTCAACCAAATCAAGCCAAGTGCAGCTGGAGCTTTGCTAAGGAGTTCTGTAAGTTACTAAGCTCTTTATCTTGCATTTCTAATTGTGTTTGCATAGCAATTTTGGCTCAAAACCTTTTGGTCCTAAAAAACCCCTTTTGAATTTCAAAGAAATCCCAAGGTTTTCAAAACATCAAATTTGGTTTGTACAACCTTTTTCATCCCAAAAACTCAAAGCTTTTCACCCATATATAAGGTCTTGAGTGTGTTCAGAAGTTGTTTCTGAACAAATGTTCAGAAACAGCTTCTGAACCCAAAATTTCGCATGCTTCGCAGTGCGAAGTCATGGTCGCAGTGCGACCATGACAGAACTCAGAACCTGAGTTTTTGTGTCCAAACAACCAATTTTTGAGGTTCTAGCCCCAGAGCTCAGAACCTAAGAGTTTTTAAACCTATGTTCTTCAAATCATAACAAGGTTTTTGCATAATTTTGGCAAATCACAAGTTCGTATAACCATTTTGTGGGTAACTTGCAAAGCAAGTTATGTTCCCAAACTTTCAAAACCACATGAACCAACAAGCTATGTTCAGCTTTTCAATCTAAACTTGAGCAATAAATATTGTTCATGATGTTCAAAACTCAAAAATGAACATACACCGGTAATGTGCGCATTTTCGCAAAATGAGACGAACTTGCGCGTTTTCTAGCAAATTTGCTAAACCTTCCCATTTTGGGTTTTCAAACCAAATGTTTTGACTTACCTTGGGATTTCTAAAGAATTCAATCCAAAAACATGAATGAAAAAGGGATGGTGTGACGTATGTCTCTCCATCGCCCCGATTGTACGAATGCGTGACGTATGTCTCGTCGCTCGGACAATCGTCATTCCCTTTTAATATGTACAACCCTAACCAAACCAAATCTTGGCCCCTTGTGGTCAATCAAAACCTTTTGGTCCCCCGTTGGCCATTAGACTCAACCCCTCGACTCGTTAGAGTCCACTCGGTCAATGTTCGACTCGTCCGAGTCCATTGTACCCGTTCTTGATCTCAGTGGATCAATCGAACAATCACCCGACTCTTCGGAGTCCACTCGGTCAATGTTTGACTTGTATGAGTCCATTGTACCTCCCTTGGTCCCATAACGGCCAATTCAACCCTCTACCCTAACGGACGTAACTTTTAACAATTCTAATGTGATTCGTGAACGAACGCTTAATAAGTCTCCAAGTGCGAGCATACAAGCAACGTTTAATCGCAAGAATTCGGTTAAAACATCGTCCAATTAAAATCAACCAACACACATACGTTTTTCTACCAAAGAACTACGTATGCTTTGAATTCTCCGACTACCGGGAGATACGTAGGAGCAAGATCGACATCTTGTCAAGCACAATAATAAAAAAAAACCCTTTTTTCTTTTCTTTCGTTTGTTTTTATCTCTTTTCCCCCCCTTATTATATTTTAGCATAAATGAACATGAACGCAAAATATTAAAAAGCAATTCAAGTCTTAACCAAATAGAAGGTTCCCGTTGAGTACAACGGACGTGAGGGGTGCTAATACCTTCCCCTCGCGTAACCGACTCCCGAACCCGATAATGGTTGCGATGACCTAATCCTTATCCTCATCGTCTAAAGGGTTTTATTATCGTTTCCCTTTACAAACAAAAAAAAACTTAAGGGTTTATCAACGTTCCCTTTACACAAAAACTTTGGTGGCGGCTTCACAAAGGCACCCTCCGAGCGTCCGAGGACGACCTCGGAGGATCTGCGCGTCTTTTTCCCGAGGAAAAAAACGAGGTGCGCACACTTGTAATGATTAATTCTCTGCTGTCTATCAACCCTTGTATGTCCTCTTGTACCTTCTGACATCCTTTTACATTCACGGGACATACTTTGCACGCTGCATGATCATGATCATGCTGGACATTCAGGATGACACCGTCTTCATCACAATCTTGTATCATGTTGACAGCAGATCCATGATTCGGCAGTGGGTTTGCCTGAACATTAGGATTTTGATCTTTGAAAGATAGCAAGTTGGCCCGAACTAACTTTTGCACCTCAGTTTTAAGAGCAAGGCAATGCTCAATATCGTGTCCAGGCGCTCCTTGGTGAAAGGCACAAGTTATGTCATGCCGGTACCAAGGGGGTAAAATATCTGGTATACGGGAAGGTGCCTTGAGCTGGACAAGGTTTTTGGCGAGTAAAGCAGGGAGCAAGTCAGCATACTTTATCGGGATTGGATCAAAAGTTGTTCTCTGGCGGTTTTGTGGTTGATATGGTTGTTGAGGGGTTTGTGGGCGATTTTGTTGTTGTTGAGGGTATTGTGGTTGATGGTATTGTTGTGGAGGATATTGGTAGGGGTAATGTGGCCTTTGTTGGTGATATGTTGGGTTTGGGATAGTGGATGCGACATTCGCAACCTGGCGGTATGGGGTGTAATTCTGCTGGGGCTTACCATGGGCTATCATTCCCACCTCTTGATCTTTCTTCTTCGCAAAGTGGCCTCCAAACTTCTTGGCATTACTTGCAGCAGGGGTACTTTCCACAGTCAAACGTCCCTCTCGGACACCTTCCTCTAATCGTACACCCATGTTGACCATTTCGGTAAAGTCTGTTGGTGCACTTGCAACCATTTTCTCGTAATAAAACTGACCCAGGGTCTTCAAAAATATTTTGGTCATTTCCCTTTCTTCTAATGGCGGGATAATCTGGGCAGCCACTTCCCTCCAACGCTGGGCGTACTCCTTGAACGTTTCCTTCTCTTTCTGTGTCATTGCACGGAGCTGATCACGATCTGGAGCCATGCCCAGATTGTACTTATACTGACGAATGAATGTTTCACCAAGATCATTGAAAGTACGGATGCTCGCACTGTCCAGATTCATATACCACTTCAGAGCAGCACCAGTCAGGCTGTCCTGAAAGAAATGAATGAGCAGCTTATGATTATCAGTATACATGGACATTTTTCGCGCGTACATCACCAAGTGACTGCGTGGACAAGTGTTTCCTTTATACTTTTTGAAGTCTGACACCTTGAACTTATGGGGATAGTAACATTTGGGACCAAGCATAACTCACGGGCATCTTTCCCGAACAGGTCTCTACCTCGGAGGGCTTCGACTTCCCTTTGCATGCCATCAAACTTTTCCTGGAGTTCATCCATCTTGTCCAGAGCTTCAATACTTTCAGCATGGTAGATTGGCTCAACCTCTTGTTGAATAGTGTGAATCAGTGGCGCTGAATAAGTCATTGCAGCTTGAGGGAAAGAGGTACCGGGTTGTGGAACCGGCGCTGACTGCTGAGTGAAGGGGAGTGGAACTTCAGATGCAGCGGGCTGGAGACTTCCACAGACTGGAGGTGGCATTCCCCATGTATAACCTGGAGGCATAAAGAGAGGTGGAGAAGTCGCTGTAGATAGCGGGGTTGTGCTCACAAAAGGCTGCTCTACAACAACAACAGCAGCTTGAGAATTTTGGGCTGACGGAAGTGCATTCATCATGGTCGTCAACCTATCCATTCCCTCTCGTAAAGTGGCAACCTCCTCTCTGAGATTCTGATTTTCTTGCTCAATTAGATCCATCCTTTTCCGATTAGTCCTAGTGTTGTAAATGCGAGTTGGATTGCAGAGAATTCGTCGGGCCACTTTCTTTGGACGGCGGCTGATTGACCTTTGAAGTAGTGAACACAATGTGAGACTCGATTTAGAAACTATGAATGCAGCATGATGCATGATTATGCTTATGCAAAAAGAAAAAGAACAAATTATTATCGAAGGACTTGTTAGAGTAATTGCAAACATCATAAACTGAACACTTCACTAAAGCATCGAAATATTACAAAGAGTTTTTTGTTTACAAGTCAAGAGATTTCGGAAGCTAAAATCTAAACATAAGGTCCTACGAACTTCAAACTCAAACTCCCGGAGTAGATGGATCCTCGGAATCTGAATGTGCACTAGAGAGGGAATCCATAAACCTCCTCTTCCTCCTAGCATCTTGGTGGAACAAAGCGTCTTTCCGACGAAGCAAGTCGTCCTTCTCAATTATCCTTTGGTTCTGGATGAAAAGTTCATGGCTCTGCTGGGCTAGCTTCCCCTTCAAGGTCTCATTCTCTCGCTCGAGCTCCTGGCATCTTCTCTTCCAAGTTTCCTTTTCTTTCCTTTCTTTGGTTAATTGTTCATGAAACTCTTCCTTAGTGTCAAAGGGGATAGGCAAGGATGATGGTGGGATGGTGGGATGGTGGAGGATAGGTATCTAGGTAGATGGTAGGGTAGGTCAAAGCTCATGGTCCTATCAATTACCCACTGAGTGTAAGATTCATGCACATAATCCGATTTCTTCCCCAACTGACTTCTGCTGAGTCTGCGGATAGCGCTCCAAGCTTGTGCGAATCTCTCTCTTTTGTTTGAGGGGTCTCCATGGTTAAGATAGAACTCATTAGTCAAGGCAAGGTTGTTTGGTTTTGACTTCATCGGGTACCCAAATTGTCGTCGAGCGAGAAATGGGTTGTAGCTAATTCCGCCACGCATACCCAAAAGAGGTACGTTGGGGTATTCACCACAACTCACAATAATCTCTCCAACGTCACTAGCTGCCTGGTACCAAACAATGTCTGATGGGTCAAGAGTCATGATTCTGTGAGGCCAAGAAAGTTTGTCAACATTGGTCTTGAAGGCACGGGATTGAGGTAAGTGGAAGGTAAACCATTGATAGAGTACGGGTGCACAACAAGAGATGGTTCCACGGCCAGCCTGGGTATGGTCATGGATGGAGTGGTAGGTATCGGCTAGTAGAGTGGGTACAGGGTTTTTGGCAAGAAAGATTTTGATGGCATTGATATCGATGAAGTTGTCAACATTTGGGAAGAGTACAAGGCCATATATAAGGAGGGCTAGGGCGGAATGGAAGGCATGTGTACTGGATGCTTCAGCAAATATGGAGGCTTGTTGGTAGAGGAAGTGGGTGGGAAGACCTTGGAGGCCTCCTTTAGAGGTAAGGTTTGCTTGGATGATGGAGGTTTCAAGATGGAGAGCAGCTGCGATGTCGGAGGGTTTAGGGGTAGGCTCAAGACCGTGGTATTGTATCTTGTCTGGCACGGGTAAACCAACTAGGTAGGAGTACTCTTCAAGCGTGGGGACAAGCTGGTAATTTGGAAATGTGAAGCAATGGTAGAGCGGGTCATAGAACTGAACCAGGGTCTCCAGGCATCCTTCCTCAACATCTACTCTAAGAATTCTGAGCAACTTCCCATGATGAGCTTGAAAATCAACTGGATCACTTACTAAAGATGCTAGCTCCTTTAATCTCAACAAGTCTGTTTTTTTGAAAAGGTATTTCCTAGTGCATCTCAGTGGGATGTCCATATCTACAATGTTTACAAAAAGCTTGTTTAAGTCCTCCGATAATTTGGATGAAAAAAGAAAAGAGTTTATGCATGGATGCATGTATGCATGATTATGCCAAAGAAGCGGAGAAAACATGGTGAGGTTAAGTCCATGATGTTGGAGTCAAGGGTAAACACGCCATTTGGTAAGGACTATGGTTTCATATGTACCTGTATCACGGGTTCTACCAAGTTCCCAAAGTCATTGACCACTTCCGAACATTGTTGGTTTACGGGACTACTCCCGGTCCAACAACGTTCGTAGGAAAGTCTCGTTTGAGTGTAGTATCGCGTATCAACCAATTCAAGACTACTCTTGATTAGCCACCGCACTACGTCCTAAAAGGCCAAGATGGGTTAGGTAACTAAAGGTCCTCAACTTCATAGGTCACTTGAAAATATCAATGCCGAACACGACTACTCATGCCAACATAATAATACTTCCAAGATTCCTCCATTGAGTGGGATTATCACATGTGCCACATCCGAAACTCACTCTCGGAAAGACACTTTGATTATACCACCATCCTATCTTATGTTTCCCTCAAGTCCGGGTGTAGGACTTATCTCACCACTCACGTAAAAAGATAAACACTTAAGCACGTATTTACAATTACAAATAATAATAAAGCATAAAGATAAAGAAAAACAAGATAGGTTTAACCCACTTAGGATTTTGCTCCCCAGTGAAGTCGCCATTTTTCTGTCGCGGTGATTTTTGGATATCAAGCTATTAATTAGCGTTGACTCACAATTTTAAGATTCACCACCGATCTTTTATTTTTACGAGGAAAAGGGAGAAAGTTCGAAAAACCCTATTTTTAAGAGAGATCAAGGTCCGGGGGTTGGTTACGCAAAGGGAAGGTATTAGCACCCTAAACGTCTATAGTACTCTATAGGAACCTCTTGTTTTTATTTATCTTTATGCTAAATTGATTATTTGTTTGTAAATAAATGCCTAAGTGTAAAAAGATTAAAGTGATGAGTTTAAGAGAAAAGGAAAATGTTTTTGTTATTTTGTTGATTTGGAAAGACAAAGTCTTTTGCCTACATACCCGAATGGGATCAAAATCATGTAGTTCGGGGTAAAAAGCCGAGTGATTTGTTTTGATTGATTTTAAAGTTTGAAAAGAAAAAAAAAAGTTTTGAGAAAGATAAGGGGCCGTAAAGGCATAGAAAAAAAATGTGAGTTTGATTGATTTTAAATTGAAGAAAATGTTTTGATTGATTAAAAGTTGATTGAAATTTGATTAAGAAAGAAAGGATAAAGTTTGACTTTTTTTTGAAATTTTGGTTATAAAATGTTTTTGGATTTTGACTTTTTGACTTTTTTATGAAAATTTTGATTAAGTCCTAAGGTCTAGAGACTAAATTATGCAGAGAAAGTCCAACGCGCCGGATCCCACAAAATGACGTTGGATCAAGTGAGGGTCCTTTTCCTCGGATACGGTCATTATTACAATATCGTCCTCGACATAAAGCATAAAAAATAAATGTGGTGTCGGTGCATATTCTCATTTATATATTTTTTACATTGGACCTAGATACATTCTAATTGGCAATAAAATAAATGACAAAAATAATAAAAAGTAAAAAATAAAAATTGCAAATGCATTAAAATAAATATGCTAGAAGAAATAAAAAAAATGCATGAAATACAAAACAATAAATAAATATGGTGCATAAAATAAATAAAGAAAAATAAAAATGCAGGACATAAAATAAATATGATGCTGAAAATAAAATAAAAAGAAAATAAAAATGCAAGACATAAAATAAACATGATGCTAAAAAAAATAAAAATGCAATACATAAAATAAATATGATGCATAAAATAAAAAAAGAAAATAAAATGCAAGACATAAAATAAATATGGTACTGGAAAATAAAAATGCAAGTCATAAAAATAAATATGGAGCTGGAAAATAAATAAAGAAAATAAAATGCAAGACATAAAATTAAATATGAGGCATAAAATAAAAATGCAAGACATAAAATAAATATGATGCATAAAATAAAAAAAAAATTAAAAATGCATGGGGTACTGGAAATTAAAGACAATAAATAAAGTGCATGAAAAAATAAAAAAAATAAAAAATAAAAGTGCAAGAAAAAGAAATAAAAATAGAAAAGAATAGAGAAGAAGAAGGGGGGTGCAGAAAGGAAAAAGGGGGGTGCAAAAAGTAACAGAAAAAGAGGAGGATGAAGAGAAAACGGGCCGTGCTAAGTCCACTGGGCTGAAAGAGGGAAAGCCAGACCGGTTCGATCCGAGAGAACCGAACCGGTTCAGCTGTCTATAAAAAGCCTGGCATCCGGTTTAAATTCATTTGATCCCATTCTTTCTCTCTCTTCCTCTTCCTCTCACCAAAAGCTCCCTCCTCTCTCTAAGATATCTTCCACCGGAAAAACTTTCCGGCGCGGCCGCCGCCGCCGGCGCGGCCGCGCCGGAGCTGAGAAACCCCTTTTTTTTTTAAAAAAAAGAAAAAATCGTGCTCTCAACTCCTTTTCTCTCTTCGTTTCGAAAATCAAACTGAAATTCTCAGAATATTTTTTTTTACGATTCTAGATCTAGTTTTTTTGTGAAAAAAAAAAAGAAAGAAGGAGGCTACCTTCCGATCTGTTCTTGGTTCGACCTGCTTCGGTTTATGATTTGGTTATGGATTTGTGAGGTTGATTTCAGTTGGTTTGTTTCTGTTCTGTGTTTTGCGATGGCTTTGCTTTCGTTTTTTTGGTGGATGCTGGTTT
This sequence comes from Medicago ruthenica, assembly GCA_018208015.1. Taxonomy (NCBI): domain Eukaryota; kingdom Viridiplantae; phylum Streptophyta; class Magnoliopsida; order Fabales; family Fabaceae; genus Medicago; species Medicago ruthenica. The sequence goes on along the minus strand of CM031375.1, from coordinate 34,570,582 downwards.
TGTGATTTGATTCGGTTTCAGTGCTGGGCTTTTGTGTTGGTTCGGTTATGAGTGATTTGGCTTGTGGTTTGTTGTGATTTAAATTCGGTTCTATGTGTTGGTTGTGATTTACTGTGATTTGGGTTTGGTTATGTGTTGGTTGTGATTTACTGTAAAGCCTGGCCGATTTTCTGGATTTGTGGTGGTGATGGTGGTTTTGTTGGTGGCGCTGGGTGGTTGGGTAGGTGGCGCTGGGTTAGTTTTTTCTGACTCAGTGTACTTTCTCTGACCTTGGGATCCGTGGTACTGTGCATTAAATGCCTTTTATAGTAAAAAGGGTAAATAAAAATGACAAAATTGCCCTTCTGGGCCTGGCCTGATAATTTGGACAAAAAAGGACCTAAAATAAAAAACTGTAAAAACAATAATAATAATAATAAAACGAAAATAAAAACAGAAAATACTAATAATATAAAAAAAAAGTAATTGAAAAAGAATAAATAAAAACTAATAATAATAATAAAATAAAATAAAAAAACGGTCGCTTTCGGAAAAACAAAAAATGAGGTATTTTAAAATACCTCCCTGCCGAAATTTCGTCTGAAACGACGAAAATTTCTGACTTAAAAGACGAGAAAAACGAAATAAAAACGGGTCAAAAATGGGGTATGACATCGTTTTAAACATTTTTTTAAAATTTGATTATCCAAAAAAAATTGTACCAAAAAGACTTTTATTGAGTAAACTATGAAATTGGTCCTTTTTTGTAAGTCATTCTCAAATTAGTTCCTAACTCTATTAATATGTCAAAATAGTCATTGTCTTTGTCAAAAATTTTCAATTAAGTCCCTCGTCATCAGGGACGGAGCACCTCATGGACCAAGGTGGGCCATGGCCCACCCCAAAAAAATAATTCTTAGTAAGTATATATACATATTATATCCTATATTGATATTATATATATTATTTTGTGCAATTAGATAGCAATTGTGGAGTATGTTCTAGCGGTTAGGAAGGCTTATGTTAAGCATAGGGGGCAAGGATCAACTCCTGGCCAAGTTGTTTTTTCATTTTTTTTCTTTTTCTTTTTCTTTTTTTAAAAAAGCATTCTTCATCTAAACTTTAAAATCCTTCTTAATACTCTTATTTTTAGGTACAATTGTCTTTACTCTCTTTTTTTATACAAAAGCGGACTTCAACTCTTTTTTAAAACACAACATATTGTATAATCGTTAAAATATCCTTAAATAACATTATATCATACAAATATTTAATTGTATAAACACTATATTTTTAGGTACAAAAATACTATATTCCTTCCTTCAAAAAAAATACTATATTCTTTATTAAATTAAAATATATTTCATTATTGTACTTGATTATAAGTATATTTTCTTATGTAATGATCTTTTTTACATTACTATATGTCATGAGTTTTATTTTAATTTTTTTTTGACTTAGTCGTCTGATTCAATTCAATTTAATACATATAAATCTGTTTATAGAAGTCGAGTTATTCAATTCAGCCAAGAGGTTCGATCGACGATGACTTAGTTGTTCAATCAATGATCTTGTACTTTATCTGACTTGATAATTGTTTCAGATTTTAAAATACTGGTTTGAACTATATTCAACATATAACAAGTCTACAGTCATTCGAACTAACCAATGATAAAATGTATCGATAAGAAAATATATATTTACACACACTAAACAAATTGACCACCCACAATTTTTTTTTAAACTCCACTATTTATGGCCCACCCAAGATTTTTTTCATGGCTCCGCCACTCGTCATGTAACAAAAACATAGAGACAGAGATCTAATTGAAAAACTTTTGATAATATTTCAAAATAGTCTTTGTCTTTGTCAAAAGTTTCTCAATTAAGTGTCTTGTCATGTGACAAAAATATAGAGACAAAGATCTAATTGAAAAACTTTTGACAAAGACAATGACTATTTTGAAATATTAATAGAGTCGGAAACTAATTTGAGAGTGACTTACAAAAACAGGTACCAAATTGGTGGTTTACTCGATTTTTATTAAAGAAATTCTACCAAAATAATGAAGTATTTAAAATGATTTTTTATGAGAAGTTATTTAAACCGGTTTCTCATTTAAAACTTGCTTTACAAATTTATTTATTAAAAAAATGATGGCAAAAAGATGAAACATTATAAAAAGAATAATTTAAAAATAAACTATAACAAGTTGTCCCGTAATCACATATCCAGATTTCTTTTTCCAGGGTGTTCTTACTCCACTTTTTTTTTCGTGAAACTCCACAACAGTTATTATTTTAAAAACTATTCAATTAACATGCTTTACGGATGCTTCTCTTTTCTGTTTAAAAGAAAGAAAAAAAAATATGCTTCTCTTTTTTCTTTTCTTTTTATATCATGTTTCTTATTCTTAACATGCTTTAATTATTTTAGCTTCTTAATTTGCTTCTTGAACTGAAGTATTTATTAAAGTGCTGATTATTATTTTAGCTTCTGAGGAATAGATGTCTGCTTGTGTTTGAAAATCTGCATGATACGACGCTCTTTTTAAATTATCGAAGTACACGCCAACCAAATAACTTGAAAACAAAGATGAGTTTCTTTTTTACAAAAGGTGAACACCCCAAAACTGAATCATATGCATGCCGTTGGTAGAGGAAAGCCACTAAAAATCTTCAACCAGTGCAAAATGGACAGCCAAACGCACCCAAAGAGATTGCGCTTCAAAAACAGATGATTAATTGATTCATGCTTCCTACAACCCCAGAGCAAAGCGGAGACCTTGAATCTAAAAGCTCCACGCTGAACCAAATTATCTTTTGTTGGAATCCTTTTATTCATCAACTGCCACGCGAAAGGAACACACAAGTTGCTCTTCATAATTATTCGAATGTTATCAATATGTTTACATTTTTGTTGCAAAATATATATATTTTTTAAATAGTTGAAACTCGTCAATGAAAACTTAGACACACAAATTTAAGTCGTGCTTCGAACCCCAATAACAACGTTCAATGTAACAATTTTAACATTTTTACTATTTGAGCTATAATTTGTGGACTCTTGCAAAATTATTAATAAATTAATGGCTAAAATGTGGTTTTGGTCCCTGCAAATATGCTCAGTTTTGGTTTTGATCCCTGCAAAATTTTTTTTTGAAAAAGGTCCTTGCAAAAATTTTTATTTTTTAAAATAGTCCCTGACCCCACTTTATTGATGATTTGTCACCTTTGTGCATGCGTGACACTTGCTGACTGTGCTAAGTTGTCCAACTGGCATCCACGTGGCAAGGAACTTAATTAAAAATCTTTTTTTTTATCATTTTTAAAAAAAAGGCAATATATTTTTGAATTTTAAAAAAATGATTATTTTTAATTAATTAAAAAATAATATTAAAACCGTAGAAAAGGTGGGAAAATGTTAGGGTTTCTCATTTTTCCTCCTTTCTTCCTTCAATCCTCAATCGAACTCGACGATTTCTGCTTCTTCTTCAAAATGAATTGTTCCAGACTTCATCCTCTGTTGATTCAACCCGGTTTAGGTTGTTATCCCTTAGTATTAGTTTCAATTCGGTCTTTACCATGTTATCGCTTTTCGAGCTCTTCCTTTCGTTTCCTTTTCCTAATCTACGGCTTTGATTTGTAGGTTTGCCTGGGATTTTGGTGAAGCTTCAATCGACGGCTGGGATTGGTTGAGAAATCTATACAGTGTAAGTTCACTCAAAAACCCTATATTTATGGTTTAAAATTGAAGTAGTTATGTGTATATATGTGTTGTTTTGTCGTTTTCTTCGTAGGGACCACAATGATTGTTATTTGATTTTTTTTGTGTGTTTTGCATGTGGTAGTATGTCAATTACTGTTGGGTTTCATCACGGAGGGACTTTTGTAAGGGACTAGGTTATCTATTACAATGGTGGTCAAGAGTCAGTCATAGAGGTTGATGCAGATAAATGGTCTTATTTTGGATTAGTAAATGACTTAGTCATAAAGTCTAAGTATGGGAAAGGATTTAAGATGTGGTGGAAGGTTGAAGAAGAAGTTGGTTTTAGACTGGTTAGGTTGGATGAAGATGCTAGTGATATAAAGGGATATGCAACTAAAAAAAAGTGATAAAGTCTAAGTATTGTTTTTTTTAAATTCGAAAATATATTGCCTTTTTTTAAAAATGATAAAAAAAAATGATTTTTAATTAAGTGCCTTGCTACGTGGATGGCAGCTGGACAACTTGGCACAATCAACAAGTGCCACACATGCACAAAGTGACAAATAATCAATAAAGTGGGGCCAAAGACTCTTTTAAAAAACAAAATTTTGTAAGGACCTTTTTCAAAAAAAAAAAATTTCAAGGACCAAAACCAAAACTGGGCACATTTGCAGGGACCAAAACTACATTTTAGCCTAAATTAATTTATAATTAATTTTAAAAGTAAAATCGTTTTTGTTTGAAATGAAGACAAGTCACGCTTACTTTCTAGCTAAGTTTGGTGTTTCTTCTACCTTGGAGGTCATGATTAACTCCAGTTCTCTATCAGAATTATTGGATTTTCTCCTTAGGGAGACTATGTGTGAACTTGATTCTGTAGATTATAATGTTTCTTTTTTCTCTATTTTTTTCTTCTTTCTATTACCTTTGTAACCAAGAAAAAAAAGACAAGATACGCTTGCTTTAAGTATGTGGTGATTTAGGAGAACACTGATATTTCCGGTACAAGTGTTTTCTCTATGATGGTTATTAGGCGTAAGTGTAACATTGCATTTGGATGCGATGGGATAATGTGATAGAAGCCTCTTTTTCTAGTTGAGGTTTCTATTGGTATTGTAATAATTTTTGATGTAGTTGTCGATAAAGGGGTTTTATTTGGATGACTTTGAATTTTGATGATTTTGGTGACTTTAATGTATCTTAGGGATGAACGGATCATTAAAATATTTAGGTGAGAGAAAATGATTGTTATGCGAGAGATAGAAACAATTGAATCAACGTCATCAAACTCAAAGTCACCCAAATAAAACAAGTCGATAGATTGAGAATAGGTTTATTTGTAAGACTTAAGCAAGGACTCATAAACAACTCAAAGCAGTCTAACATTTATGCGATCTTGTATGATATCTTAGTTTACTTAAAGATATATTTATTTTTGACAAAACTTAAAGACATATTTATATTAACGTCTTTTAATAAGTAATTTGATATATCTTTCAATAGATTAACAAACTAATAGATCAATGAGATTATTCTTCATTATGATATCTAACGTTATATTACAATTCTATTATTTTTCTGGCAGTAGTTTGGTGGATTTGGTGCCACCGAAACAACATGTGCTTCAGAAATGAAACTTGTCCATAAATCACCCCTCTTCCAACATTCAGAACATGGTTGAAACTCTCAAAGCTTGCTTCCCACCTCTCTCTCTAATGACGCATGAGCAGATAGGCTCATAAAGTGGAACAATAACAACCATTCCAGCGTCATTCTTACTCGCTATTTACCATGGCCTGTTGTTAGCTAAAGTAATGCACATTGATGAGCTCATTTGTTATTTTGACTCCTTACACGGTATAGACGTCATAAAAGGTCCATCCATGAAGTTCCATGTTCATGTTGTTTTGATTCAAGGCATAAAAGAATTGATCGAGCAAACAATATCATTATTTGCCACACTCTTTGAGAAGGGAATCAATGTGCGGACTTTATGACCAAACTTGAAGCTTTATCCGATATTGATCTCCTCATCCACCCTTCTCCTCCGCATGATATTATAAATCTTCTTAAGATAGACGCAACATGAACTTTCTTTTCTAGGAATTAGTTATTTGTTTTTGCCTTTCCTCTTGTTTTCTTTTTGTTGTTTTGATTAGCTTTGCAACAAAAAAAATTCTATTTTTACATATGCAAAAAATTTTGAGTTTAATTTCTACATATTGTTAGTGTAAAAAGATTACAATGTGAGCTCATCACAATATATCAATCATATATGTGACTGTAAATGTGGTTAAGAAAAGTCAAACACTTGTATTAATATGACGATTGTTATTAATTAACTTGTGATTAACTGACATTATAAAATATTGTTACACTATCAGTACACAATACGCATGTATTAAATCCAAAAAAAAATAGTTTGGCTATAATATGCTTGAATTACTCAAAAAATTACTAAATTTATAATTTAATATAAAGTACAAAATTTAATAGTAATAAAAAAAATATTATTCGTATTCATTTAAATACATTTGCATGATAGATTTATAAAGATTTTGTTTATTGTCTATACTCTATCAGGGATCACAATTTTTTGCGGTTGAAATCAATTGCAGGTCCCAACATCTAATAAAGAAAAGTCTGATGGTTCATCCCAACTAGATTGATGCATTATATATCACAAACTCAAATGTCTTATTGATTAAGAGGTGTAACCCATCCACTATACTAAGGACCACCACTAATTGAAACTATAATAATGAATGATTCATTTTGTGTAATCCATCCTCATTTGGTGACTGTTGTCGTCTAATGAAGCCAAACTACCAAAGTTTTGAGAGGCCATGAGAAAGTTAGCTAGGACTAACCGTGTGTTTGATTTTGTCATATACATACGGTGTGGTTGTTGATATTAGATGTTCATATAAAATTAGAGGAGTGATATTTGTATAACTCTTTGGAACAACTTTTATGACAACTTTGTTTTTCTCTCTTTTAATTGGTTAAAAATAATAGAGAGAGAAATAAAAAGAGAGAATAAGACCATAATGTGAGTATGAGAGAGAAAATTGTCAAAAAATTGTTACAAAATGGTTGTACAAATATATTTCTCATAAAATGACCCTGTTCAAAAACCATCAAATATCATAATCTTGTATGTTCGTTTTTTTAACAGAAATTAATTATGAATAAATGGACTTTGTAAAAATTGATTATGTTTTACATTACCATGGTTGGTTGGAGCTCACACATTTTAAATGTGGAGAAGTGGGGTGTCCGGGGTTCGAACCCCAACCTCTGCATATAAATCACAAATTTTGGTGAATTAAAAAAAAAACCACACTTCAAGTTAAAATCTATTTAAAAAAAACCACAAATTTAACTTCAAGTTAAAATCTATTTCGTAAGCTAAATTAATTATCTTAAAAAATAAACAAACATATCAAAATAATTATACATTTTTAGAAGAAAAATGCTAATGAATGTTCAAGGCACTTTTTAAAGAACTTAAATAGTAAGTTTTTCTAAAAATTTATTCTTCAATACATTAAAAATTGAAACATTATAATTTTTTAATAAGAGTTTTTTAATTTAAAATCCTTAAAGAGTGTCATAAAAATATTTGTTAGCAACAACCTTTTAAAATAATTTTGATTTCTTAAAATGAGAAATCAACCACACACCCAGTTGCAAGGTTTTCCACGTATCAAATATCCAAATTTAGGCTAAATTGTTCTTTCGGTCCCTAAAATATTTTTCTGGTATCACTTTGGTCCCATAATTAATTTTTAATCTGTTTGAGTCCCTTAATTTCATTCTCGTTACATATTTTAGTCCCTTCCATTAACGGGCTAACCCCAAATGTATAAGGTAGACCAACATTATAGGTGGTCCACCATAAACCTCATTAATTTTTTAATCTTAACCGTTTGATATATTTGTTAAAAAATAAACCATTAAATCTTGAATGTCTGTTGTAAGTAATAGTGCACTATCACCACTTAGAATTTTTTCCATTTCTTCGTCTTCTTTCCTCTTCTTCACCATCACCTTCATCAACCTTGATAGCAATCATCAACCTTCATAGCAAAACCCAACAAAACAAAAAAGTGAAGGAAAAAAATCTTCATAAATTTTTCACCATCAAACTCTCATCACTACACCACTATCATAAAAAAACACTCATAAATCCAATTCATCTTCTAATCAAAACACAAACCCAAAACCTTCTAATCCGATCAAAACACAAAACTAATTCCTCTTTGTATTATATTCAATTCATGCAATTCACCTTCCTACCAAACATAAAACCAATCAACTAACAGAAAGGATCAAATTGATTACGGAGACAAAATTAAAAGACTCATACAAACAAAAAATTAATTATGAGACTAAAATGATACATAAAAAATAGTTAAAGGACTAAAAGAACAATTGTATTGGGGTCACCCATTGTAATGTCCCCTTCTTTCTTGCTAAGGTGTTTTCTATAATTCTATTGGTGAACCGAATTCTCTGTCTGTACGAGAAGATATTTCAAGTTTTCTTTTTTGAAATTAAGGTAGTGTGTGGTGTGCTGCCCTCAAGTGGACACCCACTAATGTCCCATAAATCTTTTTTTGAAAGGCTGTTCCATAAATCTTAACTTACCAAAAGAAAGGGTTATGTAAGTACGTGGAACCAATCAAGTCCACAATTGTTTTTTTAGGAGGAGTCAACAATTGTTATTTCGTGAACACAATAATATACAGATAGTTTGATAGGACATGTACTCCACATTCAATCAAGCATTGTTATGTCATATATTTATATTTACTTATTTTAAAATAAATTTATATGAAAAACAAATTTTGTCTAGAAGGTATCAATATTTAACCAAATTTCAAAATATATAAAAATTTACCTTGTTGTTTTGTTTTAAAAAAGACATAATTACACTCTTTGTCTCTTAACTTAATTTCAAATAACAATTTAATCATTTGTTTTTTTTTCATTGTTGTCCTTTTTGTTCATTTACATATGGATTTTAAGCTTTAAATCTATGATTTTATTTTCTTGTCACCTTCCAATTTTCAAATCTAATGTCTTTCATTCATGTTTGTATTTGAATCATAGATTTAAAGCTTGAAAATTAATATACAAATGAATCAAAAAGGCAAAAATGAAATAAAAAATAAAGAGCTAAATCGTTACTTGAGATCAAGTTAAGAGACCACGAGTGTAATTTTTTCAAAAAGAAAAATCCACAATTGTTATTTTATTTAACTAAAATGACTACATTGTAATATTAGCCCTAAGTGTGGAGGAGAAATTATGTATCCTTAAATAAGACAAGCAGTTGAGTTCTCGCATGTGAGCAGCTTCAGCCCAAAGACGACGTAGCTAAGTTCGGATTTTAGAACTCAAAATCTTGGATTAGAAAATGTCTTCAAATTTTAAGTTTAACTATAACTATAAATATAAACAAAATTATAATTAAATTTATAATTAAACTAATCCAACAACTAATTACTAACCTTTGTTCTTAAAAAAATATAAACAAAATTATAATTAAATTTATTTTAGACTTTTTTACACGAGGCTCCAATCAAATATCATAATAGTGTCACTTTTTGTTATATTGTGGATACTTTATGGTTCGTTTTAGATCTTGTCTTTTTTTAAAAATTCTATAAAGATGTAAGAATTATTTATCACATGGACTATATTTTCCGTTTTTAAATATTGTCAGAAACCTAATTGTCCTTTTTTTAAAATAAAAGAGAAAATCATTAAATTGATCTTACACACACATGTGACCTATTCCACACACAATGTCCATGTATTTTGTCAATATTTGTGTGTCAATATTATTTCTCAACATATGTGTGTCAATAGTGTTTCCTTTCTTTTTCCAACATTTCCAATATCAAATACTATTAACAAGACCAATTAAAAAGGGGACGTGAAATGAGTTATATAAAATCAGATCAAATATTTTTTTTGAAAGAATAAAATCAGATCAAATATTAAGATTTCAAGATAGCGCACATGTTATTTTATTTAAGGAAGATGCTCTTTAGTACGAATTTGTAAAAATAAATATAGATGTATAAAGCAGGCTCCATTAAAATTGATCAATTAGATTTTTTTGGGTTATGAAAATATATTTTATATTCACAAACATGATTATCAGTAAAAAGGACACCAAAATTTTAAATATAAACAAAGTGTACAAACATAGGCTTTCAGTTTTTTATGACACTACTTAGATATATATTTTTCTATTAAACGTTTGTTTTGAAACTTTATAGGAATATACAAAGAGAATAGAATTGATTCAAGAGTGGTTAAAAGGAACATCTCAATGCTTCTTTTTTTTAATTGAACTGCGAACCTTCGCTCTAGAACAAAACTATATACATAGAAAAATGATGAATCTAAAATTGGGCTTGATAACTGTCAAATTTCTGTTAAATTACATGTTTATTCACAATAGTTACTAACTTGTTTTCCAAGTAATATGGGGAAAACCCCCAATTTTATATAAATACTTAGTCTTTATACTTCTTATGCTAGATAAGCTACTATTATCTATTTCCTTTATATTCTTTATGCAAGCAAAGCGAGCAAGAAGCGAGACAAGTCTGAAAGTTTCAAAGGTTTCTAGGTAGAAAAATTCGCTAGGCAAGCTCAAGCGAGTTGGGAGTGAATCAAAACATAATGTCCAGTTGTGTAAGATTTGTTGGGTGTTTTGGAACGAGGTATAGCGACGACTCCATAGAAGTTCCAAGGAAATGTAGGAGCAGATTTGATAGATGAGCATCAACCGGCCTAGCGAATAAAGGCGGTTTTAGTGACCGTTTGGATAAGTTGTCTTTTTACTCCCTCTAAAGAAACTCAAATTCTCTAGGCGAGCAAAATTTGCTAGGCGAATCAGCACTTTTCAAACTTGTATATAAATAGATGTAAAACAATTCATAAACACAATATATCACTCTTAGTCCCGTTTTAGAGAGAAAAACAAGGGAAAACGTAGTTTCAACATTGAAGACCATTCGTACAATTTGGATATCATTTTATGCATGTATAATTATGATTATTATATGTAATGATTTCATTATATTTCGATGTGTGCCGATAATTTTTTTATGTGTGTTGCACATCGGCGTAAATTTTAAAAAAAAAGTGTACTTTATCATAAATACGTAAGATTTTTCTGCTAACACATTTCAGATTATATAATTAGAACCTATATTTTACGCATTTGGATTATATAATCTAAAATGTGTCAACATAAGGCCTATCAGTTTTGTTAGAAACTGGCATTGTGGAGGGTTTGATATATTTCAGATTATATAATCCGAATTGTTAATTTTTTTTTTTTAAATATGTTTTCTGAATTGTTTTGAAACAAGAATTGGAGGAACCAAGGTAATATAATGACAAAACACATAGACTTATGGGTTTTTAAGGGATTCAAATTATATAATCTGAAATAGTTTAAAAATGTTTTGGATTATATAATCTGAATGGAAGTAAAATGAGAAATAAGGAGGGTATAAAGAAAATAGAAGGGTGGAAAAAGAAATTCTCAGGCAAAATGAACTTTGCGGGCTTTAAAGCATTATGGCAAGTGGATTCCTTTCAACTCCTTAATCCAACTCGGTGCTCATCAATAATGGGGACGTTTAGGCTTTGTTTGTGAGTTTGGATGGAAAGGAAGGGGAGGGTTTGGAAAAAAAATGAGTAAGTGGAAGAAATAGAGTATATTAGGAGGAGGGTCTTTGGGGGGCTTATTTTTCTTCAAAATATAAATCCCTCCTCATTTGGATTCTATATATCACAAAGAAAATATTTATAATCTTTTACATTGAAAATTTTAGTTGTTTTTTTCACAAAATAATATTTATATTTGGCACTTATGGAGGGCGCTGAGCCCTTGTGCGAGGGCGCTGAGCCCTTCTGGAGGGCTTTGTGCCCTAAATGATAAGATTGATAGTCCCGTATTATATTCAATTCATGCAATTCACCTTCCTACCAAACATAAAACCAATCAACTAACAGAAGAGACCAAATTGATTACGGAGACAAAATTAAAAGACTCAGATAGACAAACAATTAATTATGAGACCAAAATGATACAAAAAAATAGTTAAAGAACTAAAAGAGCAATTTAATCCCAAATTTATGAGATACACCATCCTAGCACCCTCTATATTGTACTGGGGTCACCCATTGTACTGTCCCCTTCTTTCTTGCTAAGGTGTTTTCTATAATTCTATTGGTGAACCGAATTCTCTGTCTGTAGATATTTCAAGTTTTCTTTTTTGAAATTAAGGTAGTGTGGTGTCCCATAAATCTTAACTTACCAAAAGAAAGGGTTATGTAAGTACGTGGAACCAATCAAGTCCACAATTGTTTTTTTAGGGGGAGTCCACAATTGCTTTTTGGTGAACACAGTAATATACAGATAGTTTGATAGGACATGTACTCCACATTCAATCAAGCATTGTTATGTCATATATTTATATTTACTTATTTTAAAATAAATTTATATGATAAACAAATTTTGTCTAGAAGGTATCAATATTCAACCAAACTTTAAAATATCTAAAAATTGACCTTGTTGTTATGTTTTAAAAAAGGCATAATTACATTCGTTGTCCCTTGACTTAATTTCAAATAACAATTTTATTATTTGTCTTTTTTTTTTCTTTTCATTTTTGTCCTTTTTATTCATTTACATATGGATTTTAAGCTTTAAATCTATGATTTTATTTTCTTGTGACCTCCTAATTTGCAAATCTAATGTCTTTCATTCATGTTTGCATTTGAATCATAGATTTAAAGCTTGAAAATTCATATATAAATGGATCAAAAAGGCAAAAATGAAATAAAAAATAAAAAACTAAATCGTTACTTGAAATCAAGTTAAGGGACGACGAGTGTAATTTTTTTAAAAAGAAAAATCCACAATTGTTATTTTATTTAACTAAAATTACTACATTGTAATATTAGCCCTAAGTGTGGAGGAGAAATTATATATCCTTAAATGAGACAAGCAGTTGAGTTCTCGCATGTGAGCAGCTTCAGCCCAAAGACGACGTAGCTAAGTTCGGATTTTAGAACTCAAAATCTTGAATTAGAAAATGTCTTCAAATTTTAAGTTTAACTATAACTATAAATATAAAATATGATATATTAGTAGTTATAGATTAATATGGGATTTAGTAATAAAAAAAAAAAATCATGTTACAAAGAAGGGAGTTTTACTCTCTTCTTCTCATGGCCAAAGTTCTATATATTGATTTGGTGGTGGCACAGCTTGTGGAGTCATTTTTGAGCTTGATGTGTTTTTTCAAAAAGCTTGATGTGTTGGTAGTGTTATGGTTTTGGACAACGCATCTAAGTCAAAGAGATTTAGACTACAGGGGAGCCGGGATCTTTTGGAAATTGCCAAAAAAATCAGCAATTTTGTATTTTTTTTTAGCATGTGTAGTTGGCAATAATGTTTTAATTGTTCATTCGTTTTGAATTATGTCTTAATCTGTCAAAAAAAAGATAAAATAAAGAATTACGTGTTATTTTAAAATTAATGTTGATTGAATTCAATTTTAGAGGTCTATTGTATTTTTGAAAGAGATTGGTAGTAATTGTTTTGTCCGCATTAACTAGTTGGTGGAAAGGTTTTGTTTGCATTAAAGCTTTTACATGCAAATTTTAAAAAATACACTAGGTTAGTTAGATAGAATATCTTAAGATAGGTCTTTTTAATCACAACATTAAATCTTAAATAAATGACTAAAGAACCAATATCGCCCACGCTGCTATTATTGTACTCTATATATATGCTATTAAGTTGAGTGCAACTAAAAATTCTGTATATTTACTACGCCATATTTTTACAACTTTCCGGCTTCACCACACACTGTACTCTTAGTTACACGATTCAATATTTCAATATACCATCACATCCACTTCTCTAATTTACAACGCGTGCAAACCATCCCATTATGTTGCTTGCATAACTGATCGGAAGCTAGCTTGTGATGGATGTTTTCACTAAATTTGAGCTTCACAGGGGTCAATCAAGCAATTATGTAAACATGATGGACAATGAATTACTGTCAATCCATTACCTAACTCGTATCTCAACAACATTGGGGATCTTCTTGAGGTAAAACTAAAGTCAATAAGAAAACAAGCTAAGTTCTTAAGTGTTGGGTTTCATTTAGTTTTATTGTAGAAAATATCAAAATTGATTTTAATTATCCCTATCAAACATGTTTTTGGTAAAGAAAAACATGATTGGCTAGTGCGAAGTAAAATTTATTTTTCTTTCAAACCTCATTTCAAAAGTGATGAAAAGTGATTTTTTCATAGTGTTGAGAAATTGATGTTTAGCTTCTTTTTTGGAAACTTAGTATCTAGTCTAGGAACTGACTAATTTGGAGGATCATTCTCACCGTTTATTAGTTGGGCTCATTTAAAGCTAGAGCTTTCTAATGGACTAGCCCATAGACATTGACACCGGAAGGATTCGATCTGAAACCTTGAGAGGAGCACTCCAAGGTTCCAAGTCTACACCACTAGGTCAACCCATGTGAGTTTAATTAACATTTTTTTTAAGAAGCCAACAACGATATATATAAATATAAAACAAACGGTCCCAATTAAGCAAGAGGTGTGCCTAATGAGGAACAATACAAAGAGTCAAAAACATCAAACAAAAAAGACACATAAAAGAAACAAGAGCCACAACTACAAAGAGGAATACCCCATGCAGAGAGTCGGTGAATACCACCAAAAATAAAAATCAAAGAAAAAACCCGGACAATTCGCCTTCAACCACCACAATGAACGAATCTTAATAATATCAAGTTGATCATGAGTCGATATATTGTTGTTAAAAATTCTTGAATTGCGTTCTTTCCAAATGACCCAAAGACAGACCAAAGTAGCATAAAATATTCAAAGTAAAAATATTCAAACATAAAATCAAATCACCTTCCATTCGTTCTATCCAAATTATTTTAAAATCAATTTTTCTTCAAAATAATATTGACATTATATTCCTTGAATGTACCAATCAAAATTAGAAAGATATCCTCATATGTGTTTTTCCTATGTGTATTTTGTCATTGAATATGTCTTTCATTAATAAGTTTGATCCTCGAATTATCCATCAGCTGTATCTATAAAATTACTAATAAAATACACCTTTAAAGATGTTTTTATAAATTCACTACATTTAAGATGTATAATGACACTGACTCACTCACTTTGTCACGAACCATGGTTGGACCATGAGCGACACACAAACTAATATATAAGAACACATCATACAATTATTTTGGCTAGCCTAACTCACACTAATACATGTTACCACAACAAATAACTGCCGAAAATTCAACAGGGTTTCACTACTAGAAACTTTTGATTTTCCTGCGGATTTTGCTGGAATTTCCGCAGCAAACCTGTTTCCTGCAGATTTTGCCAAGGAATAAGGTTCCCAAATAATACCTTCGTGGGTAATTGTTTCCAGAGGATTTTATGATCCACAGGAAACTTACCTGCGGAAATTTCTTCAGGAATTGTGACAAATCCGCAGGTAACTTTTGGTCAGAGTTAAATGAGTTTTCCTTGTCCGTGTCACGTTTTCTTCAAAAAAACAAAAATGATTATCAACAAAAAGGACACCAAAACATAATGTCCAGTTGTGCAAGATTTGTTGGGTGTTTTGGAACGAGGTATAGCGACGACTCCATAGAAGTTCCAAGGAAATGTAGGAGCAGATTTGATAGATGAGCATCAACCGGCCTAGCGAATAAAGGCGGTTTTAGTAACCGTTTGGATAAGTTGTCTTTTTACTCCCTCTAAAGAAACTCAAATTTTCTAGGCGAGTAAAATTTGCTAGGCGAATCAGCACTTTTCAAACTTGTATATAAATAGATGTAAAACAATTCATAAACACAATATATCACTCTTAGTCCCGTTTTAGAGAGAAAAACAAGGGAAAACGTAGTTTCAACATTGAAGACCATTCGTACAATTTGGATATCATTTTATGCATGTATAATTATGATTATTATGTGTAATGATTTCATTATATTTTGATGTGTGCCGATAATTTTTTTATGTGTGTTGCACATCGGCGTAAATTTAAAAAAAAAAGTGTACTTTATCATAAATACGTAAGATTTTTCTGCGAGCACATTTCAGATTATATAATTAGAACCTATATTTTACGCATTTGGATTATATAATCTAAAATGTGTCAACATAAGGCCTATCAGTTTTGTTAGAAACTGGCATTGTGGAGGGTTTGATATATTTCAGATTATATAATCCGAATTGTTAATTTTTTTTTTTTGAAATATGTTTTCTGAATTGTTTTGAAACAAGAATTGGAGGAACCAAGGTAATATAATGACAAAACACATAGACTTATGGGTTTTTAAGGGATTCAAATTATATAATCTGAAATAGTTTAAAAATGTTTTGGATTATATAATCTGAATGGAAGTAAAATGAGAAATAAGGAGGGTATAAAGAAAATAGAAGGGTGGAAAAAGAAATTCTCAGGCAAAATGAACTTTGCGGGCTTTAAAGCATTATGGCAAGTGGATTCCTTTCAACTCCTTTATCCAACTCGGTGCTCATCAATAATGGGGACGTTTAGGCTTTGTTTGTGAGTTTGGATGGAAAGGAAGGGGAGGGTTTGGAAAAAAAAATGAGTAAGTGGAAGAAATAGAGTATATTAGGAGGAGGGGCTTTGGGGGGCTTATTTTTCTTCAAAATATAAATCCCTCCTCATTTGGATTCTATATATCACAAAGAAAATATTTATAATCTTTTACATTGAAAATTTTAGTTGTTTTTTTCACAAAATAATTTAAAAGGTTATATTTGAATTATTTATCTTGTTCTCTTTTTCTTATTAATTATTTCAACAAAATAGTACCTAAGTCAATATTTAATTGCTACAAACATAGTTTCAATGGTTTTATGGCAAAGCTAACAAAGGAAGAAACTAAGATCTAGAGAAGGATATGATTGTGGAAAAACTATTTTTCCCTGAACATTTATAAATATTTGTTAAATTTTCAATGGGAAAAAATAGGTTCTCACAAACCAATCATCTCAATTTCTTACCCGGTTTAACTTGGCAAGCCATTGAAATACATTTTTGGTAGCTCAGGATTGACCATGGTACTAGATTGCTTAAGTAAAAAGAGAACATGGGAAAAATAATGAGATAAAGAAGTCAAATATGCCATTTTTTTAATTATTTTATTTCCTTAAAAAAAAACACTGAAGTTCCAAATGCAACTTTATATTCTCATAATATCATACTTGTCAAAAAAAAAATCTCATAACATCATAATAATATTTTGTCACATATTTTGTCTAGGATTTATAACAAGTCAAGTCACATTAAACCATGGTTAATTTATTCTATATATCACAAAGAAAAATTGTTTGGAAGTATCCTACTGTTAACTGATGAACTACCAATTTAACAACTAATTAGATTAAGAACAAACTCGTTTAATAACTTGGTGATTGAAATTTAGATTCAATTATAACTTCGTGTATCATGTATTTTGCTAAAGCTAACACGATTAGTATCTAAATAATGAAAAAGACTAACTTAGATTAACTTTATTTATTTTCTTAAATAACTAAATTAACACTTCTAAAAATTATGGGACTAACTTGTATATTAAAATAAATTAGGCCAAACATACCTTAAGACTAGTATAGTGAGAGTGTTACTCAAATTCTTTAGACAACAATAAAAAAAGGAACAGAGAATTCATAAATAGTAAATAAAATAAATAAGGAAATTTGAATTAAGGCAGGAACATAGAGAAGATGCACTCGTTTACGGGCATTGCATGGATGACGGAGGCATTCTCTACTGATAATACTTGTTTTTGCTATTTTTAGTTTTTTTGACAAGTATTATCAGTAGAAAATGCAAATAGGGTTAATTTTCTTGTTTTTATTTTCTGTATTTTGGATGCAAATAGGGTGTGATTATTGTATGTTTGCAGGTTAATTAGCTTTTAGTGCACAACTTTTCCTATGGAAGCAATTGAAGTTAGGACTATGAGGGAGTGGGAAATGAGATGAAGATGAAAATGGTGTTGTGGGAAATTGATGATTTCCAAAGGCAAAGGAAAAAGAAGAAGAATTAGAAGATGGTGTGAAAATTTTCGATCAGTTAGCTCCCCTTAAATACACAAAATATAGGGTTCAATCCTTTTCACTTTTTTCCTTTGTTTGCATGAAAAATATTTACTTTTACTTTTGATTTGTTGTAATTTTGTCAAATATGGATTGATTCCTTTAAAATAAGCTTAAGTTATGCTATGCTTGATTTGAACTAGAGTCAAGATATTTGAATTAGTGGCTTCTAGTTATTATGTTTTCAATCAATGAATGGGAAATTGTGAATAAAATCAGTATAAGGGTGCTTTGCTTCAAGCATTATTGTGATCCACGAATGGGAATAAATCCAATATAATATGAAGAAATGGTAATTTCACTTTATAAAAGTAACTAAAGAAATTTTGCTTGAAAAATGAAAGTGCAATTTTGGGAGGGTGCTTTTGCTTGCACTTGCAGACTGCTTTTGATTTGTTATCTTCTGTGTTTCTGTTTTCTTTTTTGTAATTTATATTTTTCTCTGTTATTTTTTGAGTTATTACTTTGTGTACTTGTTGTCATTAAAAAAATTGAAAACATGCACAATGAAAAATAAATAAATATTTGATTTTTAATAGAACACAATATCTTATAGTTAGCAAAAAGTTTAATAGAAATTCAAAATGGGTGGTTAAATTTGGCGCATCTCCCTATGTTATCAAAGTTTTTAATCTGGAAGAAATTCTCTCTTATCAAGTAAAAACAAAATGTGCAAGAAAAAAAGTTTTAAAAAAAATGTATACAAAAAAATGTTATTGGCCAAGTTGGATGGTACTTATTCCAATTTATTACGACACTTAATTTCAACATTTTGAGAATGATTCAAATCCCGCAATACTATTATTTCATTATCATAAAAAAAACAACACCCGACCATTCCTTTAATAGATCCCAACCCTTAAGATTTGGGTCGGATTTGACTTTGACCCCAAAATTACTAGGGATAAAAAAAATGACAATCCAGAGACTTGATTGAAGTGGGTATCGGGTTGGGTTGTGTCAGGTTACCCATCCCAAAAGATTTTGATGACAGAAGTGTTATTCTTTACTCACAATTTAATAGTCTTAGTCAAATTTTATTATCTGGCATAAAAAAAAAGTCTCACATTTAGCCAATGTTTCTCAAACTTTCAAAAATTTGCTGAAGTTTGAGTTTAATGATAGGATCGGATGAAGTACACACAAAACCCAACCTAATTTAACTTATGTACACCCCTACCACGTTTATTTCATTGAACAAAGGATTTTATTCAATTTATATGGGGGTACGGGTCTCCATGTAGCCTATGTGGGCTAGTACAAATTTTAAATGACATTTTTTGAGAAAGTTTGAACAAAAATTTAAAGGTTCAAACCCTACATTATATTGGGTTTGTGGACTAGCTCGTATGACCAACTCATTTTGAAAACTCCGGTTTATTCATAAAGACACTCCAAATTGGAAGTAAATCATGGTACAAGATAAGTTTTCAAGTGATGAGAGTGAAATGATCATACCTAGGTATATTAAACATGGATATGGATTCTCCTTCATTTTTCTCTCGTTCCTTCTTCTAATTCCTATCTCTCTCTTAATTTTACTCTCTTCACTCAAAAATAAAAATATAATCAAGAGAGAGGATAAGATTAAAAAAGAGATAGAGAGGAGAGTTAGGAGAAAAAATAATCTATTTTAATTAAACTTATATCCATGGTAGTTTTGGAGTCCAATAAAGACTCAAACAAGAGGTGACGTTTTTCCTAATCAATCATAATTCATAATCTCCTTATAATTGTTACGTCTATTGCATTATAATGCAAAAAGTTTTATGTAGTTTGTACAAATATCTTGCAATTGCATTGGCTCTCTTATAGAAGATATAGGATGATTTGAGCCATTTTAGAAGCCAAAATATGGCCTGGGCCTTGACAGACTGAGGTCCATCTTGGTTTACTTTAAAAACAGAAAATAATTTTTTATTTTTTTTATATATAAAAATAGGAAAATAATTAATTGATATTACAGGGCAACGAATTTTGGTATTTTAAATTTAATACATTTTTCCATAAAACTAAGGGAAAAAAGACCTTATTTCACTTTCGTTGCTCCATTTTATCAAACTTCAAACGAGTTTTAATCAAAATTTAGAATTCAAACGCGTAATTTTTTTTCGAGAATAAAAACGAAACACACATCCGGATTGTGAAACTCAAAAACACATGAGGCACGATCAAAAAAATAGAAAAAACTAACATTCACTAATTCAAGTACAACATTTGTCAAAAAAAAGTACAACAACATAATTCATACTAAATAACATGAAATTGTGAAAGACATAAATTTAAAATATAAACTAAACGGAAACAAAACCATGGATGAACATAATCTAAATTAATAGCCTTCTCACGAGATGACGAGCTTTTTTCATTAGGCTCCACCATACACATTTTGATTTCTTTTGATGTACAAATCAAATTTAACTCAATAGTATAAACAGATCTCACTAAGATGCCAACTAACAATTTCACGCAAAATTAATCCATACCACATTGTAGACTTTTTTTTAGAGGCAAGACGAGTCATTTGATGAGCTACTTTGTTGTCTTGTCTCTAAAAAATTATTACTCCAATACACTTGTAGATTTGTAGTTATACAAAAAAAGTTTTGACATTTGGCACTACAAGAAATAAGTAATTTTCCTAGGAATTTTTTCCTAGGAAAACACCCTAAATTCGTCGGAAACGGTGTTTTCCGACGAAACTACACATAGAAAGTTTTCAATCTATTCCTACGTGTTTCCGAGGAATTTCCTAGGAATTTCCGACGAAAATTCTGCAAGAAAGCTTTCCTGCAGACTGTTGTGTCTGACAGGTGTTTCCGACGAATTTTCGAGGAAAATTTATTAATATTTTAATGGTTAGTTTCCGACGAATTTCCGAGGAAAATTTATTAATATTTTAATGGTTAGTTTCCGAGGAATTTCGAGGAAATTAATTAAAAAAATTGCGCCAAAAAAATTTCGAGGAATTGCGCCAAAAAAATTTGAAATATTATTAAAAAAATTTCCGAGGAATTTCTGAGGAAAATAATTAATTTGTTAAAACAAAAAAAAATTTCAAATTTCAAAATTGCGCCAAAAAAATTTAAAAAATTTTTAAAATTGTTTCCGAGGAATTTCCGAAGAAAATAATTAATTTTTTAAAAAAATTAAATTTTCAAATTTCAAAAAAATTGCGCCAAAAAATTTGAATTTTTTTAAAAAAATTTGCGCGAAATTCAAATTTTGAAATAAAAATTCGAAAAAATATATATTAAAAAATGATTTTTAAAAAAGAAATATATGTAGTAAAAGTGTTTTGAATAAAAACAAATGTAGGAATGAATTATTTTGATGAAATTATTTTTGAAAGAAATAAATAGATTTTATTGTTGAAGAAGATGAAAATTTGTGTTAATGAAGATGAAAAATTGTTGTGGAAGAGTTGTTGAAAAAGGAAGAAGAAGAAGAAGAAATTAGGAAGACGAAAATTAATGTTAAAAAAATTATAAGAGATTATTGTTGAAGAAATTGGTGTTAATGAAGATGGAAAATTGTTGTGGATGAGTTGTTGAAAGAAGAAGAAGAAGAAGAAGAAGAAGAAGAAGAAGAAGAAGAAGAAGAAGAAGAAGAAGAAGAAGAAGATGAGAATAGGAAGAATGATAAGAGATTATTGTCGAAGAAGATAAAAAATTATATGTGTTTAGAAATTGTTGAAGAAGATGAAAAAGAAGATGAAGAAAAAAATATAGAGATTGATGAATATTTGTTTGAGTAAAGATGAATGAATGAATGATGAAATGTGTAGTAGAATATGTTATTTATAGAGAAAAAATTCTGTCACGTTTTCCGAGGAATTTCCTAGGAAACCTTCCCACTAAAAATTTCAAATTTTCGTTTCTCTCTTCTCCAATTTTCATTTCCCACATTTAATTTCCTAGGAATTTAATTCCTAGGAAAAGATGCTATTTTAAAAAAAAAATCAATTATTTTAAAAAATCGATTATTCATAAATTACTCGCTATCAACGACAATATTCATAAATTACTCGCTATCAACGACAATATTCATAAATTTACAAAACAAAAACATAAATTACTCGCTATCAACATCCTCCTCCTCCTCCTCGTCCTCGTCCTCGTCATTATCATCATCGTTGTCGTCGTCATGTATTTGATGAGGTGTCGGTGAAAATTGACTCGATGCAGGCGACGATGAATCAAATGTATTTCTACTCTTTCTCCCACCCATGAACTTCTTTGTCATCATCTTTTGGAATTTTCGAAAGACATTCATTTCTTTCATTAGCTTCTTCTCTGTCTCATCTTTCCTTGCCAACGCCTTATTTTGAGCTTCCAACGCCTGCTTTTGAGATTCCAACAGCTCATTTTGATTTTGCAACACCAACTTTTGACTTTGCAACTCCTCGTTCATTCGAGTTATCATTGCTTGCATCTCAGGAGACAACTCTGCAGAACGAGTTGAGCTGGACTCTGGTAGAACAGGAGCACGGAACAAATTTCCATGCACCACGTTGCCGGCTAACGCTCCAAGACCGTATACTCTATTCGGTCTTTGTTGTCCTCCTGCAGCCTTTGCCCATAAGTCAATTTTGATGAAGTCGGGAATTTGTTCATGCGATTGAATCTCAGGATTCTGCACCAAAAATTGTGCTATGTACTCGTCATAAGATGCCTATAAAGAAAAGTAAAGAAAATTAGATAATAATAATTGTTTACAAATAAAGTCAAATAAATATTATATAAAAATAATAAATGAAATTAACATATTTCATATTAGTTAACAACATAATTCTTTAATAATTCACTTTCTTTTTCTAATTAAAATATATTACGAATATTTGCAAATTTACCTGGGTATTGCGTGTTCGAGCATTGACATACTGACCAGTACACTGGCTGAAATTGTTGGGTTTTTGTAGATTGGCTACATTTTGCAAAAACATCTACTAGCCAGATGCTTGGACAGATGCTGTAACATATGGAACAACATTATGTGACCTGTGTTTTTCGCGCCAGCTAGCGCTTTATTTTTGTACGCAATCTTCCAAAGATTTGCTTAAAGTTTTATTTTCCTCTAGCTTGCTGATCAAGGCGCGTGTATCTGATGATGTGTAAAAGGAGGTCTTGCCTTGGTATTTTTCCAAAAGATATCGTTATATTTTTGGAAGCTTTTTATTGTTTCTAAAAGAATTTCCAGCTGGACCGGACAATGTCCATGCTCTGTTTTGAAGCCCAAACTCGTGCTATCTCAGTAATATATATTTGTGAAGACAAACCCTAATAGGGTTACTGAAAACCGTGTGTAATAGAAAAGCGTGCGTTTAAGGTTTTTAGGGTTTCTCTTGTTAATTGTGAGCCTTGCTTGTATCTTCCTGATTCAAGCTAAGGACTGTGTTTGTTTGAGTTGTAATTGTGAACTGCTCCTAAGCTTTTAAGTACGGAGTGAGTTTGTGTCATTAGAGTGTGTCTCTTTTACTTGTGTTTTTGTGTGTTTGATAACAACACTGTCTGTGTTGTTGGTAGGAATTGAGACGGGGTCTCATATCTAGGAGTTCCTAGATAGAGTTGACACTGGTAGGGTCTAGGTGCAAAGTCAAGTAGTGTGTTTACGTTGGTCTTTTCACTAGAACTATAATAGTGGATTCATTCCTGGATTGGTATCCCCCAGAGTAGGAGAGTTGCTCCGAACTGGGTTAACAAACTCACTGTGTACTTTATCTTTCTGATGTGTTTCTTTTATTTTGTGCTTTGCTACGCTGCGTTATTTTAATTTTAGTTCTGAGTAGGACAAATGCTCGGACAGTTGTGCCAACATTGTGCACAGCGTCTGTCGGTCAGGTTGCCAGGAATTTCAATTGGCATCAGAGCAGGCACCCTGTTCTGTGTGGGTGAGCTCCAGGGAAAGAATTTTCTGGCATAATGGATAGAGAAGGAGGACTGGTGAACAGACCACCCCTGTTGGATGGCTCGAACTATGACATTTGGAAATCACGCATGACAGCATTCTTGAAATCTCTAGACAGCAGAGCTTGGAAGGCTGTGATTAAAGCATGAGACCATCCTAAAATAAAAGATGCAAATAATGTTGATACTGATGAGTTAAAACCAGAAGAGGAGTGGTCTACAGCAGAAGACACTGCAGCTATTGGAAACTCTAAAGCCCTGAATGCTTTGTTTAATGGTGTAGACAAAAACATGTTCATGTTGATTAAACAATGTACTGTTGCTAAGGAAGCTTGGGATATCCTAAGAACAGCTCATGAAGGTACTCAAAAGGTCAAGAAGTCAAGGCTACAACTGCTGACAACACAGTTTGAGAATCTTAGAATGAAGGAAGGGGAGAGTGTTCATGACTTTCACATGAATGTGCTAGAATATGCTAACACATTTGAATCCTTAGGGGAAAAGATGTCTGATGAAAAATTAGTAAGCAAAATCCTCAGGTCCCTGCCTAAGAAATTTGATATGAAAGTATGTGCAATTGAGGAGGCCCAAGATATTGGAAATATGAAAGTTGATGAGCTGATTGGATCCCTTTATACTTTTGAATTAAAGGCTAATGAAAGATCTAAAAAGAAGGACAAGAACATTGCCTTCATCTCCAACACTGATGAAGATGATGTGGAGAGTAATTTAGATACTGATGAGAGCATCTCTGAAGCTATTGTGTTCTTGGGTAAACAATTTAATAAAGTTCTAAAGAGTATGGATAGACGCCCTAGGACACATGCTCCAGACAACAGTCGCAGCATCTATAAAAATGTCATCAATCAGAGGAAACCTAGAACTGATGACAAAACCAATCAAAGCAAAGGGGTGCAATGCCATGAATGCGAAGGATATGGTCACATCAGAACTGAGTGTACAACGTATCTGAAGAAACAAAGGAAGGTGATGATTGTTTCTTGGTCTGATCAAGATGAGTTAGAAGAAGAACCTGAAACTGCAAAACATGTGAATGCCTTGACTGGAGTGTGTACATCTGACAATGAATCTTGTGATGAAGAGGTAACATATGATGAACTGGCTGATTCCTACAAGGAGCTATGTCTCAAAAGTGAGGAAGTTTGTAGAACTTTAGAAAAACAAAAGAGGACCATTGCTCTCTTGCAAGCTGAGAAGGACAAACTTCTGGAAATGAACTCAGGTCTCAATGATGAGGTTATTTTACTTAAATCCAAGATTGACAATATGAACAAGCAACTGCGGATGATGAACACAGGTACTGATGCTTTAGACGAAATTCTGGAGATAGGACAGAAACCTGGAAATCCTAAAGGTATTGGGTTTGACTACAGATCCTTGCTTCATCAGAAACAACCACCAGTGAGACAGTTTGTGCCATCTGTTAGTACTCATGATCCCACTATGTCAAGACAGATGCCCCAACATCAAGTGAGACAACAGGCATCTGGATATAGGCCCAGATCAAAAGGAAGATATTATGGTTGGGTATGCCACTACTGTGGAAGAAAAGGACATATCAGACCTTTCTGTTTCAAATTATATGGTTATCCAGACAGAACTTATTCACCAAGACCTGATCCCACAGTGAAGATCACCAAGAAGCAGTGGAAGCAAAAAGATGATAATCCCACAAGCAACACTGTGGATCCTAGAAAAACAGAACCTGAAGCTGATGAGATTGCTCAAATTGCTCATACATCTCTGAGAGTGTCATCCAGAAATGATTGGTACTTTGACAGTGGGTGTTCCAGGCATATGACTGGCGATAAAAATTACTTAACTGATGTTATGCCTTATGCTACAAGTTTTGTGACTTTTGGTGATGGAGCCAAAGGAGAAATAAAGGGTATAGGAAAGCTTGTGAATGAGGGTCTACCCAAACTTGATAATGTTCTTCTAGTGAAAGGATTGACTGCTAACTTAATTAGTTGTCGCGTCGAATTTTGGATATCAAGCTATTGGGAAGCGTTGAATCACTAATTTTAAATCACGACTGAACTTTTAATTTTTCGGGGAGTAAAGGAAAAAAGTTCGAAATTACCTTTTAAAAAGAGATTTTAGGTTCGAGAGTCGATTATGCGAGGGGAAGGTATTAGCACCCCTCACATCCGTTGTACTAAACGGGAACCTCTTAGTCGGCTTAGGCTTAAAATGTTTTCAAAGTTTTGCTTGCGTTTTTGAACGTAAAAAGGGAAAAAGAAAATATGATAAAAGGGAAAAAGATAAAATATGACGAAGGAAAAAAGAAAGTTTTTATTAATGGGCTTGACAGGATGGGAATCCTGCTCCTACGTATCTCCCGGTAGTCGGAGAATTCAAAGCGTACGTAGTTCTTTACAGGATAGAAAAAATTTGTATGTTGGTTCGTTTTAATTAAAGAAAAATTTGAAAACGCACAGAGGCGTAAAATGTTTAAATGATTGACGCACATTAAGGCGATGGTAATCGCACAAGGCGTAAAAGCTGAAAAGATAAAAAGACGGACGCACATTAAGGCGATAAACTCGCACAAGGCGCAAAATGTTAAAGAGATAAAAGACGGGCGCACATTAAGGCGATAAACTCGCACAAGGCGCAAAATGTCAAAAAGATAAAAGATGGACGCACATTAAGGCGATAAACTCGCACAAGGCGCAAAATGTTGAAAAGAAAACGCGCAAAGGCGCGAAATGTTCGAATTGACCACGAGGGCCAAGAAAAGGTTCAACATGGTCACAGGGGACCAAAGAAAGGTTAAGCGTGCTAGATGCGTCGAATGTGGAATGACGATTACCCGAACGACGTGACATACGTCACGCATTCGTGCAACCAAGGTTTGGGGAGACATACGTCAAGCCATTCCTTTTTCATTCAAATTCTCACTTCGTTGAAAATCAAAGAAATCTCAAATGGACAAAACACTAGGTTGGGAAACTTAAAGAAAAGTTGTAAAAAAAAAAAAAGAAATCACGAACAAATTTGTTGTTCGAGTTTATTGAAAATCATGAACATTACTTGTTACTTAAGTTATTGAAACTCAAGAACAAGCGTAGTTCAAGTTTGAAAGACGAACAAAAATCATAAAACATGCATGAGCTTGGAAAATACACAAGTTCGGCTCAATTTGAGTTTGGTTTAAAAGAGTGAGCGAATTCGGCTCAAGTTCGTGTTTTGATTGAAAATCATGAAAAACATCATTGTTCAAGTTTAGTTTTGAAAGAAAAGAACTTAGCTTATTGCTCGAGCTTGATTTTGAAAATTTTAAGAACATAACTTGTTTTGCAAGTTACTTAAAATTAATCGTACGAACTTGTGTAATTTCCAAAGACGTGCAAAATTATTGATGTGGTTTGAACAAAAATAAGTTTTAACCCTCTTTAGGTTCTGAATCAGTGGTTGGAACCCCAAAAATTTGGCCTTTGGAAGCCTGATTCATGTTCTGAGTTTTACATACTTCGCAGAGCAACCAGAACTTGGCTCTGCGAAGTCAGGTTCTGATGTGGTCACACTGCGAACATTACTTTGCTCTGCGAAGTATGCGAAAAATTGAACTCAGAAGCAGTTTCTGAACAGAAGTTCATAATCTGCTCCTGAGCAAGCTTCAGAACCTAAAGGGGGTTAAAAAGCTTTGCAAATTTGGGGAAAAAGGAGCACAACAACTCAGTTTTAGCACTTTGCCACTTTGAAGTTTCTTTTGAGTTTCAAAAGGGGTTTTTTTGACCAAAATGAAGTTATACAATGCAAATGATGCAAACAGCTAATCAAAATGAAAGATAAAGATTATAGAACACTTACAGAACTCCTAGCAATGCTTGTGCAAGATTGGAAGTGGCTTGGTTGATTGTAGTTGCAAGGTTGAAATGTTGGATAACAAAAGCTTTGATGATCCAATTGGTTTTGAACTGTTTTCTCTCTCACAATGCTGCAATGTAATTTTTAGTGTGTAAATTGGTGTAAATTTTGTGTGAATGACTGTGTTAAATCCTTGTGCCAAGCATTCCTTTTATAGGCCAAAATGCAATCCAATGCAATGATGGAAAATCTATAGAACCTAGCTGATTTGTGGCCTAAAACCAGGCTAAATCACTTTGCATTTAATGATAAAGGATAGAGGTTGCTTTGCCTTGTGCCAAGGGTCAAGACTTTGACTAATTTCAACCACAAATGCAGCTGCAATGATGAGAAAAAAACTGAAAAAACAGGACAGCTGCAATTGGGTGATTCTTGGGATCAATCCTTGCAATCTTGGAAGGTCAAGCAATGAAAACGTGTACTGCTATGTACAGAGAGGTTGGGGGAAGCAAAAAGAGCATGTGGGCTGGTGTGTGGGAGGAGAAATCCAGCTGAAAACAGGGCACACCAAACAGCTTTTTGGGCAAGAAAACCACTTGTGTTTGACTGGTTTTGGTGGAGAAATAAGGAAGGAAAGGGATCAAGCAGCTGGCTGGCAAGCTCAGGTTGGATGATAGGTCAATTGGGAGGGACAAGAGCTGACCAAGGGCAGCCAATTTGCTTGGGCACATGCTAGGTTGGATGAAAATCCTTCTTACCTTTACCTTTAATGTCACACATTAAATCTTGCTTTGCTGCATCATTTCAGCCACAATTGGCAATAACAACGATAATAATACTAATAATAATAACTACAAATGAAAACAAAAGAGATAAATTAAAGAAATAAAATCTGCAGAAAAAATCGCAGAGTTCGCAGTGCGAAGGTCACTTCGCAGTGCGAACTCCCCTTTTTTTGTTTTTTTGTTTAAAAATAGAATAAAAGATAAAAATAAATAAATAAATAATAAAAACAAAATGATAATAGTAAAAGATGCACATAACAAAGATGGTAATGACAAAAATGATAATGGAAACAAAAATAGTAATAGTAATAAAGATAAAAATAATAAAATGATGAAAAAGTTAATAATATTAGTAATTAAAAACAATGATAATAATAAATAATAAATCATTAATAAAAAAGAAGATAATAATAATATTAGAAAAAGGCAATAGCAAAAGTGTGATAATATTAATGATAATGGTAGGAATGATGATGGTGATACACATTAATAAAATAAAATCCAAAAATGAAGATAAAAATAACAAAAGGTAAATAAAAATTAAAATTATAAAGGGAATGAAAAATAATTTTATGATAATGAATTAAGAAAAATATGAGTCAAAAAATGGGGTATGACATTAGTATTAGTCAACTGTGCAATCAAGGATTGAAGGTCAACTTTACAAAGAGTGAATGCTTAGTTGCTAACAGTAAAGGTGACATCCTGATGAAAGGTGAAAGATCAAAGGACAATTGCTACTTATGGGTCTCTAAAGATAAAGCAAAGTTACCTACTTGTCTAATAACCAAAGAAGATGAAGTAAAACTATGGCACCAAAAGCTTGGGCATCTGAATCTCAGAAGCATGAAGAAAGCTATTGCTGAAGGAGCTATCAGAGGTCTACCAAAACTCCAAATTCAGGAAGGAAGTATATGTGGAGAATGCCAGATAGGAAAACAGACCAAGATGCCTCACCAGAAGCTGCAACATCTGTCCACATCCAGAGTTCTTGAGTTATTGCACATGGACTTAATGGGACCTATGCAAGTCGAAAACTTAGGTGGTAAGAAGTATGCATTTGTTGTTGTTGATGATTTTTCCAGATATACTTAGATAAATTTCATTAAGGAGAAATCAGACACTTTTGAAAAATTCAAGGATCTTTGCTTACAACTTCAGAGAGAGAAGGATTGTGGAATTGTTAGAATCAGAAGTGATCATGGGAAAGAGTTTGAGAATGGTAAGTTCTCTGATTTCTGCATCTCTGAAGGAATATTTCATGAGTTCTCTACACCCATTACTCCCCAACAAAATGGGATAGTTGAAGAAAAAATTGTCACTCTTGAGCATGTTGCAACTGAAGAGCAATTAGCAGATATTTTTACAAAAGCTCTTGATGCTAATCAATTTGAAAAATTAAGACGGAAGTTAGGGATCTGTTTATTTGAGGAATTGTAGCAGTTAATTTATGGGAGGCGTGCAGCAGTTATTTTCTCCCTCCTCAACCGCTTGATGCACGCAATTCAAGGAAGTTATTTCCAACCTTCCTTATTCAAACCTCCCACACGCTACCATCATTATTCTTTTCTTAACTTCTCCCAACTTCTCAACTCCTCTCTTGCCGACAAATCTGAGGATATTACTGTTGAAGGTACTGTTGCTGCGTCTGAAACCCTAGGTTCTGATAATCCTAAGGTATCTGACAAATTAGTTGGTGATATTTCTAATTCCCCTATAGAACAAGATATTACTGATGTTTCTGTTGAGAAAAATGTTGTTGATAACGTTGGTACTGAGACACTTGTTAATTCCCCTGTTACGACGAAGGATGATGTGACAGATGCTCCAGCATCTTTGTCACAAGCTAATGAGGGGACTGAAGTGGTGGTTCCAAACACCCCTGATACTGTGAATGTCCATAAGAATGACTCTTCAAAGCCTCAGGATCAAGATATTGAGACTCAGAATGCTGTGGGTAATGCTGAGATTGAAAATTTAGACCAGGCTGACATTGTTGATGTTGAGG
Source organism: Medicago ruthenica (assembly GCA_018208015.1). NCBI lineage: Eukaryota > Viridiplantae > Streptophyta > Magnoliopsida > Fabales > Fabaceae > Medicago > Medicago ruthenica. Next base: position 34,540,123 of record CM031375.1, on the reverse strand, counting down.
ATGTTGTGCCCGAAGAGAGACCTCTGGAAAAGACTGATGATGTAGGTGTTGCTCGCAGAACAAGAAGCAAATCTGTTAAAATTGTTTCTACTGGTAGTGAAAGTAACAAAGGAAGTAAGAAGAAAACAGCTAATACTGGGAAGAAGCCTATGTATGGTCCTCCCAAGGCTTGGAGCAAGAATGTGTCTCAAGCTGATCAGAAGACGAAGAGCCTCAAGAGGAAAGATCCTCCCACTAGTGATTCTGATTTTGAGATTGCTGAGACAAATGCTGCCACATCTGGTGGAGCATCTAGAAAAACCATGAAGGGTATGAAAATACCTATAACCATCCCTCCAGCTCCTCTGGATAATGTATCTTTTCATTTGGAAAGTGGGTCTTCTAGGTGGAAATTTATATATCACAGAAGACTAGGACTGGAAAGAAATCTGAAGGAAGATGTGTTCAAATGCAAAGAACTGGTTGATGTTTTGGAGTATGCTGGGCTGATGAAAACAGTGAAAAATCTGGGTCCCTGTTATGATAAATTGGTCAGAGAATTTCTGGTCAATGTCTCTGATGAATGTGATGATTCAAGGAATCCTGAGTATAGGCAAGTTTTTGTTAGAGGTAAATGTGTCAACTTCTCCCCTCTGGTTGTCAACACCTATCTTGAGAGATCTGTTGAGGAGACTCCTGAGTTGGAGGTAACTGAGGATACCATTTGCAAGGCCATCACAGGTAACAAGGTTAAGCATTGGCCTAGACATTTGTCTTCTGCACAACTCTCTCCCCTGTATGCTGTTCTGAACAAGATTTGTGCACAAAACTGGACTCCAACTACTCACTCCAACTCAGTTGCTTCTGGTTTGGCCAAATTGATTTATGCTGTTGGTACCAAGTCACCTGTTGATTATGGGGCCTACATTTACTATCAGGTTCTAGAGCATGCAAAGTCCTTTGCTGTCAAGTTTCCTATAGCTTTTCCCACTCTCCTGTGTGGTATTGTACTTCAACAACATCCAGATATCTTGATCAGTACTGATGAGCCCTGTAAGAGGCCTGGCCCTATGTCCTTGGATTGTAGTTTGCTGTCTGAGAGACATGTTGCTGACTTAGCTGGTACTTCTGTCCGGACAACTAGTGTGCTCACTAGAAAACAAATGATTGCAGATCTCACTGAGACTAGTATGGCTCTTGGAGCTAGGAAGATGAAAATTAATAGGATAATTGCAGCTTTGAAGGCTGAATCTGAAGCTGAGGGTGAGCAGGATGAAGAAGAAGGAGGGAATAAGAATGCTTCTGCTGGTGATACTGAGGAGTTATCCGCTGACTCTGATGAGACTGTCTCATTCTGATTTTTATGTTTTCCCTGTTCTCAGTTGTAGTATTTCTTTTGCTTTTTTTTTTCTTTGGTTGGTTGGGCTAGGCCCTAGATTTCTTATGCACCTGTGTGTGCCTTATGGTCTGTAATATGCACTGTGTGTGGTATCTCTCTTCTGTGTATGCATGGATGTTTTTTGTCAGAATTTGTGGCTAAAAAGGGGGAGTAGATGTAGCTTATATTATAGTATCTTGGCTGTTTGTATGTATGGTGCATGCTCTGACAGATGCTCTGACATCTGTATCTGACATCTGTATGTGTTGAGGGGGAGTACTGTGGATGGGTATGTGCATGTTTTTGAGGGGGAGCTGTTACATTTCAGGGGGAGCTGTTATATCTGATTGTTTCTAGTGTGTGGAAATTTATTTTTCCCTGGTGTCGTTTTTCTCTCTTCTCTATGTGAATCCACTATATGAGAGTTTATTTCTCTCTGGTTGTTCCTATGAGGCTAGATGTTTTGTCTTAACTGTTGCATGCCTCTGATACTACTTGCAAGTTATCTTTGTCTAAAGAGCTCCCTTGGAAGTAGTCTCGTTATATGCTATGATATTTTCTTCCTTAGTTGTGTGCCTATGTTGACTTGAAGGAAAATTATCTGTGTATCTCCCAAAGAACTGGCTCTAGAGTGTTTTAGCCAAAAATTTGCCAAAGGGGGAGATTGTTGGGTTTTTGTAGATTGGCTACATTTTGCAAAAACATCTACTAGCCAGATGCATGGACAGATGCTGTAGCATATGGAACAGCATTATGTGACCTGTGTTTTTCGCGCCAGCTAGCGCTTTATTTTTGTACGCAATCTTCCAAAGATTTGCTTGAAGTTTTATTTTCCTCTAGCTTGCTGATCAAGGCGCGAGTATCTGATGATGTGTAAAAGGCGGTCTTGCCTTGGTATTTTTCCAAAAGATATCGTTATATTTTTGGAAGCTTTTTATTGTTTCTAAAAGAATTTCCAGCTGGACCGGACAATGTCCATGCTCTGTTTTGAAGCCCAAACTCGTGCTATCTCAGTAATATATATTTGTGAAGACAAACCCTAATAGGGTTACTGAAAACCGTGTGTAATAGAAAAGCGTGTGTTTAAGGTTTTTAGGGTTTCTCTTGTTAATTGTGAGCCTTGCTTGTATCTTCCTGATTCAAGCTAAGGACTGTGTTTGTTTGAGTTGTAATTGTGAACTGCTCCTAAGCTTTTAAGTACGGAGTGCGTTTGTGTCATTAGAGTGTGTCTCTTTTACTTGTGTTTTGTGTGTTTGATAGCAACACTGTCTGTGTTGTTGGTAGGAATTGAGACGGGGTCTCATATCTAGGAGTTCCTAGATAGAGTTGACACTGGTAGGGTCTAGGTGCAAAGTCAAGTAGTGTGTTTACGTTGGTCTTTTCACTAGAACTATAATAGTGGATTCATTCCTGGATTGGTATCCCCCAGAGTAGGAGAGTTGCTCCGAATTGGGTTAACAAACTCACTGTGTACTTTATCTTTCTGTTGTGTTTCTTTTATTTTGTGATTTGCTACGCTGCGTTATTTTAATTTTAGTTCTGAGTAGGACAAGTGCTAGGACAGTTGTGCCAACATTGTGCACAGCGTCTGTCGGTCAGGTTGCTAGGAATTTCAGAAATGAGTCTCTCTATGGAGCTCATTTGGATAAGGATCTCTCTCCAAGGATTTTGCCTAATTGTACACGAAAAATATATAAGCAATTAGAACATTTGAGTTTATTTAATATATACATGTATAGAAATAGAAATAGTGAAATATTTTTTTACCAGATGTCTAGCATGGGTAGGGACACTGACACATCCTTGTGCGTGGCCATGTCCTCCTATAAGAGATGTTCTGTTCTGCTTGTTAGCTTTAGAACGGTTCTTAAATTTCGGATCTTCTAGCCAATACTTCACCAAGTCTTCCCACACTTTTTCCCCGATCCACTCTGTACGGTAGTTTCCCTTATGTTTTTTTCCATTCTTCCCGTTCATCATATAACAAATCTGATAAACGTTTGGAAGCTAACTTGTGAAAGAGCTTCTCTACAAGAAGATGGACATCTCTAGACCAGGTACAACACTCCTGCAATAAACAAAAAAATTATTAGACATTAATATTTTTAAAAATATAGCATGTTATAAAGTAATTACAATTATTTAATATTTAATAAACTGTGTTTACCGAAAAGTATTTAAAAAGTGCCGCTTTGTGGTCTCTAGTAAGATGTTTATAGACGCCCCAACACCTATCTTTCGGGTAAAACATCTGGATGGCTCCTCGAATAAATTCTGCCACTCTCTTAGATGGCTCCAACCTACAAATTTGAAGTGTTAATTAAATTATGCATTTAAAAAATAAATAAAAGTTAAACTTTTAATACTTACGATCCAGGTGTCGGTGTAATCCTAAGTAGCCCATCCGCATAATGCAAGTTTTTGATGTAGCGACGTCGTCCTCGTCGTGGTGCTGCTGATGCTGATGCTGCTACTGCTGATGCTTGTGGCTCTTCATGTTGGTGCTGCTCATGCTGTTGAGGCTGATGTTCAATAACATTCATTAAGCCTAAGAAATTTGTATCTTGCAATTCGTTCATCAGGTCCGTTGATGATCTTGTGGGAGGAATGGGAGGAACAGGTACGTTAAGGCCTTGTTGGATAGTATATGGGGTGGTATTGAAACCAGACGAATGTGATGAGAGCGGACTATATCCAGGCATAACAAATCCATGCGTAGTGTATGTGGGAGGAATGGTCGGGAATGATGTGGGAGGAATAGTTGTGAATGGAGTGGAGTAAGGTGGTGGAGGAGTAGTAGTAGTAGTAGTAGTAGTAGTAGTAGTAGTAGTAGTAGTGGTAGGAATAGGAGTACCAGTCCGTTCATCAATGTTACGGAAGGAAACCCCTGGTAGACGGCGCCATGATCTGGTCTCTTCTGAGGTAATATCTATTATGTTTTGATACTTATTTTTCTTCTTCTTCTTCTCGGTCTCTACAACATGAGTCTTACCCCTATCTTTGTCTTGCCCAGACATCCCTGTCATAATACAATAAACAATAATTAATATAATGAATAAAATATTGTCACATTATATATGCAAGATTAAAATAATTCATATGATAAAATCGTACATTAAACATCGTCATAATAAAAATCATCCACATTGTTGTCGGGGTTAATTGCATCTTCCCCGTTATCTATAGAGTTGTTAGACTCATCGCCACTGTCAGTGTCAACAAGTAACATTTCAGCTAACATTTCAGCATCAACTTGCTGACCGTCAACATCTCTGTCAACCAAATCCGTAGCAGGATCGACTTCAATCACTTCTGGAACATGTGATATTTCATCATCTTGGTAAGGTACTTCTTTATCTTGAACTTCTGTCTCAATTTGACTTCTTGGTTTACACTTGATAGCAGCACACCATCCATGTTTGCGTCGGTGGTGAGAAGGATAAGGTACATAATACACTTGACTAACTTTACTTGCCAAGATGAAAGGGTCAAATGCATTGTACCTTATGTCCATTCGTACATCAACTGTTTTATACTTTGGATAAATTCTCATCCCATGTGCAGGGTCAAACCAGTCACAGTAAAACAATACAACTTTGTTGGGTTCATCTACATATAGGAAAGTTACTTCAAATATGTGTTTGATCACACCATAGAAGTCATCTTCACCTCCATCACTGATTCCTTTGACGTAAACACCGCTGTTAATTGTTTGTTTGCCCACCGATCTTGATTGAGTATGAAATTTAAATCCGTTGACAAAGAAAGTGTGATGTTGTTTGACTTTTCTTCCCGGACCTTCGGCTAACCCCCTCAACTTATATATATGTGTAGTCGGATGATCATTTAGCAACTGATGTTTAAACCATCCTTGAAAAGTTGTATATATGTTACCAATATTTAATCCTTGAAACATCTCAATGTATGGTCCAACTTCGATGCAATTAATCATCACATGAATGGCTGCTGACTGCAACTCAGCACCGTTCATCCAGTAATCTTTCTCTGGATGACAAAGACGTCCGTGGTGACAAAAAACTGATAAGGTTGACTGACACTCTCCACTTTCAACAATAACTTCATTTCGTGTATTCCTTGGGATCAACGTCAAGTTTTTGAAGTAGTGAGAGATGAAATAGTTTGTTTCCCGAACCACGTAAGCTGCAACTATTGATCCATCAACCCTTGCTTTATTTCTAACCATTCGCTTTGCATAACCCATGAACCTTTCAAAAGGATACATCCACCTATAATGAACAGGTCCACCAAGCCAAGCTTCATATGTGAGATGCACCGGAAGATGTTCCATAGAATCAAAGAAACCCGGGGGAAAAACTTGCTCCAACTTACAAAGAGTGATTGGAATATTCTGATCCATTTTAACAAGTTCATCCATCCTCAAGGTTGAAGCACATAAGTCTTTAAAAAATTGGCTAATTTCAGTCAACGGGTTTATAACATTTTTTGGCAATGAACTAAATGCAATTGGAAGTAAACGTTCCTTGAAAACGTGGGAATCATGACTTTTCATTCCACGCAGTCTTCCGGAGTTGACGTCGGCACACCTTGACAAGTTAGAACAATATCCGTCTGGCATCCTCAATTCTTTCAACCATTGACAAACAGATTTTGCTTCATCAGCAGTTAGACTATAAATAGCCTTAGGTTTTAGATATTTTCCATTTGGAAGAAGTTGTAGCTCCATATCTGGTCTCTTACAAATCAATGGCAAGTCCATTCTAGCCTTCTCATTATCTTTTTTTTACCAGAGACATTCATCACCGTGTGAATTATATTGTCACAAAAATTCTTCTCAATGTGCATAACATCAAGATTATGTCTCAGTAAATTGTCTTTCCAATAAGGGAGGTCCCAGAAGATACTTCTTTTAGTCCAATGGAGGGTGTCACCGTATTGCGGGTGTCTGACTCTTTTGCCAACATCTAGGAATTTCAAAAGTCCTAATGCACTGACTCTACGGAATACTTCCTCTGATGTTGTCCTAGGAGGCGGACAATCTTTTTCTGTTTGTCCTTTACAAAACAAATTCCTCTTCTTACGAAATTCATGTGTTGCTGGTAAAAACCTAAGGTGGCAGTCAAACCACGAACTCTTTCTTTTGTGATGCAAGTTAAACGCCTTTGTTTCTTCCATGCAATGTGGACAAGCCAATATACCATGAGTCGACCATCCAGACAACATTCCATATGCAGGAAAGTCATTAATAGTCCACATCAAAGTTGCCCTAATCCTAAAATTCTCCTTCCTTGAAATATCATATGTTGTTTCACCGATCCACAATCTCTTCAAATCATCAATTAAGGGTTGTAAATACACATCTATACCATCTAATGGGCTATTAGGTCCTGGTACAACACAAGTCAAAAACAAATAAGGTTTTGACATGCACATGTCAGGAGGAAGATTATACGGGGTAAGAAGAATTGGCCAACAAGAATACGGTGCTGCCGACTTTTGGATATACGGGACAAATCCATCAGAGCATAATTCAAGCCTCACATTACGTGGATCTTCTGCAAAATCAGGATGTATTGCGTCAAAGTGCTTCCATGCCACCCCGTCACAGGGATGTCACATCACACCTGTATTTGTTCTATTGTAATAATGCCACGTCATTTTATCGGCTGTGTGACTTGATGCATACAATCTCTGCAATCTTGGTATTATTGGCAGATAAAACATTGACTTGACTGAGACTAGTTTCTGCTTCCGAGAACTGGCATTATCACGTACTTGGTACCTCGGTGCATTGCAAAATTTACACTCCACCAACGACCCATCATTTTTACCGAATTCGTTGTCGTAAAACAGCATGCACCCTTTAACGCAACAATCAATAGTTTTAACTTGCAATCCTTACTTCGAAACCAACTTTTTAGCCTCATAAAACTCAATGGCAAATTGTCCTTTATAGGAGTTGCGTCCCTCATCATTTTTGTATAACATTATGCGCCTTCTTCGGCCACACTCCAATCTGACTTGGCAGCTAAAAACCTCACACTCATGGATAACTTAGAATCAGACGACCCTTCAAACAACGGCTTGTTTACTTCCATCATCATTTTGTAAAACTTCAACGCTTTCTCGTTCGAAATTCTTTCCTCTTCAGCGCCCTCGCCCTCGTTGTAAGACAGGTTCACCCCAAGAGCATCACCAACCATATCTTCCATCATGCCAAAGTTTTCACTCTCCGTACGCGCCCCACTGCTTGAAGCGTGCATATTAACATCATTTGTTGGCTCTTGTTCACCATGATATTTCCACACGTAATAATTCTCCATAAAACCAAGGTCCTTTAAATGATTTAGAACATCTTTTGGGCTCTGAAGCAGCCTACACGTACATTTAATACACGAACATCTTATCCATCCCTCCAATGTAAACGCACGTTGCGACATGGCGTAAGCAACAAATTCACGAACTCCATCCACAAAAGCCGCTTTAAGTGTTCTTTTCCCCGAATATTTTCTATCGTACATCCAACTACGATGTAAAATATATTGATTCATTTTCCGCGTCACTAATATTAACTCAATTAGTTTGTATTTATTCGTTACAATAACGCTTGAATAATAAATCCTCGCGTTGCCGACAAAAGTTAATGACTACAACCTAAATATAAATAACAATTTTTTTTCTTTCTAAAAACCTAAATATTTAGAAATTCGTACAAATTACACATATTTCATATAAATAATTAACTTCATAATTCTTTACTAATTTATCTTCTTTTTCTAACAAACTTTTTAAACATATTTCTTTACTAACTTAACTTCTTTTTTTAAAATAACTACAATAACATTTTAACTAACCACATTTTTTACTTGCATTTTTATTAACTAAAACATATTTATTATATAATATCTCACATGAATTGCATAAAAATTATATAATATTTTACAACTAACATATATAACATTTTCTAATTAGCCTATGCCACATTTTCTAAAATTTGTATGAATTCAACATTACGCGCATATAAAAATTACAAGCCACAAATAAAAGTTAAGCGCGGATAAAAATTTCGCGCGCCACCGGCATAATTAATTACAACAACTAATTCACATATTTCATATCAATTAACTTCATAATAAATTTTTTAACATATTTCATTACAACAACTAATTCACTAATTCACATATTCTTTACTAATTTACATTCTTTTTCTAACAAAATTTTTTATACATCTTTCTTTTCTAACAAACTTAATTTTATACATATTTCTTTTTATTCCTAGTCAAACCATTGTAGCAATTTAAAATAAGTAGAAGATATATACCAACCTCAAATAATTAGACGATGAACCAAGTGGATGAAAAAAAACCAAGCAGCAGCTGCAGCAACAACACCAACCTTAAAATGGATCTGAAGCAAGAAACTACAAAAAATAATACAACATAATTAATAAAATCAATATCAATGGAGAATAATAATAACATTGAAATAAATTATTATAAAAAATAACATTAATAAAATTAAATATATACACAAACCTGATGGCGAATAGTGTAATAAATTATAATGGAGAGAATAAGTGATTTTTATTAACTACATTTTTACTAACTACATTTTTTACTTCCATTTTTATTAACTAAAACATATTTAATACACAAATTAGTAAAACTAAGATTTTTATTAAACATATATAATATTTGATCTAACTAACATGTTTATTACAATTTAATTTTACTAACTATGTTTCTAATAACTAATATTTTTATTATACTCTCTAACATACACTAATAAGTTGAAATTTAATTTAATCCGACTAAATGTTTTTTTGAAAAAGTTCATCCTACTAACATTTTTATTTATTACAATTAAATTTAACAAACTACTTTTCTAATGACTAATAATTTAATTACCAATTACATCAATGTAGCAATTTAATTTAAACTAAGTTAAAGATATACCAACCTCAAATAATATATAAGTCGACGAACGGAGTGGAGGCAGCAACACTAGCAACAACGTCGTCCTCAAAATAGATCGGAACCAACAAAACTATAAAAAATAATGTAACTTATTTTAATAAACTACATTAAAAATATATAAATTCATACACATATAAAATTGAAATAAATTATCATAAAAAATAACATTAATAAAATTAAATATATACACAAACCTGATGGAAAATGATGTAATAAATTATGGAGAGAATAAGTGATATTGATATAGATTAAGAAATTAAGTATATAGTATGAGAGATAATAATTTGAGAAAATAAATTAAAAAAATGAAAGATAGTAGTTTAAGAATGAAGGAGATTAGAAAAAATGTAAGAGAGTAGGAAGAATGGTATGTAAAATGGAAGGAGTATGGTACATATATATACAACATGCTGCAACGTTACAATTCCAACGGTCTGCAACGGCTAGTAAGCTGATGCTTTTCGAGGAACAAATTCGTCGCTAAGCACAACGGCTAGTAAGCTTTCCGACGAAAAAATTCGTCGCTAAGCAACAACGGCTAGTAAGTATTCCGACGAAAAAATTCGTCGCTAAGCAACAACGACTCACAACGCGCCACGCCTCCAACGTTCACATGGAAAAGTCTTGTGGGGCCAAGCTTTCCGACGAAAAAAATTCGTCGCTAAGCACAACAAACCAAATTTCGCCACGTACACTTTTTCTGGTGTAAAAATTAATGTGGGTCCACTGCTTTCCGACGAAATAAATTCGTCGGTAAACAACGCCCAGTAAAACGATGCCACACCATCATATCTGTATTGCTGGGTCCCATTTCTTCTAAAAAGTTGCTTTCCGACGAAATAAAATTCCTAGGAAAATTTCATAGAAAAATTGTGTATTTTCTTGTAGTGTGGATAACATCACCATATCAATTTAATGGGTACCAAAGTTATGTCGGTCTTTTTACACATTTCTCTCATGTTTAGAATTGAACATTAAAGCGTGATGAGATTGATTGGATAGTAGTCATCACCTAATATATGGTCTAACAAATCATTGATAAACTTTATATCATTATAAAATCTAAGTTAAGCCTCGTTCAATTGTTGAATAATTGTCTTGTAAAACGACAATCACCCATTTATAGATAATAGATTTATGTTAGACTTTTATCTCATCAAATGAAACTCTTAACATTTGCCTTCAAAAAATATCCTCAATCTTTTGACTAGTCAACACTTCACAGCCATAATTCTTTACATGCTAAGAGTTAAGACAGACATAGAAGAAAAAACAATAACCTCTACTCTAGCTAGCAAGTAATTAACCAGCCATGGTGGAAAGAATAGTTAGCGAAGAAGAAGAAAGCAAAAAAAGAAGCATGAAGAAACTCCTTCTAATACTAAATTCAATCCTCTTAGCCATAGGAACATGTGGTGGACCACTAGTAATGCGTCTATACTTCATCCATGGCGGCAAACGTGTATGGCTCTCAAGCTTCCTTGAAACATCTGCCTTCCCAATCATTCTCATTCCCTTAACCATTTCTCACATCCACAACCATTACCGTTACCATAACCCTAACGGCAACAACTTTGTCTCAATGAAACCACCTTTGTTTTTCGCCTCGGCAGTCATCGGAGTCCTCACCGGTTTAGACGACTACCTCTACGCCTGCGGCATAAAGCGTCTTCCGGTGTCAACTTCTTCATTAATTCAATCCTCACACTTAGCTTTCACAGCGGTTTTCGCGTTTTTTCTCGTGAAGCATAAGTTCACGGCGTATTCTGTTAACTCTATTGTTTTGTTGACCCTTGGGAGTGTTGTTTTGGCACTGAATTCTGATGGTGGAGATCGACTTGTTGGTGAGTCTACTAAGGATTATGTGATTGGTTTTGTTATGATATTGGCTTCTGCTGCTTTGTATGGATTTGTTTTACCGTTGTTGGAGTTGGTTTATAAAAAGAGTAAACAAGTTATTACTTATTCTCTTGTTATGGAGATTCAGCTTGTTATGTGCTTCTTTGCTACTTTGTTTTGCGTTGTTGGGATGATCATAGACAATGATTTTAAGGTGATCTCTTTTCTTTTGTCTCACTCTATTCTTTTAACTTTTAACCATACTTTGTACACTCACAATTATAAGGTAGGTTTAAGATCCAAGTCATCATTTAATATAACAAAACCTTATGTTTTACATTAGTGATAAATGAGTATTGCGATTTCGCAGGTGATTCCAAGGGAAGCAAGGGATTTTAAGCTTGGGGAAACAAAGTACTATGTTGTGCTAGTGTGGAGTGCTATAATGTGGCAATTTTTCTTCTTGGGAGCGATTGGAGTTATCTTCTGTGCCTCTTCTTTGCTATCTGGCATTATAATTGCTGCATTTCTTCCCATAACTGAAATCTTAGCTGTTATTGTCTACAAAGAGAATTTTCAAGCAGAGAAAGGGGTTGCTTTGGTGCTCTCACTTTGGGGTTTTGTGTCTTACTTTTATGATGAGATTAAAGAAGCAAAAATAATTAAAAATAGAGAAATGGAACTGCCTCAAACTCTTCATTCCATCACATGATTGCAAGTAATGTTGCTATTATTGTTTGGTTTCGTTATATACTTTTGAATTGTCAATATTGTAGGCTAGCTTTGTTGTACCCAACTTGAGGATGACGACAAAAGATTACGACATTTTGCACTCTGATTATTGTACCCCGCCAAATTTTGTCCTATTTTCATTTTGTTTTAATTTTGGGCTAATAAATGATAAGATAGATCAATTGGGCCCCATTTGTTCTACTAAAATAATAATTTGGCCCATTGTCCAAAAATAAAGTGTTTTTTTTACTATTTCTTTTTCCATCCTAATACATTTACAATAAAATTGAAGTTTATTACACAAAATTGTTAAACACCTAATGCTAATCCTGCGGTGGAAGAAGATGGAGGGGGATGGAGGGGGAAGGAGAAGAAGATGGAGGGAGACGGAGGATGTGATAAAGTTTGTTCCCCTTCTAGGGTGAAGAAGACTTTGATGACAAACCTTACACCCAGACAAATCAACCTTACACCCAAGCAGATGGAGTCAATTTGCAGAGTGACGCCATCACCTTTGATCGTTCATACAATCCCTAAAATATTAGAGTAACCTTCCTGTATGAAAGGCCAACAATGAAAGCATGTTGCAGAAGAAAAGAGAACAAGAGAATGTGAGATGATGGAATGAGAAATTGTGAAGGATTGATGGGTATTTATAGGGAAAATTTGTGAAGAATGAGTGCATATAGTGTAACTATTCATAATTGAGGGTCAAAACACGTGTGATGACTGATCTGACCAGTCAAAAAACGTGTAAAAAACGTGTTCAATGAGTTATTCTTGCTTAGTAAGTAATTGTCCAAACCCTGAAATTTTTCTAACTTTCTTCTAGTTATCCCTATTTATGGGGTAGATCAGCATATGTCACCAGTAGAGTACCATACTATCCTCAGATATTGCCTCATGATTCCATTATTTTCTTTTGATGAGGTGTGCCATGTTTGATGTAAGGCGTGTCTAGATACCTTTATGAAGCATGTTGTTCATTGTAAGGAGCTTCCCGTTTTAAATACGTACATGACTTTGTTATGATGTCCCCTTTGAAATATTCTGGCGGGCGGGAATATATGTGAAGAAGCAGGCGCCTGTGAACTTCTTGTCTGACCCATTAGATGGAAGTTCGACACTTAGACAAGCGGACGTTATGGTGTACATATCGGTAGGAGGAAAACATGAATGTGTGGAATTGACTGGGGTTTCACCACTTGTGGGATTAGGGACCAGAGCTTTTACGGTGGGACAACCAGCCCTCAAAGCTGCTTCAAAGGTTGTTGACCTTCTACGTAGAGTTCAAAGTCTCATGCATTACAATGTAATGTCTCCTAGGTCCGTAAAAATTGTGTTAACGAGGATTGATTTTGCCATCTAAAAAGACTTAGTGTCGCAACCCTTTACTCGCTTACCTTCCATTCATTTGTAATTTTCATGTATATATAAAGAAAAAAAAAAGCATCATAAAAAAATCTAAATTATAATTATAAAAAAATTCTAATAATATAAGTATAATAAAGATACAGTAAAACAATAAAATCGATACAAAATATAATATATACTAATATATTATCAAAAACAATGACCAGCTATGTTTTAAAAATATGAAACTATAAAAAATATATTAAATCAAACTAACAAGTGCTATGAAAATTTTCTTTAAAAAAAAGTGCTATGAAAAATCTACAAATAATACCATTAAAAAAAATAATAAGTACTTAAAGTAGGCGTGCGATTTTGTTCGGTCTTGAAAGAGGAAACTAAAATCAAACCAAAGTGATTTTTTACAAAACAACATTCAATCAATTTCAATTTTATTAGGTTTTAGATTTTTTTAGAACTATTTACAGTTTTAGTTTAGATTGTTTTAAATACAAACACCACTAATGTATACATGCAATGCAACATATGAACATCACAGTTTTTTTAACATCAAGAATTAGCAAACAACATAAAAAACAAGAACACATCTAGACCATTTCTCCCTTACTGAGATGCAAATATTATTGGCTGCTTCTTTTCCCATCCTACGAGTTTCTCGCACGCCTTATACAATTTAGATTATAGAATCCGAATGGCATAAATAGGGCACATGAGAAACTCATATGATATAAACATTTCGGATTTTAGAATCTAAATACGTTGAAACACGTTGAAACACGTTGAAATACCTTCAAAACACGTTGAAACATTTCGGATTTTAGAATCTAAATAGGGCACATGAGAAACTCATATGATAGAAAAAGTATTAGCCAATATTATTTGCCAAATAACACCAGGCCCAAAGAAACCTAACAAACATCCCTACAAGGACTAGACTCTAATAGCTCTTACTCAAACCATGCTAAAACACCTAGTTTAAGCATCATTTTTTATCCACCTCTTTATCATCGTTATATATTCATATGTAATCTTTCAAAAAAATATATATTCATATGTAATGTTAATCATCAAAATACTTGCACGTTGTCTTTCAAATTTTAAACTTTAACTTAGGGTCAACTGTAGTGTAGTTTCTTTGATGTGAAATTTGAAAATTCTAAAAAATGTGAAAAAATTTGTTAGCAAAATGTTAATGGTTGACTTCCAAGTCCAACCAACCTTCTCAGATATTCTAGACATCTTCAAACTCTTCATGCCAAAGGTGCAAAATTGCTATTGGTATAAAACAAGCTATGGCAGTCTTTTGAGAAACAATCATAGTGAATGGCTTCAAGGTTTCTCATGCTCTTATGCCATAAACTACTAATTTTGATATGCTTAATTAATGGCTATTTTTAAGGGCTTGCAGCTGGCTTGACTACATGTTCATTATCCACCTTATGCCATAAATTCTAATCGGTTCAAGGTTTCTCATGCTCTTATGCCATAAATTCTAATCGGTTCTTTAAACATTTTATATTTTTTCTGGTTGAAAAATTTCAATTTTTATATTTGGAAAAACACATATAGAGATCGTGATTGGCTGAGATTGTTGTTAGTGAAGGTTCTAATAATTTAGGGGAGTGTATTGAATTAAGGGGGGTGTATTGGATTAAGATTTTAAAGGACAATTTTTGTTTAAAAAAGTCTTGAGGATTTTAAAAGACTTTGCATGATTTTAATGACTTTCATGATTTTAAAAGACTATCAAGATTTACGATTTGGATTTCAATGGATTTACATCATAAGATTTTAAAGGATTTGAAATGATTTTAGGGATTTTATAAGATTTTAAAAGATTTTAGGAATTTTAAGGACTTGTTGAAAAGAAAATGATTATAACACACTATTTTTCACAATATTCTTAGTACATACTATTTTATTTATTTTATTTTATTTCACAATATTCTGTATCTTGTATCTGTGTTGGCGGTCGAATCTCTCACCTTCACGAAGTTTGGTACTATATAAATTGGGGGAGATTTCAAAATCCTCATCAGCCTACCTGTTTGATGTTGGACTGTTTGGCTCGAAAGAGACATTATCCTTGTTGGTGTTGTAAGGAGTCGTTGGTCCTTGGATTCGTTTCGTGTTGACCGTTTGTCCATACACCACACTTTAGACATCAATTGGTGTTGTTTTTATTTTTTCGTAGCACCTCATTGGGTTGACATACTGTAACACCCATACTAAATTATCTAGAATATTTAGCATGCGTATTAATATGATACTGGGTACATTAAAATTTTCAATAATAAATACAATATAGAACTACTGAATGAGTACAAATAGCTCGTTTATACAAATATCCAAATATCATTTACAATTACATTCTCATATACATAGATAATCTGTCAACCTCCTGAGCTTGACCTTGACGAGCATCTGCACTCCATCCAGCATCTTCCTGAAGATCTTCATCTGTAAACCACTTGGCTACCTGAAAACCTACACCAGAAGGATAGGGATGAGACATAATGTCTCAATGAGCTCCTACCCTACCTACTGTTGGCAACCTCGGGGAACCTAGGGTCGCCGTGCCTACCTCGGCAATCTTGGGGATACCTATGATCGCCAAGTTTTATCTTATACATTTCATATTCCATTCTTAATCTTAAACTTATACGGAGTGATCTTGGGGACATCCTATGATCACGTCTCGTTCACTGAGAACTAATCATCATTTCTCGTATTACATATAATATACATAATCATCTTTTACATCTTTAAGTTAGAAGTTAGGGTTGAACAAACATTACATTATCTTGGTTCATTTTACGGAGTGCATCCGGGTGGAGTAACCCCGAAGTACATCTCCCTTCTTACCGGTGAAAATTCCTATCGTATCAGGCTAACACCGGACTCCTCTTATCTTTTGTGTGGCTGCTCTCGCGAGCGGTAACTTCACCGTCCCAGCTGCCATTTAAGGCGGTAACTTCACGGGGACCCCCTGTATACTAACTGACGAGCAGACAGGAGACACATTAACTTTATAGACTTGGATGTGCAGCTGCCCTCACGGGCGGTAACTTCACCGTTCCGGCTGCCATTAAAGGCGGTAACTTCACAGGAACCCCTCGTATACTAACTAGCGAGCATACGAGAGACACATCGAGCCCATCTTATAATTAATTCTCATTCTTTAAAATAATAGTCTTATAACTTACGTGTGGATAACCCTTTCGGAGAAATCCCATCCGGCGAATCCCGGAGTCTGATGAACACGTGATCATATCGTATAACATTTCGTATCATAATCTTATTCATAATGTAATTCATTCATGAGTACTTAATCTATAAAGGATCTAAGCTTATTCTTTGTGTTACTCTTGGTTTAGGCTTACTTAGTGTATATGAATTTGCTTAGTAAAGGATAATCCCATTACAAGCTCCTTTACTCCTCTATATAACTTAGAATTCGAGTAACCATCTTCTAATGTAGTACCATGTACTCATCCTACCATAAAACCATTCCTAACATCAAGAAAAATGAGTTTGTGTGGAGGGGAAATCGGCGGCCGATTTGCTAAAATCGGGCCCCGATTTTTGCCGTAAGTTACATGGCCAATAAGCCACAAAATCGGTGGCCGAACCCATAAATCGGTGGCCGATTTGTTCCTTTGCAGGATTCAATTTTCCTGCATCCTAGGCCAAACCAATCCATTCCAAACATACAAACAGCTTATGGCATAAGTTCTTAAGACATATTGATAGGTAATAACATAGTTTAACATGGAATTAGTAAACAATTAGATTTAAGGGCACAAATCCTAAAATCTATCTCAACTTATAAAAATTCTACTAGCTTACATAAAACGGGTTCTAAAACCCTGTGGAGCTCACCTTGATTGCTAGATTGCTTCCTTGTCAAGTTCCCCTTCAATCCCTAGCTTGTTCCACTTTCCTTTTCTCTTGATTCTTCTTAATTCTCCTTGCTCTTCTTTTACTACTTCTTGCTCT
Organism: Medicago ruthenica; assembly: GCA_018208015.1. Classification (NCBI taxonomy): domain Eukaryota; kingdom Viridiplantae; phylum Streptophyta; class Magnoliopsida; order Fabales; family Fabaceae; genus Medicago; species Medicago ruthenica. The sequence continues at coordinate 34,522,867 of CM031375.1, read as the reverse complement.
AACTTCCCAAATACCCAGCTTGCTAGCATGAAATTTCTCACAAGGTTTAGGATGAAGTTGATGAGTGTGGGTGGAGAGATGGGGGGGCGTGTGATCAAGAGGGGAAAGAGGGAGAAGAGTTGAAAATAGAAGAATGTAGAACAATGGAGAAAAGATAGTAAGAATTATCTTACTCCTTATTTAAAAAACAATCTCCACATTCCTATTATTTACCAAAAAGCCATTCCACTTATTTTACAAGTTTGCCATGTTTCTTAATCGCGTCTAATACTGATAATTGATACTTATAAGCGGAATATTACACTTGCCATATAAATAAACCCATTAACTGGCAATTTACCAAATTGTCCTTTGCTTAAAACATTTCTGATACATCGTCTCAATATTAATAATTATTCGAGTCTTAGGCGGGATGTTACAATCTACCCTCCTTAAAGAAATTTCGTCCTCGAAATTTAGAATCCACTAGCATACATGAATGAATCTCTCACACTACTTCCTCTACTGGTCCGAAACTCCAGTTCGTCTTATTTATCGGAATCCCTTAGATTTCCAACTCTATAAGTCGAATATATATTTGACAATCTTCTCGTGGACTGGAATGCTTGATGTGCACCACACAATTCTTGCGTAGTAGAATATGAGGTTATCTGAACCATCGTATCCAACTCGCTGACTATATTCCTTGTATAAGCAGGAGGTTTCACCTCTAACACCTGCTCCTTTCTTTCTAACATCCTGATGTGCTTCTTATCGCAATCATAATCATTACCTACCTCGAGTTCTAGCCGTAGCGTAAATATTTCTGCGTCGATAGTCTAGGACTCATAGGAGTCTAGCCCAAGTGATGAATGGTATAAGTCGTCTTACATTTTATCACATAGTATAATTCATAGCATATAGTTTGTATACATAAGCGAGCACGTGTACACTACTGACGGGTACACTATACATCACCTCATCTTTGTCCGGCTAACGGAACATCATTCTTAATCTTAACATATTTGAGGCACTACCACATCAATTAGGAATCTTTTCTTACTCTTAACTCATCTTGTAACATCCGGGATTTGCCTTTCAACTGGCTTGCCAGGTTTGCCCCGCCAATGTTACTCGTGTTTATTTCTTAAGTGTACAACAACCTATAACATGAATTGTGATTACATTCTCTCGGCATCGTAAACTTATTTTCTCATTCTGGACGTCGAGTCCAAAATCCTTATTTTCAAAAGAAAGCTCTACTTGATTGCTACCAAAAATAGCACACTTAATCTTTAATCCTTTAATCAAAACCTGAACTTACGTAGCCCTTTACTGTAGACTACGAGTGACTTTTTAATCTGCATAAAAGTTCTTCTTTCCTTACTGATGAACATTAAGTACAATAGTTTCCAAACTCTTCTACTAAGATATGGTGATATCAACAATTCTGTTCCGGTCAAAACCTTCATACTTATACATTCCTGATTGCGTACCACCATTGCCAAAACACGTCACATAGCTGAAAATCTGCTACACTACTATCTGAGTAGTTTAAGTATTACCTGTTAAGTATAGGTAATACTAACATAACCTGATACATGTGACATGTTGACATAACGGGATACAACATGGATTAAACTCATATGTCACTGCGTTGACGTTTTCTGCTCAACGCTTCAATTTCAAAATATCATCTTGCAAGCGCAACCTTTACTGATATTGCTTTATGCTTGATCCTGTTGATTAAACATTACTCTTCAAGTCCACCTATAGTTACTGGGCTAAATTAGCTAATTTACCGTATTAGCAGTGACTTTCCTTGCTCTAGACTCATTGTGCTATAAACATATTCTTCTCTTTCTTGTCACATAATTCTTAAACTGTTTCGATTTCCATTTCTCTTGTATTTCGAGGTTTGAAATATCCTTTGATTAACTTTTAAAATTTCCTTCTAGGACTTATAACAAGTTCAAGTCGTCACTGCGCACTGATATTCCGTGGTTCAAAAATTTGGACGCTTACTGCCTTCTTGTGGTTCATCTGACAAGGACTTCACAAGCATCCTTGTTCTCTAAGCTTCAGCTTAGAATCGTTCATTAACTCATCCTTAAATCACTTTTCCGCTGCGCAACTCTGATTTAAACAATTCACTTCGGAGGAGGGGTAATACACCATTATAAAATTCTCTGGCTGACTTGTTCCTTAATGACTCGTAGCTACCACCGCAGAATCATCTTACGTTTGTTTATTCTCTTGTGGCTTAATCCACCTGTTTAACTTACTGACTGATCGTCATCAGACTTTGGGTTTCCTTTCGGACTTAAACCGTATACTTACTTTCTCGAAAATACGCCGAAACCTGTAAACAATTTTCAGCAACCACTACGGACCAAGCAGTGATTCCGTCAAAACAGCTTATACACTGGTTCTAGCTTATTCTCCATGTTCCAATTTCTGTGACCATCTCATGGTCAATCCAATATGTATTATCGTTTTAACATTGCAGAAACCGAGCTAAAAGTACACCTAGAGCAGCTTAATTTCACACTTAAATCACTTGTGTCAACTTCTAAAACATTCTATGATTCCTGGAGGCTCACAACTTTCATAGGCTGAATCTACTGAGGGTTTGAGTTCCATTACTAATCGTTCTATCTTTATCCATAAGGATTTCGTACCCAAAATCTTTCCGAGACAATTAAGGTCTCTATGGATTTACCACACCTCTTAGGTTACCTTCGAATCCCTCCAGTTAATTGATCTTGAGCTTCAAAACTTCATCAATACCTTTTGGTTCATTCATCACTCGTTACTGCATCCACAATTTAAATCTTGATCTCGACATCTGAATAATTCTGTATATAGTTGAACAATCCAAAATCTATACCTTATTACCGCCCTCGGAACTTATCAACACGAGGTGATCTCTTTCAGCTTCTAGAATAACCGTGGGAGGAAACTCATCAGTTGAAAACTCAAAACACATTAACTTTAACCACCATCTTAACCTTTCGTACCTAAGACGATCCTCCGTATAATAAAGCCTCAAAATAATTTTCTCGGCCAAAATTCCGATTATCTTTCAAAACTGGTCTACTATAACCATGTGTCCTCTTAAACTCGTCTTCTTCATCCAATCAAGGGACTTCAACTTATTATTCAATATCCTGTTCTGAGGACTCATTACTTACTACTGAGCTTGCGTTTCTCGTATAAAACATCTTGATGGTTCATCATAATAAAATAATCCAATTCACTTCTCTTGGTATAAAACTTTTCTTTGAACTTAGCTTATTTCAAATCTGCTTACCAACAGAACATATCCTGAAACACGCTTTGGTGTGCAACAGGTATTATCATTACTACTTACTCATCCATTTTGGGTCCTAGATTGCATACCATCTTTTCTTCTTAAGGAGTGCTCCACTACCGTTCTCGTGCCACTTCTCAACTACGGTTCCAATTATGATTCCATAATTTTCTTACTGTTCATGTCTCATCCTATGAGACATCTCTCAATGACGCGTCCAACTGTATTAAGGTTCTTCACCTTATCCTTAAATATTTCTGGCATTCCTGAAACTTTGCCGTAAATAGGCTTAGTCACTTTACGGTGTGATGGCCACCATTTGGCGTTGATTATTTCTCCGCCAACTCCGTCGTAGAATTCTATCGTCTTAATCTTCGCCCTTCATAAACTTCATCCCTCCTTGGTCACATTCAGCTCTCGGACATTTATCCTAACTGTCATATACTAGACTGAGTTGATCAGGCTCAGCTAGATGTGACCTTTAGAACAATACCCGGAACCCAATGGTCCCACTACTTTTATTGAATCTTTAATGACCCAAGGCACGGTCTGAATCGACCTGCTCTGATACCAATTGTAACACCCATACTAAATTATCTAGAATATTTAGCATGCGTATTAATCTGATACTGGGTACATTAAAATTTTCAATAATAAATACAATATAGAACTACTGAATGAGTACAAATAGCTCGTTTATACAAATATCCAAATATCATTTACAATTACATTCTCATATACATAGATAATCTGTCAACCTCCTGAGCTTGACCTTGACGAGCATCTGCACTCCATCCAGCATCTTCCTGAAGATCTTCATCTGTAAACCACTTGGCTACCTGAAAACCTGCACCAGAAGGATAGGGGTGAGACATAATGTCTCAGTGAGCTCCTACCCTACCTACTGTTGGCAACCTCGGGGAACCTAGGGTCGCCGTGCCTACCTCGGCAATCTTGGGGATACCTATGATCGCCAAGTTTTATCTTATACATTTCATATTCCATTCTTAATCTTAAACTTATACGGAGTGATCTTGGGGACATCCTATGATCACGTCTCGTTCACTGAGAACTAATCATCATTTCTCGTATTACATATAATATACATAATCATCTTTTGCATCTTTAAGTTAGAAGTTAGGGTTGAACAAACATTACATTATCTTGGTTCATTTTACGGAGTGCATCCGGGTGGAGTAACCCCGAAGTACATCTCCCTTCTTACCGGTGAAAATTCCTATCGTATCAGGCTAACACCGGACTCCTCTTATCTTTTGTGTGGCTGCTCTCGCGAGCGGTAACTTCACCGTCCCAGCTGCCATTTAAGGCGGTAACTTCACGGGGACCCCCTGTATACTAACTGACGAGCAGACAGGAGACACATTAACTTTATAGACTTGGATGTGCAGCTGCCCTCACGGGCGGTAACTTCACCGTTCCGGCTGCCATTAAAGGCGGTAACTTCACAGGAACCCCTCGTATACTAACTAGCGAGCATACGAGAGACACATCGAGCCCATCTTATAATTAATTCTCATTCTTTAAAATAATAGTCTTATAACTTACGTGTGGATAACCCTTTCGGAGAAATCCCATCCGGCGAATCCCGGAGTCTGATGAACACGTGATCATATCGTATAACATTTCGTATCATAATCTTATTCATAATGTAATTCATTCATGAGTACTTAATCTATAAAGGATCTAAGCTTATTCTTTGTGTTACTCTTGGTTTAGGCTTACTTAGTGTATATGAATTTGCTTAGTAAAGGATAATCCCATTACAAGCTCCTTTACTCCTCTATATAACTTAGAATTCGAGTAACCATCTTCTAATGTAGTACCATGTACTCATCCTACCATAAAACCATTCCTAACATCAAGAAAAATGAGTTTGTGTGGAGGGGAAATCGGCGGCCGATTTGCTAAAATCGGGCCCCGATTTTTGCCGTAAGTTACATGGCCAATAAGCCACAAAATCGGTGGCCGAACCCATAAATCGGTGGCCGATTTGTTCCTTTGCAGGATTCAATTTTCCTGCATCCTAGGCCAAACCAATCCATTCCAAACATACAAACAGCTTATGGCATAAGTTCTTAAGACATATTGATAGGTAATAACATAGTTTAACATGGAATTAGTAAACAATTAGATTTAAGGGCACAAATCCTAAAATCTATCTCAACTTATAAAAATTCTACTAGCTTACATAAAACGGGTTCTAAAACCCTGTGGAGCTCACCTTGATTGCTAGATTGCTTCCTTGTCAAGTTCCCCTTCAATCCCTAGCTTGTTCCACTTTCCTTTTCTCTTGATTCTTCTTAATTCTCCTTGCTCTTCTTTTACTACTTCTTGCTCTAACTTCCCAAATACCCAGCTTGCTAGCATGAAATTTCTCACAAGGTTTAGGATGAAGTTGATGAGTGTGGGTGGAGAGATGGGGGCGTGTGATCAAGAGGGGAAAGAGGGAGAAGAGTTGAAAATAGAAGATTGTGGAATAATGGAGAAAAGATAGTAAGAATTATCTTACTCCTTATTTTAAAAACAATCTCCACATTCCTATTATTTACCAAAAAGCCATTCCACTTATTTTACAAGTTTGCCATGTTTCTTAATCGCGTCTAATACTGATAATTGATACTTATAAGCGGAATATTACACTTGCCATATAAATAAACACATTAACTGACAATTTACCAAATTGTCCTTTGCTTAAAACATTTCTGATACATCGTCTCAATATTAATAATTATTCGAGTCTTAGGCGGGATGTTACACATACTATTTGTGTCGATTACTGGTTAGCTAGGTTTATGTCCCCAGCTTTTTTTGTATTTCTTTTTTCCTTTTTTTTAATAATATATATCTGACAAAGACTGTAATCTGCAAGACATCCTAACTTAGTTCGAATGTCTTCTATTCCTTTTTTATATCATTGTGCTTTTGATTTATAAAAAAAAAGAGAGAGATAGAGAGGGGAGAGAGAGAGAGAGAGATGAGAGAGAGGAAGAGAGAAGGGAGAGAGAGAGAGAGAGAGAGAGAGAGAGAGAGAGAGAGGAAGAGAGAAGGGAGAGAGAAGGAGAGATAGGAGATAGATAGTAAAATCTTAAAAGAAAAAACAATCCTAAGAAATCTCAAGTTTTCATGAAAGACTTTTTCATGCTAAAATTTCACTAGAAAATCCCACAAAATCCATCAAAATCCAATTTATTAAACAATCCTTTAAAATTTGAATGATTTTGAATACCACAAGACTTTTTTAAGTGATGAAGAGTCTTGATTGAATACCACAAGACTTTTTTTAAATGACAAAAAGTCTTGATTGAATACCACAAGACTTTTTTTAAGTTGCAAAGAGTCTTGATTGAATACCACAAGACTTTTTTTAAGTTGCAAAGAGTCTTGATTGAATACCACAGGACTTTTTTATAATAAAAAAGTCTTTTAAAATCTTTTAAAATCCTAATTCAATACACCCTCCTAAGATTCTACGAGATTTTAAAAGACTTTTTTATCATGAAAAAGTCTTGTGGTATTCAATCAGGACTCTTTGCAACTTAAAAAAAGTCTTTTGGTATTCAATCAAGATTCTTTGTCATTTAAAAAAAGTCTTGTGGTATCAATCAAGACTCTTTATCACTTAAAAAAAGTCTTGTGGTATTCAAAATCATTCAAATTTCGAAGGATTGTTTAATAAATTGGATTTTGATGGATTTGGTGGGATTTTCTAGTGAAATTTTAGCATGAAAAAGTCTTTTATGAAAACATGAGATTTCTTAGGATTTTTTTTCTTTAAAGATTTTACTATTTCTCTCTCTCTCTCTCTCTCTATCTCTCTCTCTCTCTCTCTCTCTCTCTCTCTCTCTCTCTCTCTCTCTCTCTCCCTCTCCCTCTCCCTCTCTCTCTCCCTCTCTCTCTTCCTCTCTTCCCCTCTCTCTATCTATCTATATCTCACTCTCTCTTTTCCCACCTCTCTCTCCTCCCTTCTCTCTCTCTTCCCCCCCCCCCTCTCTCTCTTTTCCCTCCCTTCTCTCTCACTCTCTCTCTCTTCCTCTCCCTCCTCTCTCTTCCCCCCTCTCTCTTTATCTCTCTCTCCTCTCTCTATCTCCCTCATAGAAAATAAAGTAAAATAAATAAAAGAGTCTGTATTGAGAATATTGTGAAAGAGAGTGTGTTATGATCATTTTTTTCAATGAGTCTTTAAAAATTCATAAAATCTTTTAAAATCTATAAAATCATTTGAAATCTTTTAAAATCTTATGAGTTAAATCCATTGAAATCTAAATTGTAAATCTCAATAGTCTTTTAAAATCATCAAAGTCATTAAAATCGTGCAAAGTCTTTTAAAATCCTTAAGACTTTTTTAAACAAAAATTGTCCTTTAAAATCTTAATCCAATACACCCCCCTTAGATTTCCAGAATGTTTAATAATTATAAAAAAAAACTATAGTTTCCAGAATAAAATAAAATCACAGATCTAGATCTGGGCTTTGTTATGTCAACTTTCAATCAATGTCGAGAAACAGGGCACCAGCAAATTTATAGATAAGAAAGATGGATTTGGTGCTGCTATGAAAAAATAAAACATAGATGTAGGCTTTGCTAAGAAGAAATTCAACTTTTTAACTGCATGAATTAATTTTCTTTGTGAACGAAGATGAGGGATTTGGTGAAGAATTGGAATGAAAGCACTAAGGAAGACGAAGGGTGAGCACAAATAGGAAAAAGGGTGCGTGTTTATATATATATATATATATATATATATAAATGAAAGATTGTTATTATCAGGAAAAAAAAACATAATGAAAGACTGTTGTGGCTCATTTTTAAATTATTTTAAAAATAGTACAACCAATTTTAAGTTATCAAATAACTTAATCCTTTTTAATTTGTATTCGTCTATTTTATAAATTAAGTTTGCAATTTTTGAAAATTCAAGAACACTTGAGTGAGATAGTAAATGATTCTTTCAGTTTAACATGGTGTTTTGAGTTTGAATCCAGCGGTGTAAAATCTCTTAAGGGAAGAGTTTTGACATCTATTGTGGTCCTACTCAGTTTCTGCCAATGCACCTCTTGAGAGATGGTTTTTTCACTTTTTGCTCTGCTACTTCAGAGAATTAGTTTCTGCAGTTGCACGCAAAGATATCGGTTAACACAAAAAAAATGTTTCTTTTGAGAAATGAAACAAATATCAACTCACATAACAGCATTTTTTTCTTTTCATAAATCCCCTCTATCGGAACTAATCCTATTAGTGGTGTACCGAACACTATATATTTCCTATAATCAAAATTGAAACATTGGATCGCCACATTGTAATGCGTATACTCTTTCACTAGACTCAATTACCTTGTTGGTTAACTGGCATCTTTTTTTTTAATCTTGTTTAGTTACACCTAACACAATTACATCTAAGACAAACAAGCATTAATCACGGACTTTGTCCTTAAACAATAGAACTAATATTGTTAAGTGGCCTTTACGCATGCTAAATCACATGATTAACAACTCATCTTTCCGGTAATGATTAGATAGAGGCAACAGTCTCGTGCGGTGTTCCGGCACAGTGGCGGAATAGTCTTCACGACAGAGTGAAGGGTGTCTGCGAGCACGTTAGCACTCCAACGCCCAAGTCAGTGAGAGAAATGAGGTTTAATATGTCTAAGTGGGTGTGGAAATGAATTGTACCTTGAGGGTGACGCTGAGTCACCCTTATATAGGCGAGAGTGGCACTAATGGCTTCCGTGAAATGTGGCGCCTCATCAGGGAGCCGTTGGAGGCCACGTGTACGACAGGAAAGGTGAGGGCTTGTTCCAGGACAGTGATCCACACCTGAACTAGCGTGCTCCCTCAGGACGTTGTGCTTCATTCTAAGGAGTAAGTCCACATGGCTTTATAGGATTGAGCGTTCTAGCCGGTCCAGAACAACAACAATTGGGTTAGTACGACAAAATATTGAAAGAAAAATGATATATAAATCTCACCTTGCTCAAAATTTACTAAAGAATGACCAAGGGAAACTCAGTCTTCCACTCACTATAGAGTTTGTTGTGCTAAATAGACTCAATTAGGATTACATTGTACACATTCTTCATCTCACATAACAGAAAGAAAAGAAAGGAAAAAAGAAACTAAAATGGCGAAAATGGCAGTGTCATTTGTTGTTGAGCAATTGCTTACACTATTAACAAAAGAAGTTAATCTAATGAGAGGCATCCACAAGGAATTTTCTAACATTAAAGATGAACTTGAAAGCATCAATGCCTTCCTCAAGGATGCTGATGAAAGAGCTGCAGCTCAAGGAGACAACAACAGTGAAAGGTTGAAAATATGAGTAAAGCAAGTGAGGGAAGTAGCTTTTCACATAGAAGATGTTATTGATCTATGTGGTTTAACAACCTCAAGATTATGGATGCTCATCTTTATTCCATAAGATTTCTCATTTGACCAAAACTTTGATTCCTCGCCGTCAAATAACATTTGAGATTCAGAATATTAAGTCAGATCTTGGTGAAATTAAGGAACGGAGTGAAAGATATGGCTTCAAATGTGCGTTTGAACAAGGATCAAGCAGTTCTAGAGGGAACCAAAATGCCAAATGGCACGACCCTCAACTGGCTTCTCTTTACATTGATGAAACTGAAATTGTAGGATTTGAAATGCCAAGAATCAAATTGATTGTTTCGATGTTGAAGAGAAGGAACGAACGCTCTATGATCTCTGTGGTAGGAATGGGTGGACAGGGAAATGTTGGAAATTTATGTCTTAATAAAACAGAATTCATAAAACATGTTCAATCATTATAAATCAATAGCGGAAGCAAACAAAACATTGAACATGATTACGATCGGATCTACAACATGTTTGATTTACCAAGGATATTAAGAATTAAGGTATGAAGCTTTCATGGCAACCTCCCAACAACTGCGGTCAGAAACAGAGAGGAAGTGATCTGACATGAAAACATAACAAAGGGTTAGCGGCGGCTGATTTGGTTCTTCCTCAACCGGTACCTTTATGCCTCAAGTTCTCTTCAGATGGGGAGAAGAGAGAGTTTGTTATGTACGGTGTATTGGGGACCATAGCCTCTTTTATATTGGATGACCATTAGGGTTTCCCATTATTCCGTTAATGGGTCATCCGGACATCCACCCATATTGAGTCCATATCAATTAATTAATTAATTATCTAAATAGAAATCTAATAGCCTTATTACTTAATTTGATCACCAATCAATTAAGGCTCACAATTGATAAATAACTAATATAATTATTATTACGATATTTGCCCACATAATGATATCAGAATATAATTAAATAATAAAATATTCCAACAATCTCCCACTTGGGCTACATATCTTAATTATTATACCAGAATTCTTTAGGCGCGCGTCTGAATGCTATTTATCTTTAGATTTCAACTTTACAATCTGGTCCACCTCATACATTAATAATGAGACCACCGCGGCTATCGTCACTGACGTATAACGTGACGGAACCCCGACGACCACCATATCAATGCACTTGATGACATAGATCGATATGGATGAGTGACATGGAAATTTCATGCAATGTGATCTCTAAATCATGTCTATTTCCAACTGGTCCAACTGAAAACTTTAGTGAGATCAAAACTGAAGATTTGCAAATTTAACATTTGCATAAAATGATACATAAACGGTTATAAAAAACATAACCTCATGAACTTTATTTCTGCAGAAAATCATAATATAAAGTCTGTATCGATACCAAAACTAAAGTATAAAACATAAAAAAAAAAAAAAAAAAAAAGAAGAAGAAGAAGACTCCCACTAATCCAAGACATCTTAATGACAACAACCATATGAAAGACCTTATGTGTCAAGTCTTTGATTAGTGAGTCAGCTATCATTAAAGTCCATCTTTATATGTTCTATTCAATTCAACAATAATCTATAAGGTAATGAACTCTATAAAATTTGTTGTTGAATAACTTTACGACTGAATTATGTCACTATATATAACTTAAGTGGTCTTTCAATACATTTAACAATATGCAACCAAGTGACATAAATACTTACGGTCATATTTCCTGATTTAGAATGTGTATTATCTACTTACATCCAAAAACCAGAGTCTGACACACAAATGATCTCCAAATTGTCAGATCCCTGATGTGAGCATAAGCTCTCTTGTTCTCTTTAAAAAATCCTTATGGTCGCATTTTCAACAATTCAAACTTTGAATTGCTCAAATATCTGCCAAACAATCTTATTATATACGTTATTTCCAAATGCGTATAATAAAATCATACATAAAAATCCTATAGGAAAAGTGTAGGAAAATACTTAAATTTCTGAATTCATAAATTTACTAATGGGCAATATTTGAGACTAAAAAGTCTCTCTCGGTGATTGAGGTCATCCAAAAAATTTATTAACTTTAATGTCAATTTATTTTCAACTTTACTGATATAACTCTTTTGTGATATCTGAATAATACCTTGAGAAGAATCTCTAAGTATTGAAATGTCTAATACAAAAGGGGTGTCCCCAGGATCTTTCATCACTAACTTTTGTTAGAGATTTCCTTGGTTTCACATTACTAACATATGTCATAGTTGACTAAATAAAATAAAATCGACACATTAAAATAGGAATATAAATTTTACTCCCACTGAGCTTACTAAATCCACAACTCTACTTAATATTATCTCAAAACCAAATGAGACAATTACTTTATGAGAATTTGTGGTAACACTAAAGAGACAAATTTCTTAACTTATAAGTGGATTTCATGACTTTGCAAACCATCTACTTTGTATCAATTGACACAAAAGCTTTATTCCGTTGCACCATATTATATCATTAATGTCACCATTAAGAAACACTATATTGAAATCCATCTTATGCAACTCCAAAATGATAATAAGCAAACTAGTATCATGACTGTCTTAATAGAGTATTTCAAATAGAATTTCTCTTATTAGTCAATTCTTTATGACACCAGATGCCCTAGTTCTTGAGGGTGTTGAGTTTGATCTATATGGATTAACTTCTTAACTTGATGGAGAGGAAGAACAATATTGTCCTCATGAGGATCCAAATATAATATAATAATAGTAACAATATGAATTAGTTGAGAATTAAGTCTTCCTCATTCAATTTTGTTCTATTACCATATCTCTCCCCCAAACTCAATATCCTCAAGGAAACTTAACAATTTATGTCTCAAAATTTCCTTAAGTTGTGGGACGAAAAGCTTATAGTTTTCAAACCCTTAAACAATTATAGAATGTCACAAGTCATAACTGAATTGACTCTAATAACTAAACTTAAAAGACACATTGAATCATCATTTGAAAATAAAACTCGAAATATCTTGATTTAGTCAAAGAGAAATTAAAACAAAAATTAATTCAAATAATGATTCACCAAATTGTCTTTTAAATACAAAAATAAGCTAGCAACGACAATCTAAAATTAGTATAAAATGAATAAACAATCTTTATCGACTTTGTCCACTCTAAATTGATATATCTTTCAATATCATTGGACATAAGTCAGTCAAGATTACCTTTCTTTATTTGCCCTTATCTTTTTGAGGTATTTTCCGAATTAACACTATTTTATTTTCTCTTGCTTCAGCTTTTCTTTATTTGCACACTTTATGAATTGATCCTTTAAAGGATCATTTCTAACTTTAACAGTTATAAACTTAATTGTGCAAAGAGAATACTAAATGCTGAATTTTCGAACAAGTCATCTGATAGTCGAAATTATAATGTCTCAGCAAGATTAAATATTTACATAATGTGCTCAATATTTTCTTTGCCTAATAATCTTAATGAAATATCACTCTCCAATGAGAGATTGTCTTTCTCTGTATTGCTTTAAAAGTACCTTAGTTTAGGCAAAGAAAATATGACAAAAATTGTCAACTTAAATAACACTGATAAGATTTCTGATCTTTTAACTTTATGATCACATAAGACCTATAAGATTTGGTGTATACTCACTTGTCAAACTTGATTCTCACATTAGATACTGAATATGCAAGAGAATGCGAGTTTCACCACCCTTATATAAGATCTAGATCCAAGAACAATGTTAATATTATTCTTTAACTTCTAAAAGTTAAAACTTTTAAGAGTTAAAAATTTAACTCAAATTAACAGATACATAAACTGTATTAGCTTAAAGAGAACAAGAGAAGCAAAAGCACTCACAAAAATACCTAGTGCACCATTAATATCAAGTCTTTAAACAATAATATCAATTGCTAGTGGTATTTTACAGCAATGATCAAACAATGACAATTTACTTTGACAAAGAATAAATTCTTATAATTGTCATATGTTTACCATTATATTCGTGTGAATGTAAACTCTTAAATGTATAAATAAGTTTACACTCACACAACATTATCACACATGTCAATAAAATATTATAGAAACGTGCATCTTTATTTGTAAATAAAAGACCTTAACAAGATACCAAGCGCACCATTAATTCCCAATCTTCGGATTGTAAAAATTAACTGCAAGCGATACTCTCAACGCGATGATCAAACATTGGTGATAAGTCCCGTCAAATAATAGTCACCTTCGGGCATCCTATTATCCACATGGAAAAATACTTTATAACCACCACATATTTACCACCACATGTATGTAACTATCCGGCCAAGTTGTGTCTTCCTTGGGGCCGACGACAACTCGCATAAATAATTACACACTACATCTTTTGTAACTTCAGTTGAGTCGAATCTACGCAACAGAGGTTACTTGGGCAACATTATTGTTTCAACCGACTCAACCGCAATTACTAGATAATTTTAATATATATTAAATGGGGTGATAAGTCCTGTCAAATAATAGTCACCTTAGGGTATCCTATTATTTACATGGAAAATTACTTTATAATCACCACACATTTACTATCACATGCATGTAATTATCCGGCCAAGTTGTGCCTTCCTTGGGGCCGACTACAACTCGCATGAATAATTGCATACTACGTCTTTTGTAAGTTCAGTTGAATTAAATCTACGCAACAGAGGTCACTTTGGCAACATGTTGCTTCAACCAAAACAACTGCAATTACTAGACATTTCACAATAAATTAAATGTTTTTAAATGGGAATGGTCTTTAAATTTACAAGGCACTACTAACATAATGTAGGCCGAATTAGTCCATTATGTCGCTAAGTAACCATAAGGCCATTCGACAACCCTTAAGTGTGAGAACAAATTCACAAGAATTCAAAAGGAGATGCAAGTCAAAATTCACACCAATGTGCGTATGACAATACATTTACAGATATCGCATAAAAACAACAACAGAAATAACATGAAATATGTCCAAAATGCATGATTGGAGGAAAAGAAAAATAATGTTATTGTAGAATCGTAATAACAATAAAATCAAACATCACAATCATGCTATAAACCAAATATTCAATTTTAAATCAGAAGAAAATTGAATCTTACATGCCAAAAATATTCATGCTACAATTGACTCATGTATATAAACTGAATGATTCTTTAAACAAAATAAAACATAACTCTAGCATAAATGTTTTCCTAAATAAAGGAAACAAACTTTATATGTCTATAAATAAACAAACAAAACTAGAATTATTATTTTCCAAACTTTAAAGAATCGAATTCTTACTTTCTATACCAAAAATTTCTTCATAATATTTAGAGATTCATTATTAAAAGACAACATATATATCACAAATATATTTTAATCTTTATTTGCCTACTTCTCAAAATAAACTTTATGTACAAAATCTTCGTGAATCAAAACTAATTTAAAATAGAAATTAATCTGCAAGATATGATAATGATATTTAAAAAAAAAATCATGTCAAATCAAATCCAAATACTTATTTGCTAACCATATAACAACTTTATGGATGAATTAAACCAAAAGATTTGATTTGAAAATAAAACATTAAATCAAATTCAAATCCTTATTTCATGCCAACAAACATAATTTGCTATATATATATATATATATATATAACCACAACAAATTTGGCAAACAAGATAATTTAAAATAAAGCTTTATATTGGTGAGACTCATGTACACCTCACAATGGATTTTAAATAAGACCAAATAAAAATCCATGAACAAAGAAGGACCGAATTTTCATGAAATCACATCTCACAGCCATGGAAAGAGAGAATAAAAAATTCTGCAATTATTTACAACATTCACACCTAAATTTGACTATTTTGCATCATCACCAAAAATTAATAATAATATCAAATCGATGCATATCTTTAATCAATATCCAGATAGTGCACATGAAATTAATTAACGTAAAGGTCAAGACCCATTACGATCCAAAAAATAAAATTGTGGAAAATAATAAGAAATACCACGCAAAAATTGGATCCATAAAATAAGAAACGACAACAACGTTGTGAAACTAAAACCGGAAAAGGTCGATGCACCCAATTCAATTGGTTTTCTAATAGTAAGGCTGATGATAACAGTCTTTATCAATTAGAAAAACAAAACTCACCAATTTGCATACCCTAAATAAATGTAATATATAGAAATAGTGTGCAATTTTGGATCATGAAAACAAAGAGAGAGAAGATCCCACTAAATTAAAGGTGTGTGTATCCATGCAACCAAACGAAAAACAGCACATACACTGATAAAGCTTTGTATTCGATTATCAATCTCAATTAAAAAATAATAAATAAAAAACGGGAGCATTCGGCACCGAATCAAACAAAAAAAAACCCAAATTATAATCAAAATAGGGTTCATACGAAGAAATTGGGAAAATCTATTAAACCCTTGAAAGGAAAAGTTTCTACGCAAACAATAATCAATCCCAATAAATCAAACATGTAGACTTGCTCTGATACCACTTGTTGGAAATTTAGGTCTTAATAAAACAGAATTCATAAAACATGTTCAATCATTATAAATCAATAGCGGAAGCAATCAAAACATTGAACATGATTACGATCGGATCTACAACCACTACAAGAAAACATGAATTTAGCCTCAGATTTTAGCGTCGGCCACCGACACCGACGCTAATTGCGTCCAATTAGAGTCGGCCCAACCCACTCTACATGTATTTATGATTTTTCTTTTTTTTTAATAATATTAGAGTGGGCCTAACCCACGCAACATGTTAGGGACCCACATATGACTTTCTAAAAGAACATTAGAGTCGGCCTAGCCGACTCTATTCTTTTTGCTAATAAAAATTTAATTTTTTATTTATTCAAGTCAACAAAATTTTACCCTAAATTTTTTCCCTCTCTTTTTTACACACTTACTCACCAAAAAAATCCCAAAATCTTTTCCCTCTCTTTTTTTCACACTTACTCACCAAAAAAATAAAATCACTTATCAAAATAATCCACACCACTCATCTAATCTCAACTCTTTTTTCATCATTCAAAATAAAATATTCACTTATCAAAATAAAATCACTTTATTTACCCTTCCATCTTCCATACGCGTACGTACCTCACTCTGGTTCACTTCCTTCACCCATAACAAACCCTCATTCATCTTCTTAGTCTTTCACCATGCCCTTCTTAATCTTTCACCCATAACAAACCCTAATTCATCTTCTTAAGCATTCACTTAATCGTTCACTTCGCGGCACCCTTCTTAATCAATTTTGGCTCTTAATCGTTCACTTACCCTTCTTAATCGTTCATTCCAGGTATTATTTTGGCTCTTTCTCTTCAATCTCTTTCCAAAATCTTCTCTTTAGATTCGCAGTTTTTTCATTCCAGGTATTGTTTTACTTATTAGGGTAAGTGATATGGTGATTTGGGGGAATCTGAATGTATGTTGATAAAATTTTAGTCTTTTGTTTATTTATGTTATGAGTTTTTTGATATGATATTGAACTGTTGTTAGTATGATAAAGTGGTTGAATTGTGGTGTTATTATATGTTTCTGATTATTGATGACTGTTATATTAATTTGTTGTTGGATTTTTACTCTGAAGACATAGAATTCTAAACAGGTTTTTTCTTATGAATACATAGAATGGTATACTGGTTTTTGGTGTTGCAGTTACTGATTATATGACACAGGATTCTCAAAACCATGGATATAATTATACCATACTAATTGAAATAGTTGTTCGCACTTCAAAGTTCCAATCCTAGATCAGTTGTGTTTGTTTTGATTTAGTCATCGTTCGTTCTTTTATGCTTCTACCTGGCATCTTTGATTCAAAAGCTTAACTCAATGAATTCGAGTTTTCTTCAGGTTTTTAGTAATCTTTATGCTTACTATTGATTTTGTGGCTATTATTTGTAGATTTGGTAAAGTTTTGAGATTTGAATGGTTTTCGTGTGTTTTGTTTACAAATCTGAGTGGTTTTGTTTACACTCTTCATGTAATTTGATGAAATTATCTAGTTTCTACTTTGTGTTTTTCATTTTGGTGGAAGAATCTTAGGAAGTTTAGACATTGTTATTGAAACTTCTAGTTATTGTTGGTATTACCTTACTTTGATAGAATTTTATATGATTTTACTTTATTGCCGCTGCGTTTCCGACCCTTACAATCGTAGGTTTCTCCTCTCCTTCAATCGTTAACCCTTCTTCCTTTTTTTTTTTGATATTGATGTTTGTTTTTGCAGATTAAATGTAAAAGAAGGGATGGGTCAAGGTGTGCTTTCTTAATTTTTCAGCTTATAACAACAAAGGTATGTGCCTAATTTGACAAATTATGATTTTTTTATATATAATTTATGAATCCCTGCTTGTTATAGTTATGAATCCCTGCTTGTTATATGATTTTTTTATATATAATTTATGAATCCCTCCTTTTTATATATAAGGTATGTGCCTTTTTTGATGACTCATGTAAGTCATGGTTGCCATTGAATAAAAATGCTTGTTTTTTTGGTTGGCAAAGAGGTGTTTCATTGGCTAGCATGAAAACAACTTCTAACATTGATGGTCTATTAGTTGCATTTTCTTGCACACACAAGAGTCCAATTTGAATGCATCTCAGAACTATAGCAGAAGGATAAGATTGATTTAGTGTTGGATCAACTTTATCACACCTACAAAACTCAAAAATCTTATAAGTCAATCATGCACTGTTAAATCTTGGCCAGTTTTAAGGCTACCTCATTTTTTTAATATAACTTACATGTCCAATTAAATTTGGGGATTCTCTTCCTGTTTCAAAATGTGTGTTTCTTTGGCCAGCAATAATCTCTAGTAGTATGACACCATATCCCCTTGCTTATTTTAGGAATGGTGTTTGAATCCTGGTGATTGTTTCAATAGGTAGCTTTTGGGATACGGTTATTTTGGCGGTGTGGTTTTTTCGGGTGCTGTAGGGTGGCGGGTAGGTAGTGTTGGGTGGCTGTACTGTTGTGTTTGTGTTTAGGTGTTTTTCCGTCGCCTAGCTGCTATTTCTGTTGTTGCCTCTGTAGCTTCTGGACTATGTTTAGTTCATAGGGGGTTTTAGAGTTGGTGTGTCTTAGGTGTTTTTTGGTGTTTATTATTTCTGTTCCAGTTTCTGCATATACGAAGTTGTTGTTGTTTGCACTCTTTAGCAGTCCTGTTCGTCTTGTACAGGATTTGCTTGTTAATAAATGAATTTTGCTGCTTCAAAAAAAAATTGTATAAACTTCAAGTTTTTCGATTCTTGCATGGTCACAAATATTTGGGCACATCATTTGGGGGTGTACACACACAAAAATACATACTAACTAATTATTTTAAAATATGTGTGTCCCCCAAATGAGTGCCCAAATATTTGTGACCACTAGTGGAAAATATACATTTTACAACATGGTCAAAAACGTTTTCACAACAGTTGAAATAATACCTGATGTGGTAGTTAACACGGTGGCATTTTTGAAATTACTAACAAAGTTTTCACATCAGTTGAAAGGAACAACTGAGGGGAAAAGTAAATGATAAAGAGTTTTCACATCAGTTGATATAATACCTGTAGGGAAAGATACACGCGGTGGCAGTTTCGTTATTTTGGTGAATTAGCTTTTACATCAGGTGTATAATACCTGTAGGGAAAAAGCCTTTCAGTATACATTTTGCCTTTTCCCTCATCTTTCTCACATAGAAACACGGCTTTTCCCTCATCTTTCTCACACAAACCCTAATCTTTCTCACACAAACCCTTTCTCTCACACAAACAGCTACTGAGCCATCAGACGGTAGCCTCTTCACGTCGCGGCCCTCTTTTCTCTCGCCGCCGTTACTGATCGCCTCGACCTCTTTCTCTCTCGCAACCGGTATTGAGCCGTCAACGTCGGTAGTGTTCTCTGGTTCTCTTGCGCCGGAAAAGTCTCTCTCTCGCCGGTACTGATCTCACAAACTCAGATCTATCAATAATCTAAGGTAATTTTGTTTGTGTTCATTCAATTTCAGATCCATATTTCCCTACCCAATTTCAAAGATATATTTTCAAAAATTGAGACGGTATGGGTAGTTCTTTTTAGCTTTGATGAAGGTTCATGTTACTGTTATTACAATTACAATGCTTATACCTTGCTTGTTTGTTTCTCAGATGACTGAACGAGAGTTTTTAATTCGAGTTTCCTACATGGAGATTTATAATGAAGAGATTAATGACCTTCTTGTTGTTGAAAATCAGAAATTGCAAATTCATGAGAGTCTAGAGGTTGGTTACTTGTCACTCCACTTTGCTTTTTCTTTTGTGGTTGATGCCAAAATATTATTTAAACATTGTATAAACATTGGTGTGTGTTGGAATGATACTTAATACTTATGAGGACTGTTTTGGAGATTAGTTGTAGTTGAGTTTGTTACTATGATATGGCTTGGAGGCTATTATCTAATTATAACTGCACACTTTATTTATATGAAATTGCTTGTGCATTTTTAACTGATACATCTTTTGCTTGTAATTGACTTTAATTGAGTTTGTAGTAGTATTTGTAATACATATTATAAGATTCTTTAATGATTTCAGTCTCTTAACAAAATTGGATTCGATTGTCTGGACCTTGAGGCTCTCTGTATTAAGGATCAAACCCTTACAGTTGATAGTAAGTTAATGTTTAGAAGTTTTAATTAATTTAAATAACTCACACTGTATGCTAGCATTAAGATTTGCTACCTATGTTATTGATATAGTTTGTAATTTTTTATACTACTAGATGTCGACAAGGTTGTTGAATGGGCTATAGGTTCCTCTGAAGATTCTATTGAAGAATCTAAACTGGTGATATCTTCAGAAAGGTTAATCTCACTTATTGCTTACATTTCAATTACATAGAGCATAAAATTTGGGCTCTAATCTCACCAGTTGTTAACAAAGATTTTAAATGTTATTGGTGCAGCATTAACCACGGGCTAGTATTTTAGAGAGCATTCAAAGTGCTAACAAGGACTTCAATAATTCTTTTGTGGTGTATGTGAGTAAACTATATGTAACAATATGCTTGATAAAAACAAATGTCCTGTAAAATTGTACTGATTTTATTATTTATTTTCCAGCGGGGAGTATTTGTTGCAGGGCTCAGAGAGGAAATTGTCAATAATGCTGAACAGGTTCTAAATCTCCTTAAAGTAGGGGAAGGTTTGTAGTTCTACTACTGCATTCTTACTTTTATTTTTAAATTTGAAGTTAGAATAAGCATTCTGCTGTATCAAAGTTGAAAACTGTTATAATTTTACAGTGAATAGGCACTTTGGTGAGACAAATATGAATGTAAGGAGTAGCAGATCACATACAATATTTAGAATGGTATTCCTCATTTCTTTCAAAAATTTGTAATACATATTCTTTTTACATCATAATATTAGTTTGTGCATAAAGATAGTCCTAATCTAATGCTTTTTAATCAAATATGAAGGTGATTGAAAGCAAAGGGAAGGATTCTGATTCTTCTGATGATAGTTCAATAAGTGACGGTCGTTCAGTCATCCTCTACTTCATCGAGGTAAGGACATTCACGGAACCATCGTTTTTGGCCATTCTTTCAGATTCAACAATTAGTTTTACGGTATTGATTTTTACGGTCACATGTTCTATTGATAACTGTCACATGTTCTGCTCAATTAGTTTTTCCTCTGTTATTAATAGTGTCACTTATGAGCTATCACCCTTAGTTGTTGGAATAATTGGTTTTGGACAAGCAAATTCTTCTGTGCTTTCACAGCTTGCTGCATCTGGAAAGGTGAAAAGAGTATTTTCACACTGCCTTGATAGTAACCATGGAGGAGGAATATTTTCCATAGGGCAAGTCATGGAGCCAAAATTTAATACTACTCCATTGGTACCAAGAATGTATGTGCAGAATCTTAGCTTTTTAGTCCCATGACATTTTATCTGTAGCCAGGGTATTCAATCTGTTCCGTTGTTTGATGATAGTAATTTGTTTCAGGGCACACTACAATGTGGTTTTGAAGGACGTGGAGGTTGACGGGGAACCTATTCAGCTCCCTTTAGATTTATTTGATTCTGGAAATGGAAGAGGAACAATAATAGATAGTGGTACAACCTTGGCTTATCTTCCGGCTTCGATTTACAATCAGTTAGTAACAAAGGTAAGTGTCACTTCAGAGTTAAGTGAATCAATTTTTTCCACTTGAATGTTCATGAATGATTGTTCATTGTGATAGGTTTTGGCTCGGCAACCTGGATTGAAATTAATGCTTGTTGAGGACCAATTTACTTGTTTTCATTATTCTGACAAGTACAATACTTATCTTTGTAACTTTATTTTACTTCGTGTAGAAAATACATCTTGCAGTCCTATTTTCTTTTGAAATAAGTATCATGTATCAATATTAATTTGTGGCAATCCTTTTTCTTTTCCGATGTCATTATTGTTAAATTGACTTCATGTACTGTGTAATTTGCAGGTTTGATGCAGGATTTCCAGTTGTCAAGTTTCACTTTGAGGGGCTTTCTCTGACAGTTTATCCGCATGACTACCTGTTCTTGTATAAAGTGAGTATGAAATTGATCGCATAATTTGCATTTGTACCTAGCTTCTGATTTTGAGAAGCTTTGTGGATGCTAGATAATTATTCAAACGGCAATTAAATTTATTTTTATATGAAAGTTATACTCATAACTTCAAACTGCTGCGTGAATTCATATACCGAACATGAGAATTTATCTTATGTACACTACTGACTACAATGATATGAATCATATTGCTGTTTGAGGAGTTTAATTGTTGGTTATTCCATCTGGATAGTTTTACAATGAGATTTTTTTTTATATAATGCTACTTTTTATTTCAAAAACTAGGATTTCAGAAATTTGTTTCAGGTGTTAAAAAAAACTGTTTCTTGATATTCTTTTTCTCTTCATTGTACTCCAGGAAGACATATACTGTATCGGCTGGCAGAAAAGTAACACACAGACTAAGGATGGAAAAGACCTGATTCTTCTCGGAGGTAAAGTTTGAAATTTCAATTTCAGCTATAATTTATTCTTACCTCTGGGATAAAGTTAGTATAAGGCATGATTTGTTCACTTTGACCCTCTGTTATTAAAAGTTTTGTTGATGCCAAGTATATGTTTGGTTGAGCAGTACTGTGGGTAACCGCCGCCATGAGCTTGGTGCTCTCCCACCATGATTTTTAGATGCTCCGATGCGTAGTTTCTTGTTTGTCGAGATTTTCCACCTGGTGTAGTGTTCTGGTCTCTATTGTCATGTTTCTGGTTTGATGTGTAGCTAAGAAAAAGTTTATCTTAAAAAGAAACTAGAAAAAGTTTATGATTATGAGGGATTGTGGATTTTCCCATTTTCATGGTGGGAAGCACACACCCTGTTCATGATTTATAAGCTGTACTACTATTTTTTTAGGACCTAGACTTAATCGTTGATACTTATTCACATTCACATTGGATTAGGACATGCAACAATAGGAATAATGGTTTTTTGAAGATGAATGGTATGGTTGCATTTTGATCTTTACAAAACACGATTTTGATTATGTCGTCATGTGTTTGGTCGCCACCGTGAGTGTTTGGATCTCTGTTTGGTCTCTCCGGTCAGGATTTTTAGAAGCTCCAATGTGATTGTGGTGTAGCTTCTGATCTTCTTGCATAGTTTTTTTAACAGTTACTTTTAAGTCTACATGTTTCAGCCTGTGTCACCTTTTCTAAGCTGGCTGTTGCTTATCATTTCACTTCATGTGTTTATTTAATGGATTTCCAAGTGATGCATTTTGCTCCCTGAAACACTTTATGGACCATGTTATTAGTTTATTCAGCTTATAGTGACATCAAAAATGTAGATATTCATGATGAATTGTGTATTTTGTTAATGTTATTAGTTTATAGTGAAATTGCACAATGTACATATTCATGATGAATTGTGTATTTTGTTGTTTTAATTTAATTCATCATATTATCAATGTAGGTTTGGCTGGGAAGAACTTTGCAGAAATTGGATGCTCTTTTATTGAATGTATGTCAGGAGTTGGAATATTGTATTGATATGTATTTTTTTTAATATATTTTGTATTGACGATATGTATTTTCTTTAATATATTGTATTGATATGTATTTTTTTTAATATTTTGGAATATTGATGTGAATATCAAATTAGATAATATAACTTCCTTTTTGGCATTAAAATTATCCATATTTGTTTTTATATTTTTAATATAAAAGAAAAGAGCAAGTGTTAAGCTTATTTATTAAGCAATTTAAAAAAAAAAAAATATAGATTTCGCATCAGTCCTTAACTTATACCTGATGTGAAAAACACATATTTTACATCAGCCCTTAACTTATACCTGATGTGAAAACCCCGTTGTGAAATTTTAAAGTGCATCTATTACAACAGTCGAAAATAGAACTGATGTAGAAAATAGGTTTTTTACATCAGTCCGTACCCGATGTAAAAAGTAGTGCACATACTACATCAAGCCACCTTACATCAGTTGGCAACTGATGTAAAAAGTCATTTTGGACTGATGTAAAAAGTCATTTCTGTAGTAGTGGACCAACCTAGTATTTTCTATATTTCATATATGGCAAAGGAAGAGTGTTTCACAATTCTTGAATAACATGAGTGTTTTACAAGCATTGAGCTTTGTGTATTTGCTTTGTTCGGTATCGTTCGATGATTGTGATTTGCATTTCTATTTCTTTAAATGGCTTGATTTGGTTGATTTATTGAGTGACTGATGAGTATGGTAATGTATTTGTTTCCATATCTGTAAAGATTGGAACTTTGGTTCCTTTTTCCAATGTTTTCAAGTCAGTACCAATCCTGCCAGTTCAACTCATTGACATTGCTTTGCTGTTGTTGGCTTTGTTTTACTTTTGTACTACATGTTTTCTTCCATTAATTCATATTATTTATTTTTTGCCATTGTTTTCACATTTGTGCATCTGTCATTTCAGAATTCAGAGTTTCCCTCTTCATATCACCAAAGTGCTGCTTGTTGCCGCCCCGTCAGTCCTTCTCCCACGTTCCGCTGCCGCCAGTCAGTCCGTCGTCACTGATTTGACGTTGCCCCACGA
The DNA here is from genome assembly GCA_018208015.1 of Medicago ruthenica. Classification (NCBI taxonomy): domain Eukaryota; kingdom Viridiplantae; phylum Streptophyta; class Magnoliopsida; order Fabales; family Fabaceae; genus Medicago; species Medicago ruthenica. Next base: position 34,498,094 of record CM031375.1, on the reverse strand, counting down.
TTCTCATTTCATTTGAGCTTTCGTTGATTTCAAGTAAGTAGATTTATTTTAATCTGTTCGAGTGTGATTTCATTTTAAACCCTTCATTTATGCTTGAACCTTCCATGCATTTTTGTTTGTTTGGCTATGGAACTCAGATCCAAAATCTGCTGTGCCATTAAGTTATATCAAGTTATTGTTTGATTATTATGGAACTTGATCCCTAACTTACTGAACTAAGCCTTCAACATCTGTTCTTTGAGAAAAAATCAATATTGAAAGAAAATTTGGTAGCTCATTATTTTAGCTCATTCAATTTGTTGCCAACCCCAAGTTTAAGTAACAATTCTCATTCAGAAAGTGATGCTATCCATCCTACATTGTCCATCCTACACAACAGTGGTCGACCTAGTGGAAAGTCTGGAAAACATTATCTAACTGATGAAGAATGGAAGTCTGCTCATGTACATGTCTTGATTAACTGTGATGAGATTAAACCATATCTTGAGTAAGTATATGTGCATCATAGAAAATCAATCATGATCTTTATACATACCATAACATATATTTACTTGTGACTTGTGTGATTAATGTCAGTATATTCTTGGAGGATCACTCAATCAATATGGAAGATTCTTCAGGACGTATACATACAGAATTTCCCATATGGCTGAAAAAATATGTAAATGAGAAGGCAAATGGAGTGACCAACAAAGATATAATTGCCTTATCTTGTTATCCTTCATCTATGGCAATATCATGGAATATCTATTTTGTCAATGGGTACAAGTTTCACACCGAGACCTGGAGCGAAGGTAAAAAAACTATCAATTGTGGAGTGCACGTAAAGGGTCTTACTGAAGGAGGAGAAGATGATTATTATGGAACAATCAACCATATCTATGAACTAGATTACTTTGGTTTAAAGGACAAAGTTGCACTTTTTTATTGTGAATGGTTTGACCCAACAAGAAATGCAGGCACAAAAGTTCACCCACAATACAAAATTGTGGATATTAAGATGGATAAACGTTATCGTCCTTATGATCCTTTCATTCTTGCACAAAAAGCAAGACAAGTGTATTATGTTCCCTATCCAGAAATGTGTACAAGTATGCGTGGATGGTGTGCAGCAATAACAACAAAACCAAGGGGTCATGTGGAAATTGACAACATAGAGGAAGAAATGCCTTATCAATCTCATGAGACGTCACCTGTTCTACCCATTCCAGAAATTGAAGCAATATCTTGTTTACGTGACAACTCACAAGTAGACACGTTTGAAGAGTGACCATTCACCAAATTGTAGTGAAGATGCATTTTAGTATTAGATATCATTACATGTATTTTGTATTGCACAAGAAGTATTAGATATTATTACATGTATTTTGCATTGTAAAACATTAGAGCTTATTATATGTATTTTGTATTGCACTATCCATGTTGTAATTAAGTAACTTGCTGACTTTTGAAAAATCTTTACATTAAATAACTTGTTGTAATTAAGTTTGCATTATTGCAAGTATGTGGTCTTCATTCTTCAATTATTTATTTTCTTGTTAATTTTTTTTTCTGTTAATTTTTTCAATTAAAGATGTGTTGATTATAATGACTTATATTTTATGACAACAGATGACTAACAAAGGTGGCAGCAAGAAACAAAAGACAAATACTACTAAGGGAAAACCAAGGATATTACCTCCAGGAAAACTTAATGAGCAGCGGAATATCATTCGTCAAAAGAAAGCTACCACACAACTTAATGTTCAGGCCTCTACAGCCCCGTATCAGCCTCGTGCACCGCCTCAGATTGCAACACCGACTCAAATTGAGGCACTGGCTAAGACTTCGGCTAAGGCTTCAGCACCAACTAAGTCTGTGGCTTCGGATAAGACTTTAGCACCGGCTAAGACTACAACACCAGCTCAGCTTGTAGGACCAACACCATCACCTATTCATTCCTCTACCCCTGAAGTACTCAAGTTTATGCCGACTCCAGGTTTACGCCTTCAATCAATGGTTAACAATTCACAACATGCCTCACGTGAGGCTTCAGCAAATGAGGATGTGCAACAAACGTACCATGATGTGGATGATGATGAGGATGAGGATGGGGATGAGGATGGAGATGAGGATGGGGAGGCTGAGGAGGAGGAGGTGGAGGTGGGTCAAGGGAATGTTCCTCATCAATTGCCAAGGAGAGATGATAAGGGGAGGATCATTATACGACCTTTTGGTAAAGGGTAAGTTACATATATGAAACAGTTTAAAATCCCATCATTTGTTAGTTTAGATATTTAGTGTTTCTGCATGTGACATTGTTATTTGCATTTTTCTAATTATTTATGATCGATCGGTAACTTCAGAAGAGTCTTTTGATATTTTGCAGACTCGTTCCTGCCTATCATGTTTCAAAAGCCATTGGCTATGCCATTCGAAAACAGTTTTATAAACCTATCCATTGTTGGGGTCAACTCACCGCTGATCCGGCTTATAAAACAGTTAAAGCAGAATGGTTTGCAAGATTTGGAGTAAGTATTTACCAAATAGAATTGGTTTAAAAAACTGTTTTTTTTTGCCTATCATGTTTTTTTTTACAGTTGAATCTAAAAGAGTATTATTTGTGTTTTCAAATAATTATTCCTTTATTGTACATTGTGGTGGTTTATATCCAAAAAATGGATTCAAACTGTAGCGCTTGTAAGTGATTAACTTTCTGAAATATTTGCCTGCTTTAATAAATCTAGATTCCAAGAAATGCTGAGAGGGCTTATTATTATTCATATGCCGGGATCAATCATTTTGTAGCTAGTTGTATTCTTCACATTTTTGGTATACCATGGTGGCAATATGTTCTAAACATGCGATGACTTGATGCAAACTACCAAAACCCTTCACAACTTGTCTAACTCTAGTACCAGCAGTTCAGTTGATTTCCTTTGCATGTCGTTGGGAATTCATGTTACTTTTATATACGTCCCCCATCCTTTTTTTTTAATGGCAATATATGTCCCACATCTATTCGTCGGGAAAGAATTTGCTTTGTAGTGTTCAACTTCTGCAACCAAATTATGATTGGAATCTGATAGAAATTAATACCAAAATACAAACTAATAGTAATATTACAATAGAATCTCAAGAAATTCGAGAGTCTTGGTCTCTCCCTCCAAGAATTCGAGAGCTTGGTCTCTCCCTGCCAATCATTTATCCAAATAACCAAATGTCCCTCTTTCCCTCTGCATCTTTATTTATAATGCTAACTCCTTATAGCAGTTACACAGAAGTTATGCAGATAACAGTTACTAATATATAACATTTACTAATAATTAAACAAGCAACCTATAGTATATTAAATAGACAATTTACTTATATAACTTCTGCCCCTAGGAGGCTTATTACTAACAGAATCCACTTGACTTGAAGATCCATTGGAGTTCCATTGGAGTTTTCTTTCTTTTTTTGATACGACAAACCATTTTGTTCATGCTTAACACGCTGATAATGAAGTGTATAATATACAAGGACGATAACAACTTTCAGTTTTAATTGTGCATTTTGAAGTATTACTTGGGTTACTGCTGTTAGACTTCGATTAGTTTTATTTCTTTCAGTCTTAATTGTGCATTTTGTGGACTTATCTGTATATGCACTTGATTGTATTTATGTTATTCTGTTAGACATTGCTGTGCTTGAGGTAATTGAAACCTGCCTGTTTCAGGATAGTTGGATCTGTCATTAGTTAGGAGTGACTCTAGATGAAGCCTATGTTCTTAGAGTTGAAGAATTCCATAATTAATTATAACTTAGGCATTCAACTAAATATTGTCATTGTTAAAAGAGTATTTTTTTACAGTTGAATCACATTCAAAAGCTTTTTTCATTTTTCATTTTAATGTGGAAGTTGAAGCAATTAACTAAATAGTGAATCACATAAGATCGCTACAATTAACTACTTAGTAAGGTATACCTTGTTATTTTGTACAAGACATGAACAACTACTTAGGCAATGATATTTGCAGGAGAAGGTATCTTGGGATCCTCGTGATGAAGGTTTTGTCTATCGCGTGTTTGAACAAAAAGGAGCTAAACGACTAACAGACATGCTTACAAAGGCAAGGAAGAAAGGGCGGCCTGGATGGATAAGTGTAGAAGCTTGGACTGGTCTTGAAACCTACTGGAAAACAAATCCTGATTTCTTGAAATCCTCCAATCAAAACAAGACAAATCGAGCTTCAGCAAGAGGTGGAGCAGTCCACACCTCAGGCCGCAAGGCTGATATTGATGTCGCACTTGAGCTCGTAAGTGAAAATGACACTCTGAATTTGAAGTCTTGTATCGAAGTTGTATATTGATGTTAATGAAACCTATTGCACTTTTATTAACGAAAACCGACTCTTGAATCGTTTATACTAATTATTTCTATACTGATTATTTCAATCTTTTATGATTTGTAGTCCAATAATCTTCAAAGGGATTTGCGCCCCGATGAATTATTTCTACAAACTCATAAGAGGAAGACTGGTGAATGGGTTGATAGTAGATCAGAGTCGACATATGTAAGTTATTGACTGTATATATTTTTTGACATTCATTTGACTACTTCTGGCTGTCATTTCCTTTTTTTTTCTTGCTGATTGTTTAGATTTCAGCTTCAAAATGTAAGATATTTTCTTGCTGATTTTTTTGCGTTTTTACGTGCTGTCTCTATAGTTGTTTCTTGCTGATCAATTCTGCCATCTCTGTTCCTGATGTCTCTATAGTTGTTTCTTGCTGATTTTTTTGCGTTTTTACGTGATGTCTATAGTTGTTTTTTGCTGATCAATTCTGCCATCTCTGTTCCTGATGTCTCTATAGTTGTTTCTTGCTGAATAACATGTGAATTACCTATAAATAATGCCTCATGACATGTTTTATTGTTAATGAATACCATGAAATATTTATATTTTATTTCTCTATTGACCAGGAGTCATTTAAAAAGAAATTGAGTACAGTACAAGCCCATATTGATGAAACAACTGGAGATGGTGTGCAAGAGGTTGATGGAGGAACAATACTTAAGTTGTGGACCGAGTCTGCAGGGGGTCGTACTCGTGGTCGAGTTTATGGTACAGCTGACTTGTCTGTCAACCTTCGGCGTGGGGGCACGTCACTTACTCAAAAATCTCAAAATCATCATGGTTCCATGTATGAGATATCTTTGGAGGCGGAGAGGGCAGCAAGAGTTAGAGCTGAGGAGAAGGCTGTTAGAGCTGAGGAGAAGGCTGATAATGCATTGGCTCAATCTCAAGTGGCTATAGACCTAAACAAGGAATTGATGATGCAAATGGTTGAATTAAAAAAATTATTTATGGAGCGCGAGCATCGTTCAGGTAACGGATCATGTAGTGCCACCCAGCCTCATTCACATCCTCATTATGATGATAACTTGGACGACCAATCATTGCATAGCGACACCTGACCTTAGTTGTTTCAGACTAGTTTTTAGTACTAGAACGACTTTTTTTGGACGTGCTTATTTTGTTGGTAATCTATTATGACATGAGCATGCTACTGTGGTGTAACTTTGGTATTTTGTAGTTTTGGGATATTTTGTAGTTTTGGTATTTTGTGGTGTAACAGCAGTGAAACTGAATGTGTAATTACTTATGTTAGCATATATATTATTACTTTCTGTAGATTTCTGTTCAGAATTTTAGCGTAACAGGGTATGAATGTGGTGTAACAGGGTATGAAATGAATTTTTACTTTCTGTTCAGAATTTTAGCATATATATATATATTATTACTTTCTGAATGTGGTGTAACAGGGTATACAGTAAAAATTAGCAAAAAAAAAATTAAAATTAAAATTTTAGCGTCCGCCGTACCGACTCTAACATTGAGTTGACCTTTTGACTTTAGAGTTGGTTGGCCGACTCTAACATTGAGCTGACCTTTTTGACTTTAGAGTTGGTTGGCCGACTCTAACATTGAGTTGACCTTTTGACTTTAGAGTGGGACGGCCGACTCTAACATTGAGTTGACTTGTTTGACTGTAGAGTCGGACGGCCGACTCTAAAAGAATTAGTTGACTGGTTTTGAAGTTGACTTTAGCGTTAGCGCAGCCGACTCTACATTTTAAAGTTAGCGTCGGCCTGGCTAACTCTAAATTAATTTGTTGACTTTTTTATTTTGAATTTAATAGCGTCGGTTTTTCGAAGAGTCGGTTCTAGAGTCGGATTAACCGACGCTATGTTAGCCTCGGAGGGCAAATAGCCGACTCTACCCAGTAACTTCGAATTTTTTAGCCTGCCCCCGACCCCGACGCTAATCCGACGCTAATTTAGTGTTAGCGTCGGTTTTTCCGGTGTTAGAGTGGGCTTTTGGCCGACGCTAAAACGCTGTTTTCTTGTAGTGAACATGTTTGATTTACCAAGGATATTAAGAATTAAGGTATTAGGAATACCTGAAAGAAGCTTTCATGGCAACCTCCCAACAACAGCGGTCAGAAACAGAGAGGAAGTGATCTGACATGAAAACATAACAAAGGGTTAGCGGCGACTGATTTGGTTATTCCTCAACCGGTACCTTTATGCCTCAAGTTCTCTTCAGATGGGGAAAAGAGAGAGTTTGTTATGTACGGTGTATTGGGGACCATAGCCTCTTTTATATTGGATGACCATTAGGGTTTCCCATTATTCCGTTAATGGGTCATCCGGACATCCACCCATATTGAGTTTATATCAATTAATTAATTAATTATCTAAATAGAAATCTAATAGCCTTATTACTTAATTTGATCACCAATCAATTAAGGCTCACAATTGATAAATAACTAATATAATTATTATTACGATATTTGTCCACATAATGATATCAGAATATAATTAAATAATAAAATATTCCAACAGAAAAAACAACTCTTGCAAAGAAAGTTTTTGATAGCAAGGAGGTTGTTGGACACTTTGATTGTCGTGTATGGATCACAGTCTCTCAATCATACAATGTAGAAGGTTTGTTGAGAGACATGTTGCTGAAGTTTTACAAACAAAAACAAGATTATCCTCCTAAGGATATTTTTCAGATGGATCGAGGATCATTGACTGAAGAAGTGAGAAACTACTTGCAACAAAAGAGGTATGTTATCGTATTTGATGATGTATGGAATGTACATTTTTGGGATGATTTTGAGTATGCTACAATTGATAATAAAAATGGAAGTAAGATACTTATCACAACAAGGAACATAGATATTGTCATGTCTTGTAAGAAATTTTCTTTCATTGAGGTGCATGAAATACAACCGTTAACTGAACAACAATCTTAGGAACTATTCAATAAGAAGGTGTTTCGGTTTGACAATGATGGATGTTGTCCAAAAGAGCTTGTTGATATAGCTTCTGCAATTGTAAAAAAAAATGCAAGGGTTTACCACTAGCAATTGTTATTATTGGTGGTCTTTTATCTACAAAACAGAAAAATGTGTTTGAATGGAAGAAGTTTAGTGAAAATTTTAGTTTAGAGTTAAAGAAGGACTCACATTTAATAGGGCTAAAAGAAATTTTAGGTTTGAGTTTTGATGATTTGCCATACTATCTTAAGTCGTGCTTATTGTATTTTGGAATGTATCCCGAAGATTATAAAGTTAAATCAAAGAGATTGATTCGACAGTGGATAGCTGAAGGGTTTGTGATGGAAGAAACAAGAAAGACTTTGGAAGAAGATGCAGATGGATATTTAACAGAGTTGATCCATAGAAGTTCAGTGCAAGTTTATTCAAGTAGAATTGATGGAACAACTAGAGGTTGTTTTGTCCATGATCTTTGAAAAATGTGAGGATTCAGAATTTAGCAAGCATATCAATGAAAATAGTCATTCATTCATAAGTGGAACAGTTCGACACCTATCAATAGCAACCACTTCTAATAATTTCATGGAGGATATTGAAAGCACACATGTTCGGTCTCTGCTATTTTTTACAAATAGAGAATCACATGTAGACTTTCTAAGGAGAATTTCTAGAAAGTGTAGGTTGATGAAGGTTCTTGGGTTCCTAAAAAAATTGGGAAGCTTGATCCACTTGAAGTATTTTTAAGCTTCAGGAATTTACATATAAAAGAACATGAACTTCCAAAATCCGTTGGAATGCTCGAGAACCTAGAGACCTTGGATCTAAAAGGTGCAAAAGGTAAACCAATATATGTGACGCCATACGATATTCGCAAACTTAGAAAGCTACGACATTTTCATGGTAACATGGTATATGAAACTCATTTGAAGGATGATAGGGGAATGATATCCCTACAAACTTTGAGTAGAGTTTTTGTAAACATTCATGTAGTTGTAGAGCTGATGAGAGAGCTAAAAAAACTGAAGCATTTAAAAGAAATGAGCATTTGCATTATTGGGGATGTGCACATAAGCACTCAACCTACCACAGTGATTGAGATGCAACACTTGGAGAAACTGAGCATCATATCATCATTTCTATGTGTATTTAATTTCATTGATTTGAAATTTATATCCTCACAAATGCTTCGAAATCTTGTACTGAAAGTGAAGTTAGAGAAGTTGCCAGAGTGGATTTCAGAGCATCAAAATCTTGTTAAGTTGAAGTTGGAAAACCCAGAGTTAACCAATGATCCAATGAAATCACTAAAAAATGTGCAAAGCTTGTTGTCCCTTTTTCTCAAAAATGCTTATGTTGGGGAAAGTTTACATTTTCAAGATGGATGGTTTCCAAATCTAAAGAGAGTACCCACTGGAATCCAACACTTAAAGAAGCTTCAAGGTCTCTATGTTATTAAGATGCCAACTGAATGTGTGTAGAATATTGCTCCCAATGAAGAAGAGCACTATATCTGTTAGGACACTAGGGTCCCATGGGTTTGATGGCCCAATGATTGGGTCCAAATCACACACTTACACCTTCTAGAAGGTTATAGCAGAGAAGGGAATAAAATAGTTTCTTTATCTTGATTTTAGAGTTCCATTAGGATCATCAAACAAGGGCCCCTCGTGCTAGTTATTTAATGGCAATAGTACTTCAGATCTCAATGAGTTAGAAAGCATACATTGTCCCCCACTTTGAGGCAAAAAGGTGTGGTTTTTCTTCCATATATTAGTAACGGTGGCGTTGTGTCTTTCTGTTATCTCATTGGATAAACTTCCGTTCAATAAAAACAATGTGTTATCATATTTTGTTTGTTAAAGAATGTTATCTTTGTTTGCTAGTAGTAATGTGAATATTTGAGTTTGTGTTGTGATGAATGCAAGTTATGCAACATGGTATAGACACACACACGCACAACTAGTGTGAGTTGTTTGTGTTATCATTCAATTCAATGATGTATTGACACCACTGAAATATTAAACTTCGTACGTAATAGTTATGATAATCAAACAATGAAACAACCTATTTTATACAATAACCTCTAAATCTAATGTACCATAAGCTGGTTTGCTTTTTGTTTTTTACAGAAGTTGTTTTGCTAATTTGTGTGAGCTTTTCTAGCCGATTTCTGATTGATTTCAAAGTTTCATGATTTAAGACAGATAATAACAACAGTTAAAACTCCACGAATTTACATATGCATGTTTTTCCCTAAATTCCGATCGGAGTGTTTTCTGCTTTATGTTTTGAAATTTTCAAAATCTAAAATCAGTTTTAATTTTGGGTTTTTAAAATTTTAAAAAAACCAAAACTTAAAAACCAATTTTTCAAGATGTCACATCCTTCAGTTTAATATATCCTTATATCAAATATCACTAGATCACTGTATCACGATCCTTCTAAAAATCATCTTCAAGGTAAAAATAATTCCATTTATGATGCATTTAAAAAGAATAAGAAAAAAGGACTTAATTGAAACTGCCTAGTAGAACCAACACGAGCTGGCATTGCCAAGGTCATGGGTTCAACCCCCAGGACCCCATGTTTTATAGTAAAAAAAAAGGACTTAATTTCGGTGGTTATAAATTTTTCTAAACTATCTGACACATAAAACTAGTATTTATTTTTCAAATATTAAAAATCTGTTTGTAGCAGCTGAATTCATTCGATAAATTTCACATCATAATTTATGATGTATGATTGTATAAAATACAACAACAAAGAAACCCATATATCAACCAATAAAACAAAAACAGTGAACAAGAAAAAAATATATTGAAAATGAATAGTTTCCATCTTTGATTGGAAATCAATATTCAATCAAACTGTGGAAGAATTCTTCATCAAATAAATTTTCACTATTGTTTAACTTGCAATCTTACTCTATGATAGTTCAACAGTAAAAATTGGACCGGACTCCAAGAAATTGCATCTTTCAACGATACAGCCTTGATTTCCTTAGTCCATTCACTTATTCCTATACTTGATGGATCTCAGATGCCACTTGCTCCAATCTCTCTACAACTGCCATAGAAGGACAAAGCGAGTTATAATAATCAAAGTTACTTAGACTTCCAAATTTTTAGTGTAATAGGATCTTAAATCTATATATTAATGGACCCAATATAATAATTCGATCCTGCTAGCTAGCTAATCGTTAACCCATGGCAAGTGGAATTGAACAACAACCAAGCTTTATCCCCCTCAGTGGGATCGGACAAGTGGAATCGAACATCTTGCAATTTACATTTCATCGAAACTAGTTGTCCAGTGGTCTTTTTCTTAACATCAGTATCAGCAGATAATTTTGAATAAAATGAAAAAGAAAGAAAAAACGTACAAAAGCTAATTTCTGACATATAAGGTGCGTGTAGGTAATCATGATCGGTCACAAACTTTCTAGCATAATCATAAGCATTTAGTTGATGTATGCTTCTTCATGGAGCTGTCCCGGGTTAAATGATAGAATTCATTCATCAGTGGAAGAAGTCAGTTGATTGACACAATTTGACAGTGGAATGAAATTGCATGCTAGATGAATTAAGATTCGAAACATCATGGCGGAGATGCGCTGGAATTAGTTAGGACTCTTTGGAATAGACTGACAAGTGTATTGCCCGGGTATTTAGTTTTCTCTTTTCTCATGTAACTTGACATCTCACTTTGATAGAAGCCTGAAGTTCAGCATCAATACAGTGAATTTCTTCCTTCTACTTTTTGGGTACATAATGAATCACAAATGCAGGAACAAGCCAAAAAAATCAACCGATAAAAGGAGCGTTAACCCTACACTTGCAACACGAATTTACCGGCTTTACATAGAATAATGAGTAGGTTTGGTTGCTTCAAAGTTAAATTCACCTAATTATGATGTCATGAGGGACCTACCTTAGGGGATGAAAGTAAAAAACCACTTTGATAGAGTACTTTTTGATAAGAGGAGAAGTAAGAGAACAAGAAAAAGGGACTGGAGTGAGTTTGCAAGCTAGTTAGCACTAAGGGCAGGTCATACATTTCAAAAGGGGGATATGAGGTGAGAGGAGTAGCATTTTACAGCTTTTCAGCTGAGGCAAGGAGTGCAAAATCCCCTTCAGTAGTTGTGATCTTTTTGCAGTAAATAATAACAAGTACCCGACGAGCATCCAGACCAACTGTTTTTGCTCTTGATTCACACATATATGTACCAAAGGAAAATGAAAGAAAAAGAAAAGATGAAAACTACAGGATAGGTTTGGTATGGTGAATAAGTCTTAATTAAGTTGGGTACCTTGTACTGTACATAGTCTGAGAGGATGAAGAGTACAGCAATCACAAGAATTTGTGTTTTGGCAACTCCATTTCAATCACGTTTGCACTTCGAGCAAGGCATCAGCTCAACATTTTGTTCATTAAAACAAGGAACAATATTACCATGGACAATTCCAGCATAGACTTTGGAGCCGTCATGTATTCAATAATTTGCTGCCACCTGTAAGTTCAACCAGTAGACAGCTGCTGGTAAAGCCTGTTATCCATTTTGGATCAACATTACAACAAGATTTCACCCAAAAACATAAAGAAATAAAGTAACACAAGTACACAACAGAGCTAAGAAGATCAAGCAAGCATGCCAGTGAGGACTTCAATAAAAAGTAACCAGTATTTCTTCACAAGCACTTGCAGAAAAGTACTTTTTAGAATCATGCAATAACTGCAAGTTTTTTTTATTAGCTTATGCATCTCTATTTTTTCAACAGCTTTTCCATTTAACTTCTTCAAAAACACATATAAGTCTACAAAGACTTGTTCACAAGTGAAGAATGAAACAGATTTTAATTGAGAAGCTCCCATAAGCTAAAAGATAAACAAAACTAGGGATATCTTTGGTATTTGCATCTTTTGATTCATATCGATAGACAAGTATTTATACGCTGTCATTGGAATTGTTATAAAAAAAACAGTCATTGGAATTTGTATACATAATGAACATGTGTGATGCATCCCCCATTCTATTACCAGAAATATACATACATAATGAACATGTACCCCCAACTCTATTACCACAAATGGCTATAGGGTATAAGAATAAACAAAGCTTTACAATATATGTTTTTCTTCAAGCAAGTTATTTTAAGTATTTCAAACCATTTTAACTCACTGTATTCTACAATAGTATGACAGTACTACACATTCAAAAGCTATGCAACCATCAAATCATAGTTCGACATAGGCCAACAAAAACTAGCACTATCTACCAGGAACTAAGATAAAGGGCTTACCAATTTCCTTCAGATATTGAACTATTTCCCTCCTTTATTTCCTCCTTTGCAAATTCTTCAAGTATAGCACGTTGTCGTTCATTGATTGCACTAAAACAAGATGAGAGGACCAAAAGTAAATTGATGCAAATGATAAAGTAGCAGTAAGAAGGCTCATACTTGTGTATAAAGACGAAAAAATGGTTCGAACTTAATACAGATAGTGATTTATTAGGGCACAAAAACATTAATGGGATGCAAATTTCAATTTTTTATGTGAGAAATGTAAAAATATATGCAGCAATACGCAACCATAATAGCCATCATTAACTAAACAACCAAAAACGTTAACATTATGAAATTGTAGAACACCAAAAGTGTGCAGTACTGCTTTGACCAATTACTTAATTTCCTATTTTCTTTTCCTGATGCCAGAATTTCAACAAGCATTCATAAGGAGTTGAGATCAGAATACCATTATAAGTATTGAGAAGTCACACATTGGATGAGATATGGCATGAAGCCCTGAACATGTGTTTATAAATGATGGATAGTCCTCACCTTACAAGCTGGTTTTGTAAGGGTTGAGATCAGACCAAAATTATAAGGAAATGCATTCCTTTGCTTCTTTACATGATAAATAAATAACAAATTCTTCCAACAATATTAGGTTATAAGAAGTAAATAAAAAAAACAATGCTTGTTCAGGTTAAAGGATTAGTCATTAAGGTTACATATTAAGGAAGTAAAATACTCTAAATTACAAAATTGATATTGATGTGAATGATAGGTTGGATGTTGTTAACAAAAGATAAAATACTAAACATTATTTATGCAAATATCAGACTCCTAACTAATTGTACATGTAAATAAATCATGATATACAAGAAAATATAGAAACAAGTTCTAATTGATGATAAAAAAATACGCTACCAAATTTACAAAAAAAAATATATATATATAATTATGGTGTAACAAGATATGTTTTAGATTTCTAATAATGTTAACAAAAGAAGAACCTACGTGGGAAACTTTACACGGAAACGCACATACTGATCGCCATGATGTACAAAATACCCGTGCTTTGGCAGTCCTGCATCAACAACTATAGTAAATATACTTATCCAGTATGATGAGACAAAAAGACGATAAACTTATGCAAAAATGTCATGATTAAAAGTTCTTCATTTAACCTTTGCCTCTAAATACTTGCAGCTGTCCTGGTTGAACACCCTTAGGTATCTGAGGAATCATAATTGCACAAAGTTAGATAAAACATGTCGACACAAGAAATCATGCCAAAAACAATTAAAAAAAAATGGCCAAAGACTCCACCCATGTTTAGTCCTTTTGCAAAACCCCAATTTTGACCTAGTCAATCCTACATGGCACACCACATGTGTATTTTATGAATTAAAAAAATAAAAAAGGAAAGAAGCACGTGAGCATGGTTTCATCTTCATCATTTCACCAGAATCTTCACAAAATTATGTGCATGGCAACATCAACAATCCAAAAATCTCTTCATATTTCTTCTAAACTCTCTTATTCTACAATTCATCGACCCAATGACCTCTTAATTCTCTTTCCCTTGTTTCAATTTCATATTTCAGAATGTTTATCATGTTTAATTCAAATCTCCACCTTCTTCTTCTTCTCAGCCGAACCACTCACCCCCGAACCCGATTCACAACCCACACAACACTCAGACTCAACCTTCAAAATCTTCCATGGCCGATTTTAGTACCCAACCCCAAAAACTCTAAAACATTTTGATTTCAGTACCCTAAAATATTTTCTCAATCAATTTCTCTCTCACTGACTCACAAAATCTTGTTCGCTCCATCAATTTCGCGTCTTCGCCATCCACCACACCATCGAAGCGCAGATCAGAACCCAACCCAGGATGAGATCTACGTAGTCCTTCACACCCGCTTTGGCAAATATGTGTCTTTTTCACAAATGGCGTTCGAGCAAATTTTCTCCAGCAAATTTGTTGTTTGGATGGACAGTTGGATTGAAGTTGTGGTGGAAGAAATGAGTGTTGTTGTTGTTACTGAGAAAGAAAAAAAAAGGGTTGTTGTTGTTTGTTGTTGTTGTTGTTTGAGAGAGAGACTTTGGAAAAGGGGAAAATGTTGAAGATGGACATTAGTTCTGATTTTTGGTTTTCAATTTAATGATTTTATGAAGAAAAAGAGGTTGAAGATGATGATGTTTTGTTTTCTTTTTTCCCTTTCTTTTTTTTCCAGATATTGAATTTTATTTTTCTAGGTGTATTGAATGTGGTGATGAAGATGTTTTGCTTTCCTTTTCCAGAAGATAAAGATGAAGATTTTTGGCTTTTAATTCACGTGCCCTTCCTTTTTTTTCCTTTTTGATTTATTTAATTTCATTTATATATATCTAGCTTTTTTATTTATTTTTTATTCAAAAAATACACATGTGGCGTGCCATGTAGGATTGACCAGGTCAAAATTGGGGTTTTGCAAAAGGGGCTAAACATGGGTGGGGGCTGGGGGGTGAAAAGTGCGTTTAAGCCAAGAATCTATGAGAGAAATATGTGTAATGCTTGAGCGATTTGCACTCAGTTGATCCTCTATAATAGAATTTACATTTGCACCCTCCCTATTTAGTAGTAAATACAATTTACATTTGCAAGTAAATTAATGGTATTGCTACGGCTTTCACTACATATGTTTGTATTTGGTTGAAACAACAGCATCGAGAATTAAATTTTAGCAAGATGAAGATATCCATCTGCGAGAATCATGTGAGGTTGCCCATTAACTCCATTTCAGTCATTTCCAAACGTAATGAAATTGGCTACAATTTCATTCATGAGAAGATTCTCCCTAGAAAAATTACTACAACGTACGTGAATTTTCCCTAAAGCTCTTTCAGATTATGAAATTTGTTATCATTCCAACAAAACAAGTTGGAAGCGTATGACATTTGTGCCATCTTGAGAGGAAGTTTTGATATTCCTTGTAAATAGCTCAGACCTTCTATATATAGAATAAGACACAGATGATATGATTTCTGCATTTAGTTTAGTCAAACACTAGAACTAAGATAATTTAGTAGAGTGTAAGTCACACACATCAGAAAAACTTTGATTCAAGTGAAAAGAAATGAGTACGCTAATCAAGCGTGTGATTCAAATTTCAATTTTACATACCAAACCTTGAAATGGGTAACTTCCACACCCACAAACTTTTTTGCACACTTATAAAAAAGGAAGAAACAAAAACTGACAATGTAAATCTAGTCTTACCTTTACTTGCATCTTCCCTGATAAAGTAGGCACCTCAACTTTGCCACCAAGAATAGCCTGTAAAAATTAAAAATTTGTGCTATTAATAACACCAATACAGACTTCAGTGTAAGTTTCCTAATTAACTGACCAACTAACTAAATAATTAGAGGTTGCCTAGCAACAAGCAATATCAAAAGAGATGGAATCTAACATAAGCATAACTAAAGTTGCCTCCCTTGCATGTTATCCGTGAAAATTTGTTCCATCTTACAAATGGAATAGAGTTGGAAAACTTATTTAAACACACTTTTTCATATTAACCCCAACATCCACTTCTTAAGAGCACACTTCCATTACATAAGTTTCCTGAAGGAAAAATGAATATTGTGACCTCGAGTAAGAAGAGAGGAACACAGTCAGTGCTTAAGAGTTAGAGTCTCCATAGGAAACTTTTGAGAGTCCCACAATGGACGTGATATAGCCTAAAACAGTGTTTATAAGTGGGAGACATCGCTCACCTTATAAGTCAATTTTGTAAGGAAGAGTTAAGTCCAATATAAAAACCTAAGATTGTATCAAAGCCTGATTTAGCCTGATGGACGAGCGGGAGTACAAATATATATAACCATATGCTTTATCCCCAAATAGTGAACACAACGATCCAAATATACATAACACAGCCATCAAGGTTGCATATACATGATACATACATCAATATTGCAATACTAAGAATATGCTAAGCCGAATAGCTTATGAACAAAAGGGATATAGGAATCAACTGGGGGAAATGTGAAGATGAGACTTGAATTCTTGAATTTTCCGATAGAAAATTATTTGAGATTTGTAATTCAGACACATTGATTCACTCATGTGCTCTCTCCTTTTCCTATTTCTCCAACTCAACATGGTATCTAGATCATAGGAAAACCAAATCTATGTTTAAATAATAGACCTACTATCCATGGATCAACACTTCTTTTTTTTTTTTGGAAAATGTGTATCTTTTTAATCTCCATATACCTCAGAGAGGGCAACTGACATTTAACTAATTTCCCTCATTTTAGACTGATGCTGTTTACATTCTCAAGGCTAAAGGGCCTCTTGTAGGTTGTAGGTGTGCTTAGGCTTGTTTGTAAAGAAAAAGGCCTGCAATGGGTCATGTATTACATAAAGCACTGGATCGGGGTGTGAGCATAGTTGGAATACTTTTGACCATACGAGTTAATATTAAATTATTATTTCTTTTTCAACAAAATATTAAATTATTTAAATTCGAAAAGTTTCACACAATGATTATGTACTATATATAATACAGTGAATAGACTAACTGTAGATCCTCGTATTTATTACTCTATAGTATTATCTGGTGTGCAATATAGACACATTGATATCCTCGTATACCCCCACTTTTTTCTCTCTCTCAACATCAACTCAGCATAGACTTTCAGTCATGTCATACACTCCTACTTTTATCTATCAAAGGCCTTGTAAGAAAGCATATTTAACATGTGCTTATGAGGTCAATAATAGCAGCTAGGAATTACCAAAAGTGTTACACTAATTAAGGATTTGATTTTATCCTAGGTAATCATTACTTGATTCCTCATGTGATTGTAAATAAAAAACATGTGTGCAAATATGATTTCGGAAAAAATATGATGTAACTTCTGGCTTCATAGGGCTTGTATTATATGCATCATTTTAATTTGTTTGTGTCTCTCAGCCTGCCTAACAGTTAAACTGCTGGCTACACAGGGCAGCAAAAAGTGGTTTTCTCAGAGTTCCCCCATTGTGGGAAGAACATCAAGGATGCTTAGATCTATCCCATCTTTAATAAGATGATAGACGGAAAATACTGGAAGAGCTGTTGGGGTGAAGAGCCACATGAGTATGAGAAACCACTAAAATATACTTTGCTCTCACCTGTGTAAAGCTAATATTAGATTCCACATAGATATCTGCACCATCCCTCAAAAAGACTGGATCCTCATCCACCTATTTCAACGAAGAGAAAAAAATGATACTCCAGTAAGAGTAAGTATAGCACATAATAACCATGTCAACAAACATATTATACAAGTAGAGCAGAAAACCAATTCCTGTTCTAAACAGCAGTATATAATCTTTTACATAGGAACAGATATAGTAAACGAAATGTGCTACTACTATGTATCAAAAGTGATGTCTCCATGCACGTTAACAATATGGATCTTATATAACAACAATAAATGAGACAGTTCTCTGTCAGACAAATATGGAGAAGGAAACAGCATTAGTTTGAGAAGTAAAAATTGACACCTTTACATGCTAAACTGTATATTGAACAGCAATAATTGCATGATCAAGGAATAAGGAAAATGAAACACTTCTATGATGTTGCATTTATCTGTCCCTAGTTAAGCTATAGAAAATTACCTATGGATCCAGGGAAAGGGTCGGACAATTTTTTCTTGAACAGACTAAAGGAAAAAACAAAACTTGGACACCTCGGTAAGATTATTTATATCTTCATAATTTTAATTGAGGAAAGGGTTGGGAAAAAAGATTCCCATGAAGGTGAGAATGAATTTTATCTGACTGCCACAATACCACACACACTTGCAAATATTTCCTCAGAATGTAAAATGTACTTGTCAAACACTTTTTTCTGGGGAATACCTGGGAATAAGAATCCTGTCATTATCTAACTGGGAAATTTATTCCCATGAATGAATTCACGTCCTTGATACAAACATTCCCTCTAGATACTAAATTATGAATGCTTAAACGTAGAAATTACTCAATGAAGCAAATAGGAAAGGGTTAATGAGAAAGAATAATACTCTTTTTCAGACCAAATAAGTGTGTATTTAATACACAACCATTAGATATTATGAGTCTGGCTCTACATTTCTATTACACTTTGAATAACACAAGAAAGTATGCATGAAGCTAGCGTGTAATTTTAACTTGGCTAAAGTGTACTTTTGGCCCCCTAAGTTTCAAAATGTTGCGATTTTAGCCCCCTATTAAAAAAAATGAAAAATTTGGCCCCCCAAGAATTTGCCCCTTTGCAATAGTAGTCCTTTTGGCCAATTTTGACCTAGTCAACGCCCATGTGGCAGGCCACATGTGTAATTACTTAATTAAAAAAATTAAAAAAGCCACATAATCATTTTCTTAATTAAATAAATGGAAAAAGAAATTAAAAAATTAAAAAAAAATAAAAAACTGGAAAGAAAAACTGTCTTTCTGCACCATTCTCCGTCCCACACACTACACTCTCTCATCTCATCTCTATTCCTATTCATATTCCAATATCAATCGTTTTAATTTCTCCACCACATATTCCTCCTCACATTCAATTCAATTTGAATGTCCAAAATATGGTAACAAAAGATTCAGAACAACAAGAGAAAGAAGAAGTATCCCAACAGAAAAGAACCAATTCCATTTTCTTTCCCTTTTTATATTCTTCTTCCCCAATTCACAAAAAAAAAACCTCTAAATTTTCTCATTCCTATTAATTCCCATTAATTTCTGTCCATATATACAAATCTTCAGCCATTACATATACTTCTGGAGTAGGAGGGGGTTTTATACAAAAAAATCAAACCCTAGAAAAAAACAATGTCGTGGATTGGAAAATATGTGGATTTTGCGGCATCCCTTCTTCATCCCTTCGTCTAATCCGACAATAAAATCGAATCCATAACTTTAACAAAGCATTCTCACTGATTCGAAAGGTAATTTTTTCAAGTTTACCAAGAACTTTAACATTGCATGTGAGTTTTAACGGTGTCAACGGGAAACATTGCCATGTGTTCGATGCAACCAGCGATGGATCCAGAAATCGTGAGTTGACGGCGCCGTTAAGTTTTTGAAATCGGGTCGGTAATCTGGGTTTTGAAACTTTGTTCTTGCTTCTGTGGCCATGATATAGAAATTAATGGAACTAGGTAGGTTATTAGGGTGTGATGATGGTGTGAAATTGGGTTGAACGAGGAGACATGAGTTTGGTGAATTTGATTTGGGGGATTGCCGACCCGATTTGCACGAAATCGCAGTGAGAAGAAGAATAGATTCACGAAATCGGTGGAGTGTGGTTGTCCGTGGACGATGGTTGTGGGCTGGGATGGTGGCGCAGCCGACGTCCGTTGATGGTGTGGTGTATTCTGCGTGTGAAATTGGAAGATGAGAGGACTTTGTGTGTGTGTTCTTTTTGTATTTTTAATTTATTTTTCCATTTATTTAATAAAAAAATGATTATGTGGCTTTTTTAATTTTTTTAATTAAATAATTACACATGTGGCCTGCCACATGGGCGTTGACTAGGTCAAAATTGGCCAAAAGGACTATTATTGCAAAGGGGCAAATTTTTGGGGGGCCTAATTTTTCATTTTTTTTTAATAGGGGACCAAAATCGCAACATTTTGAAACTTAGGGGGCCAAAAGTACACTTTAGCCTTTTAACTTTTAATGATTAATATTTTATAGGACATTTAATGAATTGAGCCAAGCTTGCCAAAATAATCATGTGCAGTGAACGAGTCTAATGTGTAAATTTCCCTTTAATAATACAAAGTTTGGTTAAAACTAGTAATGATTCATATTCCACCAGGTATGCATAAGTAGGTGTACTAGAGCAAATATTTTGACATAAAAATATGAAAAACTTTACCTTTATTTTAATGTATAAACTCCCATGTCGACCACCACTTCCAGCAGCATTCCCACCTTCTGGCACATGGATTGTATCTCCTGAATCCACGCCTGCCAGTTCATTGAAACTATGATAAGATTTAACAGAAAGATTCCGGCTTTTTTCTAATAAAGCATAAAAAGAACTGTATCGCATATGGTCAACCAAATCTAGGCAGGATAGTTCTGAAGCATTGATAAAACTTTCCATTTCTAAAATATTATTATAACTATAATTTATAACAATTGACACCTTAGTAACAGGGACCAAAGGTTATCCCATTTCAACATAAAATTGAGTAGGAAGGATAAAGAGTAGGTTTGAGTTGATATTCTGAAGGTAAAGAATTTCCAATATGAATAAGTAGCTACCATAACAATAATCAGAACTTATTCCACTCATCAAATATATTAATGAGCTGCCAAGGTACAGTTACAAGTAATTTACCTGCTGGTATGGTAACTTTAACCTCTTTAATCCCTTCAATAACCCCAGATCCTCCACAAAACAAACAAAACTCCTGCACAAAATAGATACGCAATAGATATTTATACAGAGCAACCAACCTCAAGAGTACTTATTGTGAAATTTATGGAGGACCTTAATAATGCGGCCAGATCCTTTACAAGTAATGCATGTTGATGTAAATGGCGGGATGGTAACCTGGAAGAAAGTCATGATAACAAGGACAGAAGAAAGTATTAATAATCAGAACTCCAGTGCGACAAAGAGAAACCAGCACATGCTTGAACCAAACATTCCAATGCACTTACTCGACCGGCGCCCCTGCATGATGGACAAACTGTTCGGGTAGCATTTTGTGGATGTCCCCGTCCATCTGGTTTGATACAGCAAATTATTACCATCAAAAAGGATAATCATTAAGTCAAGGGAAACAACAAACATTCTGGCTCGCTTCACTACAAACAGATGTCACAACAGACAACACTTAATTAAACCAGTGGCACGCACTTTTAAATGTTACCCCAAAACAGTTCCACAGCTTAGATATTAGTAAACCTCGTCCAAAGAATTTGGTTCATTAGTAATATTTGTGCATCATGGATCAAACTCTACAATTAGTCAAGGGTGAGGGGGAAGGAAGAAAAGCTTCCCTAACGTAATGCAGCCAGCCACAGCTCACGCCTAGGTTCTACCATTCACAAATAATTTCATAAGATTACTGCTGGCTGCTAATCAGCCTACCCTTTTTCTATTTTGATACACAGATAGGTAACTGTAAAACTTTAACAAAATAAAACATATGTTTTATTTAACCTCCACCCCACAGCTAAGCAAAAAATGGTCTCTATTATTGAGACCACATACATCATTTATTCAATGAACCTAAAAGGTGAAAAGTTGCTTATAATTAAGACCGGAGGGAGTGTGTGTGTGTGTGTACCAGAGGGAGTGTGTGTGTGTGTGTGTGTGTGTGTGTGTGTGTGTGTGTGTGTGTTCCACCCAAGCCTTTCACAATTCCCAGAACATATTAGCTTTACTCACCACAATGATCACAGGGAACTGCCGCATCAAATGACACATTTTTGGTGCATCCTCCCGCGGCTTCTGAGAAAGTAAGTGATAACTCCACCTATTGCCAAAGTAATAAACAAATGGTTAAGCTTGAAAAAGTAGGAACCGAATTCAAACAAACTACAGAGAAACAAGGGTT
Source organism: Medicago ruthenica (assembly GCA_018208015.1). Classification (NCBI taxonomy): domain Eukaryota; kingdom Viridiplantae; phylum Streptophyta; class Magnoliopsida; order Fabales; family Fabaceae; genus Medicago; species Medicago ruthenica. Next base: position 34,475,895 of record CM031375.1, on the reverse strand, counting down.
AAGTTGACCTCTATATTTGATGAGAACTGAGTTGTTGCTTCTTCAAATATCTGTCAAGGCCAAAAATATTAGGAGATTTCTTAGCAGAACACTTAAATGAAATGAACAAAATATGAGAAAAAAATTTACCTCAGAGAATACTTTATGAAATGAATCAGAAAAATGAGAATGATAGGCCTTTCTAAATCTTTCTGCATCATCGTGATTGTTACCATATTCCATATTCTCTGAACCGTGAGCACGCATCTTGGATCGAAAAAGTAGTTCAGTGAAAGAAAACGATGGAAAAATGTTAGTTTATTTTAGATCCAAAATAGGAATGAAGGAAGGCTCGAATTACATAAATTTTGAATGGCCATGATCTACCTTGTCATACTCGGCCCTCTTTTTAGAGTCTCTTAATGTCTGAAATTATATAAGAAAAAAATAAGTGAAAACACATAACAAAAAGGCAAGTTAGAATATCATCCTGTTAGTTAGTTTAAACAATAACCAAGGGAGGAATGTAGATGAATGAAAGTGTGAGGAAAACAGACCTCATAAGCTTCTCTTATATCTTGAAATTTCCTCTTTGCTGATGGATTATTCTTATTTGCATCTGGATGGTACTTTTTAGCAAGCTGCACATAGCAGGAAAGTGTGATAATACAGTCAATATACACTAAAGGAAGGCCTTTGATTTTCATATTTTAATGTCAAAGGAGTGTCATGAACATTATGGCGTAATTTGATCGATGTAGCCGACCCCACTTAGTGGGATAAGGCTTGGTTGTTGTTGTTGTAATGTCAAAGGAGTGTGATGACAGAAAATACTGTGATTGCAAAACAAAATGCTTTAGTCTTGGGCAACTGTTTTTAGTATGATTTAAGCTTTGAGAACAGTTTTTTTTATTAAAATAAAATTGCAGAAAAAAAAAAAAAAAAAAGACTTCCACAAGCCATACCGTACTCCTTTAACATTATTGTGGGAAATTAGTAACTCTCTGCATATTAGGATTTAGTTATTCTGATTAAATTCATTTTTTGGATAAAAGAAGAATTCATCAACATGAAGAGAATCAGAATATAATTACTATAAATTTGGAGGCCAAGCGTTCGGCTAAATTAAAGGGAAAAAGCAAAACAACAGTTAAGCTAAGCTTCCCAATACCTCGACATATGATGGGAAAATGCCAAAAGGATAATGAGCTTTACTAGATGAAACACAAGAAACGCCAAATAGAAGCCAAGCACCTAACCTTATCCCACAAATCAGCTTCTGTGATTTTACTGATGCACAGCTAGAAGTTATGTGACAAAAGTGACAAAATCTCATCTGATCATAGAGATGAAACTATCTCCTCTAACTATTGTTTACACTTCACAACATTCTTAAAGTAGTTCTAGTTGTATCACTGTGGACATGGCACTTACTTCAAACTCTAAAATTTAAAGTAATGTGTTGACCACCAAGAAACTAGATAAATGCTAATTGTGCATAAAAGGGTAAGTCACCAAGAACTAGGGTTAGCTTGGTGAAGGCATAAGCAGTAAGATTAATTTTATGCTACGAAGAACTGAAAACAGGAATGACTATGTTTTGACTACAATCCACATAAAGGTTTTCCTTCATGTTATCGATAGCGCACTATAGTAGTGGAGTGGTCAGTGGAGGGTGACCACTACAGCACCCTTCACTAAATCGTGTTTCAGTATAGCAGGCAATGCAGCAGCTTTCTAGCAGAAATAGCTGGAAAATCGCAGCATTATTGTGCCACTCCCTTGATTGCCTGCTGAAATGCCAAAATAATTAAAAAATAATTAAAACTTTAGGCCTTTTCTGAGGGCACTTTAGGGATTTTAGCCTTAAAACACACCGGAAGATAGATTTTAAGGTCTGTTTCTCTGTGACTCTCCAGTATTTCCGGCAATTGTGCCTCTCCAGGATTCTCTCTCGTCTCTATTCATCTCTGGAGATGTCAATTCTCTGTCTCTCTGCATCTCTAGAGATTCTCAGACACAGCCTACTACCATCTTGGAGGCAGATTGCCTAGAGATTCTCGGACACAGACTGCTGCCATCTTGGAGACAGATTGCCTTTATCATTCCTTTTTGCCCTTCCTCAATGGCAATTTTCAGTTCTATTTAAGACACTGATCGATCAATACATGCTGTGTCTCTATTTGAGTAAATGTTGTGATTTTTTAGAATTTAAATTTATATAAATTGTATAAAAGATTTCAGATTTAGGACCATTCTGCTATCCTGTTATTGTGTTTTTAGGGTCGGCTCCTCCAGTTTACTATCTAGAATTGATAACACTAGTTTTCCCCTTAAAAATAATAATATGGAAAAATTAAGTTTACACTGGTTGTAGTTTTCCTAGGGTTAAATTCAAAATAATCACTACAATAAACCATAAAAGACATTGAAATCCATTATTTTCTCACACGAAAAGAGGAACATAGGCACACACAGCTTTATTTAACATGAGTCGTACATAATTATCAAATATTTATTCCAAAAGTTAAAACTAAAGGTACATGAATTTTTTAAGCGGTCATAGGAAAATAGTGTATATGAAAATTGTTCAATCAAACAAAACAACTGTGATTTCCTTAGCATAACAGTTACACTTTGTTGAGAAACACTATTGTACTTAGACAATTGTGACTAGAATATATATCTAATTTCGGAGGCTATTACTCCTACCAAGAGCCAAACAATGGGAATGAAATTTCAACTCTCCAATTAAAATTGATCAGGATGAAAACTATAAATCATTTCCATTCCCCAAACGTTGCAATATATTTCCAATCAACTTCATGATTACTCTACTCTAATAAGCATAAATTTAATCAATTAATCCTACAGATAAAGAGATTTCCAACAATCACTCACCGAGTGAAATGCCTTCTTTATCTCATCCTGACTAGCATTTTCAGCAACACCAAGTATCCGATAATAGTTTCGTTCAGCGGAAGAAGAATATGCTGCTGGAACAATAAAACATAACAAAAACACAATCAAATAAAACAAACAAACAGTAATGACATTCAGTCAGACACACATTTTTTTCCTAAACCTTCAACACCTGGTTAATCGTGTTCAAAATGTAGTTAATTAAGCTCAGTAGATGCTTAATTCAAAATTGTGGATAATTCAACTGCATGATTAACCACAATTTTGCATGTGATTATCCAGGTGGCACGCCATTGATAACTTTAAACAAATTGATTCATGTTTAACTCAAAACCTGTAGCATAAACATAACGATATCTGAATGGAATTTCCGGAATTAGATAATCCTCTTTTTTGGTATCAAAACTGCAACCAAACAAACCTAATATACACACAAAATTGAATTAAATTAAATTAAATTAAATTAAATTAATCAAACAAAAAAAAAAGCAGAAAAATGAAAGTGATAACAAAATCTAGAAATGTAACATACTTCGTGAAAGCAACAACGATTGATGAGAGGAGGACAATTTCCGGAAAGAATTGATTTCATGAACGAGAGGTTGTGATGCAATGGAAGAAAGCAAATAGCGCCGCCGATACTGCATTGGAAAAAAATGGATGAAGTGAGAAATGATGCTTGAGAAAGTGAGTTTTGCGATTAATTGGTTGAATCACTTACCGGCGTTAACAACGTGAACCTTCTCATTCGCGGAATATAGCTTCCAAGTTTATATAGCTTGTAGTTTCCGGTGGCGCTGCGAAAATGAGATCTTTGGTTCTCGGGTTTTAGAACGCTGGGTTTGGGTTTTGGCCACTGTCATATTTTAATCTAAACGACATCGTTTAGTTCTCGTGTTGTTCAATACTTGCTTCAATGTACTTCGCAGAATTTTGTATTTTTTATTTTTATTTTTCGTTGATAGGATGTCGGAAAATTTTAATAATTAAGAAGAAAATATTTCATTATTTTAATTGAGTATATAAAAGTATTTAATTAACTCCAAAAGTTTAGTACAGTGATAAAAAATTAATTTGGAGGTTTTCGGTTTGAGTATTGTTATCTCGATACATTCATATTAAACAACGTATTGCTTTTTTTTCATTATATATATGGAAAGGGCAAATTTGGGATTAACAAATAACTACAAATATACATAATCCCTCACTTTAGAATTTGTTGTTAAGATTCTAGGGATTATCATCAACAATTTTTATATACTTTAACATTAAAGATAATATGAGAACAAAATTAAAAGAAGATGAGTGTTAGCACCGCTCTTGTTTCAACACTCATTCTCTTATTGAGTAGAATCAATGTCGTTCTCACGTTTTAAAAATGGATCACATGTACACGGTGGTGGGACAAGAGTAAATATTGAATATTTGAGTGCAGTCATGCTAATGCACTAATGGAAGCATTCCTTACAACAGATATTGCCTTCATAAAAGAGTTTGCTTCCTATCGCAAATCCAACAGATGTATCCAGTGGGAACAAGCTATTTGTTGCTAATAGTCGTGATTGTTGGGCAATCTTATGTCGTGTTGGTAATCTCATTGTTCTGAATAAAGTGAGCTGCTGAAAATTACTATAAATTGTTGGCTAATATTTAATAATTCAACAACCTCTTTAATTTATTCCTTTTATTTGATTTGATTACTAATCAAATATTAACATTATTATTAGGATCATGTTGCAAGCTTTCTTTAAGAGAGAGAGAGAGAGAGAGTTATTTGTCACGAAGACCAAGTTCATTGGCAAGTTGATGCATGGAGAGTTGGTATTCTTACGCTTCGGATTTGTTCAAATTGGTTGATGTAGTTTATATCACATGTTTGGAAACTCTGGGATATGTTTCTTCTACATGCGTTTTGTGAAATTAGAAGTCGGGTGCTTGATTTTCTCTCAAGAGAATTTCAATGTGTTTGATATGAATATATGATTTGTCATTTGTGATTACTATTCACTTAGTGGAGTATAACATTTAATAGTAATGTAACCACTACTCCAGTTGCAACTAACAAATACCAGAAAACAAAAACATGTAAGACTTGGTCAATTTCAAAAATATCATAATATAATTATTTCCCAAATCCACTTGTAGAATAAAATATGGTTGAACATACTAATTTATTGTATAATAATTACAACTAGTACATATAAATATAGAAGAAACGTACAAATAAGAAAATTCTTAACTGAATCAGAAACATCAGAAGTGTAGTTATTTCACGTGGAATTTTCTTCAATATTTATAAAACATGACACTATGTTCTCTCTCAACAACAACATTCAAACTTTATCGCACCAAGTGGGATTGACTTTTTTTAACGCATATTTTTTCAAAGTGAACAAACACTTTCTCTTATTAAAGAGTAAGTAAGGACCACAACCTAGGCCCTATCTTATAACTATGTCAGTCTAACACAAACACAACTTGAGTAAACTTTGTACTCAAATTCCATAAATTGGTAAACATCAAAATTGATTGCTTATTTTTAACACAAAAAAGTCAAACAAATGCATAACATAGGTGACATGGCACTCTTTTGAGCAAAAGCTTTAAATAGCATTATACATTGGAATAGTACAATATTTATCCCAATTAGATATTATAATGAGAAACTAACTATATAAAAAAATATATTGGATACTTTGGGGGTGTGGAATTATACAGTTAAGCCATAATATAGTTGAAAAATCTGGTGACCACTAGTGATATGCATGAAAAAAGGAGGGTTATAGTAAATCCATATTTATATGTTTAGATCGCAATGTCGCGTTTCACTGTCAAAACATATAGTGAAAAAAAGTTATTCAAATTGCATCAAGCTTATTTTGATCAGTGTAATTAATCCTATATATATATATATATATATATATATATAATGATCTTACAATAAAAAAAATTAATAAGTGAGAAGAGTATTTGATTAATTAAAAAGTTCGTGATAAGATAGGGCTCCATAATTTGTCAAAAAAAAAGATAGAGCTCCATAAGAGATTGAGAAAGAGAGACATCAAAATAGAGTGTTGTCAAACCACGACTCAAGATTTAGCGTACCTCGAAGAGTTGAAGTTTGAAGTTTGGAAAATAGATTCTGATTGCATGTATGGAAATGAGTTCCATTCAAAATGGTGGGTCATACAATAGTTTCACCCAATAAGAAAATGAGTATTGAAAGGAGTGTTGAAAATAGAATGTCCTTAGCATTTTTCATCATGTTATTACTTGTGTGACTTTCATGCTATGAATAATAACTATTAGTAATTAATGTACTTTCAATCCATATACATAATCAGGTCTTACAAAGCATGCTATTTAGAATTAGGTGACTATTTAAATCTTAAGTTATCTAATTAACTAAACTAAAGAAGCAAGTTGATACTATTTGATAATGAAAGTAGCCATTTTCTTTTGAAAGTACATTTTTCACCAACTTTAAAACACATAAATTACATTTTGCAATACCGAAACTTGCAACCAAAGCTATGGTAGCCTGACTCAAACGATTTTAAAATTTGAAACCAACATCTACTTGTGTGAAATTCGTACTCAATGTGCAAGAATCAATTGATTACTCTAACAACAAACAAAAGCTACACAGCTGCAATACATATATAGATGATGGTAAGCAAGCACAAACATAAAACATGAGTATTCATTGAAGGGGTAAACATTAAGCAATTGATACCTTCAAACTCGAAGCATGCAAATTGCAATGCCTTAATAAGAGAGGAGAGAGGGGGAAGAGAAGGGAAAAGGTCAAATGTGTTGTTTCCATGAACATGCTACTTTAACAGATTTCTTAAAAGAGCTTTTTTAAAAAAAAAAAAAAATTTTATTTTATGTTGGTGTTAATCCTCTGGTTTTTAGAGAAGAGGACTGAGTAATTCGGAATTCGGTTGGGAGGTAGATAAAGTCTGGTTAAGAATTGTTCTATTAGGAATCGAACACGGTTCTCCCAAACGATTCGTCTTAATTAGGAATCGAACTCGGTTCTCCCGAACAATTCGTTTTAGGAAGACATTACTAACCACTTCAATTCAATTACTTGGTTCAAAAAATTAGCCCTTAAAATCAATTAATTCGACTCCTTGTATTTTCCAAATCTAATCATGCCCTCTGATCAACAAAAAAAATCTAATCATGCCCTCAACAAGGTGCCACCTCATTATTTTAACTCCTTGTATTTTCTAAATATAACCATGCCCTAAAAAAATCGCCACTTAAAATATTTCACTTTCTTTGATAAATCTTTTTGATACTTTTCAAAAAGAGTATCTATTGTTGCCAATTGAAGCTACTATCCTTTTTGACATTACTTTCATTTCCTTTCCCTTAGTTTGAAATTCCAGCCACACCATTCATCGGATCCACAGTTCAATTTGTCAACGTGACTCATTCTTGTATACCTCAGCTCAAGTATAAATTTTCAGTTGAGTGTGATTTGCAACATTAAAACTTTCCAACTCCAGTTACCCAAAAAAAGCACTTTCCAACTCCCCGTTTTTTCTATTTCAGTCTCCCACTCAAATAATGGTAGTGATCATACTTGAGGTAATTTTCACATAATAGGATGGAAACCCCTGGTCATGTTATAAAATGATGAAAATTTGTATAATTGTCGTTAATATTTGTAACAACAAATTGTTTTTATTTCAAAGTTTGCATCCATTATCTTTGCACTTCAATCCTTTTGTTGCTGAGTTTTGCACTAAACTCCTTCAGTTTTCACAAATCTTTTATGCCTAAATTTCTAATCTTTATCATTCTAGTTTTTAATTGCTTTTGGTGCTAATTACGAATTTATGGTGAAGCCTCGTCACTCAGTGAATAACTGAATAGGCTACCCTATTAACCAATGTACAATCAAGATCGGATACTCATATGCGCACATTGCCCCTTAACTATATGACATAATCAAAGGAAGATGAAAACACGAATATGGTGTTTTGCAGCTAGGGAGTATTCAAATAGGTAGGTTTGAAGGGAACTACATATTGACATCGTATCACCTAAATTTGGTTAATTTTGAACAACTTTGTTTTCATTTTTCAAAATCAAATAATTTGTTGTTAATACTACTATATTACTTTTCATAAAAACAATAATATATTTAGGTAAAATATGTATTTTATCTATACGGTTCAAAAATATAAAAGGTGATACATTCAAAAATAAAACAATTATATTTAAGTATTGCCGGTCTTATTCCAGTTCAACCCAGAAGCTTTAACTAGTAGTTATTTCGGTTCAATGTTGAGTCCAATTTTAATTAACTTGCTATTAATCCACCTGTTGCTTTCAAAAGAAAACGGCATGCATTCATATCATGACATGATAAATCAACCTTACATGCAATGCAATAAGTACATGAGGGTACCCTTATTAAGTTATTATCCAACAATTGAACTACTGTTTCGACAAACTATAGCTACAGAAATGTTCTTTTGTTACATTAAATTGGCTATAGGGTTACATGAAATGGCATCTACGTGCTGGCATGACTCATGAGGAATAATACAAGGCCAATAGACTCGTTTATTTAGTCCTGCTTTCAAAAACAATTATTTTGTTCTTTTCACAAAGGGGGCTTCCTTTTTAAGTTATATGCTTTAGAAAAATAAAAACTTATTTTCAGATCTTTTCCCTGTTAATTTAATGTTTTTAATAGAGTTTTATATGGAGTCCTTAAAAATACAGAACTAAATTTCAGGGCTACTTTAAGGATGATAGTGCAGTTGCAACATTTCGTGTAATTCGGTCGTGTATTGGCTCCTGCATGAAGAAATACAGTTCTATTAGTATTATCTACATCGGATCAGATAATGTACATTAAAAAAACTGGTTCGTGGATTACCTCGGTCGACTGCACCTCAAACTTTGATTTTGTTATAGTCTCGTATAAGAAAATGTATCTGTCCACCAGAATAGTATGATGCTCATTTAAATGTATAAAGACAAAAATTATGCACTCAAAAATCAACTACAACTTGTTTCACAAAACTTAGATTTATGCAAAGAAGCATAAACTGGACAGGCATGCCACGATAAAAGGATATACCAAAATTATGCCGATTACTGCTGTATGTGAGAAGATGCTAATTAGTGGAAACATTCACGCACCATTTGATAGTATATTGATGCATTTTAATGCAAACCAGCAAGTTATAAGGTCAGAATTTTTCTTCACATGATAGAGAAAAATATTACTATTTTATTTTATCGCTTTAAAGTGACAATATAATGTGTCAGAAAAAGATAGAGAATAATTCCTCCGTCTTGTATTCTGTCATAACATTTTAAACACGGCTTCTAATATCTTCTAAACCATTCACAAGGAAATAGCCTATCAACTGAAAATGTTACAAAACAGAAACATTTAAAAAATAGATTGAAACCAGTATTTTAAAGTTTGTACTTATGCAGGGCATTAACTGTTAGTCATTACAAATATATTTTGACATGGAAAAGCTTAGGAAGCTTGAAAATGATGAACATAAGCATGTTTGGACAATGAAAGCTAAACAAAGTGGAAATTAATGTTTCTGTTACTTTGTAACTGTATTTTTTTCTCTTTTAACATTCAAGGATCCCATACCCACCAAAATCAATATCTTCTTTTAACTATTTTTTTAAGAAAAGAAGTAAAGATATACATGGACTGCTTCTCCTATTCCAAACTTACATACAAACTAAACGCACAACAGTTGCAAATTTGATGAATAAGCATTAGAATATTTAGAAGGTACTTATGAAAGAAAAATCAGAACATAACTACTGCATAACTAGTAAGTCCAAAGGAAAAAAAATGCACTTTTTCAGCACATTTCACTGTGTAAGTTTCAAAGTGAAATATGTATGAAGTGTATAAGGAGCCAAGGGACAGTAGACATACCGCCAAGCCAATTCACAAACAAGATCTTCGGGAGCATCAGGAAGGACCTAAATAAAAATCCACTCATATGATGTGATGCATATTTAAAAGCTACACAATAATCCATTAGCAGTAGAAAATGTAAATTACCTCGTCTTCGTAAGGGTTGCAATGACTTTTAAACCACAACCTCAAGAACTCCTAAAAAAGCATAACATTAATAGATGGAAGCCAATGTATCCACTAAATCTCTATACTGGCAATACTCAATCTAAGAAGAAAACAAAGATACGCAAAAAACACCTTATCAACATTTTCAGGCTCAAGACCATTTTGAAAGCGCTCCAAGTAAGAATTGGCAATCCAATATCTACTTGAATCAGGAGTATGGACCTGTAGTTAGGAACATAGAACCATTATCCATTTATATACTTAATAAGTTAATATGTGAGTGCATGTGAGAATCCAATGTGTATCAAAGATTGCGTTTGACCTCATCAATCAACAAAATTGATCCATCATTTGCCTTCCCAAATTCATATTTAGTATCTACCAATATAAGGCCGTGGTCCGAGGCCACTTGCTGCAAAGCCAGTCAAATTGTAAAGTCAAGCATACAATAAAGCAAGCAAAATGCGGTTTTGAAATGACCTATACAAATAAGCTTATTACCTGTCCGTATTCAAACAACCTTAAAGCTTTTTCACTTGCTTCTGTATAATCAGCTCGACTCATCAGTCCCTTTTCTATGATCTGCAAGGAAATGCAACATAGAGGAAGTTAAAATCTGGGAGAGAAAATGTTGCGAAAAGTAATCCATTTTTGGAAGACCAGTATCACGCCTCACTAACTAAAAGAAGGCATATTGCATGAATTTTATGATAATAATCATGGGATCATCATAGGTTTTTACTTTTTTGTCATGCTACTTTTTAGCAACTTACGAGGTAGGCAAGTTAGAATATAAGCTAGATTAGTTACTTAGCTTTATATTACTGTTGTTAACAGCTGTCATTATGACACCTGTCCCTAAGTCCAAAGGACTATAAATACTTGTATTCCCTCTCATTTCAGACTTGAATAACACAATACAAATTCAGTTACAGATCTACTTTCTCTCTCCTATTCTCCCTCCTCTTTGAAGCTTTTCTAACTGTTTCAATGGCGTCTTGCTTCTAATAAGGCATAACTTTAACAAGTAAATCCATTATCATAATATTGTTCATTATTTCTGCTGACCAGGCCCAGCATCACTGATCATAGATAACATTTTCAAATATATAAATGATAAAACTGTAAAATAAATCAATCTGAAAGAAAAGGACGTTGAAGATTTAGCACAAGGATCCTTTTTTTAAAAGGGGGGCAGGAAACTAATAGATAAGGTTCCTTATCCCTATAAATTTATCAATCAATTTTCAGATGTGATAAATCAACTAGCTAAATGGTTCGCTACTCTCCTATTGTCTACTTTTCTGTCCAAATCCAACATTTTCTTTTTGTTCATTTCAATTGCATATGAAGCCTAAATTCAATCATAGCACAATAACAAGTAGAAAAGTAAAACTAGGCATCATACCTCATCTGGAGTGACTGGAACGTCGTGATCTGCAGCTTTGGTGGTTGGAGTGAGTATATTTTTCGGCAACTTTTGATTTTTAACCATTCCTGTCATATGATAATATCCTATTACACAGGGCGATAAATTTTTTTAATAACTCCAAAAGAATTTGAAATCTCGATTCTCACCATCAGGTAGGACATTTCCACAGTAGTTACGATTGCCTTTATTGTACACTGTCCATAGAGAAGTATCCGTACTTCCAGTGACAAACCCTCTAGCTACACACAAGCAAAATATGTGTCAAGGTGAGGTTGTGGAGTCCTAAACTTCCACTTTTAAAACAATTCAAATATTTCACAACACTTTAAAATAACAAGAATTTTAATTTCAAAGAAGGAGAAAAGGTACAAGACGACATGTAGATCTTATTAAATTCAGATAATTATGAATGGTTACTGCAACTGTTTTACATAAGATTATTTAAGCATTTAACCACTAAACCAATATTTAGGCATACTCTTCCAAAATAATTAAACAAAAAAAGTATGCCAAGCATATATCCACACCATATATTATCTTATTTTCCCAGGATATCATTTTGAACAAAAGGACTAGTCATCTACAACCAATATTAAAAGACATTAACGTTTTTTATTTTCACCAATCCCCAGACATTAGCATTTGCATTCCCAATAAGAAATTCAATTACGCTATGATAATGTACTTCAGTTGAGAGATGTCTTAAGAAAGCTCTAATCCCCACTCACTCCATAAAAAACTGTTGGCTGCCTCTTCAAATTCCAATTTTATTTTAGATGATATTTAATTAAAAAGTGAAATTATGTTAAAAACTATAGGCATTCAGAAACAAAAGCTGAGAACAAATTTTAATCATAGAGAGACAAATAACAACTCTCTGTATTGGCAAAGAACTCACCAACAAACTCAACAGGGAAAACTGAACATTTCTTCGCTATTGTCACATTTTTATCTGGAGCCGACACAACTGCATTAGAAACTATGTGCCTTGTTCTCTCAAACCACCACAGACTTGTCTCATTAAGAACCTGCAATTTCAAGATAAAACAATAAGGTTATTGAATGTTGCATATATAGTAACCATCAACCAACCAGGTAGAAATGATTTTCCACACAGGTTTTGAAAGAAAACCAATGTAAATAAAAATTAATGGGATTGAATAATAACAGAACACTAATTTAAATTTAAGACAATAGAATTGAAGCAAACCAAACTACTAAATATAAAACAATACAATTATCGTCTGATAGAGCAGAGATAAAAAAGTACGATAAATGGATGAATGTTATTATTGATTGATGATGAAATGGAGTACAATCTGCAAATTGCAGCTCAGAGCATAAGCTCCTCAGAGAAGAGACATTTCTCTCTCTGCCTAAACCATAAGGTTCCTAATAGAATGATACTGAATGAATCCCTCTTTCCCTCCTACACACCTCTTAGACTCCCTCTCGCGAGTATTTTCCCTCCACTCTCTAACTAACTTGCCAGCTCACCATTTCCTCTCCAATTTGGGCTTTTATCATCACGGGCCCTATCAATGCCACCGCCTTAAAAACAACCTTGTCCTCAAGGTTGGAAATGGTTTCTATTACTCTTCTTGCTGCTAGGAGACCCTTCAGTTTTCTTGAGAAATGAATAAGAATCAAGCCAATGAAGACACTCAGGTCAGACATCAATTGCACCCAAATGCTTGAGGACAAAAATTTCCCTCTATCATATACCAACATAAGCAGCACCCAAATGCTTTTGAACCAAATTTTCCCTCTGTCATATACCAAATGAAGCAATCCATAGATTGAAAGCGGATTTCTCCAGCCATGTTCATATTCAGTAACCACCATAAGAGTATTGCTCTTCCCTGGATCACATTGTCTGGTCATAACCGATGAGTACAAGGATATCATTTCAAAAGCAAACTCATAGTCTTCGTTATTCCCATAAATTCCTCTCAATGCCTTCCATACAACAACCACTCGTGCGTAAGAAACCAGCCCATGTTTCATATACATCTCAACCAAGGTAGTTCCCAAAGTCTCAATTAATATATCCAATCTATCAAATTTAAACAAAATATCAAAAGCTGACTCTTCTGCAATTCTCAACAGCATGACAACACGATATACGATATCCTCCATTGCTACATCCTCTATTTGAAAAGCAGACATCAGTGTTGTAACTTCCACTTTTCTATTCAGATTTGTTAGCATGACAATCTTCTTATTGCAGTTTAACATAATTTCATTTGACCCGTTACCATCACGCGCCCAAGAGTTTTGTCCCATTTTGTAATGCGATCTGAAGCCATGACCCGACTCCGCAGCAAACTCGCGCTCCACATCACGCGCCAACTGCATCACCACACAACAGTCACGCGATTTGAACTTGCGAACACGAGAGCGGATATCGTGACGCAATCCGCCGATGATGTAACCCAGAAGTTGTTGCTCCGATAAACATTCACATTGGGAAGAGTAAAATTGGAATTCTACAACATAATCCTCCACCGAGCCAGTGTGTTTCCGCACCGTAAGTTCTTCTAGTGGATTCACCAAAGCAAGCTGAATCTCTTCAGTGATCACATCACGCAAACCCTTGAGATTTGCTTCTACACGTCCCAAACGTTTCTCAACATTATTCAATCGCTCAGCCATTTGGGTTTTTGCAGCCCAGAGCATAAGCTCCTTAGAGAAGAGACATTTCTCTCTCTGCCTCAACCATAAGGTTCCTAATAGATTGATACTGAATGAATCCCTCTTTCCCTCCTACCCACCTCTTATACTCCATCTCACGTGTATTTCCCCTCCACTCTCTAACTAACTTGCCAGCTCACCACTTCCTCTCCAATTTGGGCTTTTATTATCATGGGCCCTATCATCCTCTCAGAGACCACCCCCCCGCCACAGAAAATACAGCAACACACATGCAGTACAGAGTGCTCTCTATGCAAAATACAAAATAACAAACTTCCTCTCTACCTCCATTCTGACACTACTATCATACATACTATTAAATAATAACCGCATAAGTTATCTTCTAATCTTAACTTCCCTGATAATTGTCAGTACATAAATCTGCTACTACTTATTGACTAACCATACCTGCTAGTGCTACTCCCTCTATTTCAAATTTTTGGTCGTTTTAGTATTTTATCATTGTTTTAAAACAATGGGTGTTATAGAAATTCTAGATATAATTGGTTGTGTTTTTCCAACTATGCTCTTAGAGTAGTCATATTTTAAGCATTGGAATACAAGAATTTGTGAAATGATTAATGATACAAATATACATCAATCAAATGCTTTTTGGTCGGTGTGGTAAAACAGTAAACTACAAACAAAAGAATAAAAGGAAAAGAGGGAGTGTCAAGCAGTTACTGCTACAGTTTCCAATACTATCTAGCTGTTTTCCATCACATCACAGTGAATTATACAAAGGATTTGGATCATCAGTATCACCATTTCCAAACAAGAGTTTAAACAACATACACCGCCAAAGTAAACCATTTTTACACTAACATCCGATGAGAGTCCATTGTTTTACCACGCCATCTCACTCTTATAGTTGTATCTAAAATTCATTACACGATGCGGCAAAGTAGTGAGTTCATATTAAATGTCGGTGTAAAACTAAATTACACTATGCATGCCCCTTTAACTCTCTGTAAATAAACAGAAGAAAATGGAAAGAATCACAAACCTGGCCTTTAAAAGGAATGGAAGCAAGAACCCTATCGAAAGCACTCTGGCGATCAGTGGTCACTAAAACAAGATAATCCCCGCTGTCATAAATATCTCGAACCTGCCAGCATTACATTGATTAAGCTACTTATGAATCTCAAATATGACCCTGTTTGGATAAACAACTTAATTTGCAGCTCATAGCATAACCGCTTATCATACATAAGCGCTTTTTATAAGCTATGTTAGAGAGAAGTTTAAAAACATTCGTAAGTTCTGGCAAACAGTATCACAAGTACTTACTTTGCCGCGAATTTTGGAATTGAGTTGAGGAAGAGTGAAATGAAGGTTAGTTTCAGAGAGGCAATTAGAGAGGGAAGATGTGATGGGATGAAGAAGTTGTTGTTTGCGAGTGTTGTTGATGAGAGTATCTCCAAAAGAAGGTTGAATTTCACCTTGTTTTGGCGTCATTGAAGCGCGAATCATGGTTGGGATTTTGAATTTGTTTGGTTTGAAAGTGATAGTGGTTGTGGAAATGGGGTTGGTGATGATTGGAATTTTGGTGTGGAAGGTTTTGGGAGGGTTTATGGATGAAAGTATAGAATCTGACATCGCGTGCTGTGACGGTTTGCGCGACGCGGTGGCTGAGTTTTAGGGATTCAATCACGCGGCGGGAGTGAGGTGCTAGTAGGAGGACGACGACGGCGGCGGAGTGAGGTTTCGACTGGGGGACCGAACTGAGTTTTAGGGCCACGTGCTCAAATGATTGTACAACTGCTATCACGTTTTAATTTGAGTTTAATTGTTATTCTCGTCAACTCATGCTAGTTCAACAATGTCAAAATTATTAGACCAACATCAAAGATCATGTAAATGTACAATAAATATGGTTAAATAGATTTTTCTAAATATACCAACTTTTTTTATTGGTCTCTCTAAAATTTTCCTTTAACTTTTAGTTTCTATAAATTTTTAATCACTACTTTTGGTCCCTACTTTTAAGTCAACTTTTGTATTTTTAATGAAATTGTGAAGAAATGTGAATATTGTAAAAATCTCTCCAAACAAAATAATTAAATTTTTTAACAAAACATAAATTAAATATGAATTTTTAACCGCCAACAATATATAAGTTCATGTTTTGTTAAAAAATTCTTTTTTTTTTTAAGAAATTCTTATAATATTATAAATTTTATTCAAAAATATGAATTCTACATATGAGTTTACTTAAAATGTGGGACCAAAAGTGAAGGTGGAAAACATTCGAGGGACTAAAAGTCTAAGAAAGATTTTAGCAGGACTAAAACGAAAAGTTAACATATTTATAGGGATCAAAAACATATTTGAATGAACCTCTTTATACATTGATTTTTCATTTTAGTGTATTTTATGAATAATTCTATTATTTTCACAATCATTAGACATACTGAATAAGTACTTATTTATCATTAAAGTTACATATTTTAGAATGTTTTTAATAGTCCGCACATAACACATACTCTTACATTAGTTATATTGTCTGGTTTGAAAGATTAGTTGGACCAAATTAAAGGTGGTTACAATCGTAGAGACGCGAGAAAGGTGGATGGTGATGAGTATCTTCGTCCACTGATCGATTCGCCTAGACAAAACTCCAAACTGACGACGATGTGATAACCATGTTTTCTATATTTGGTCAGTATAGTTTAAAAGAATGACGATGATGCTTCCATGGTGTGATCAGAGGCGGAGCCCTTCATGGGCTAGGGTGGGCCACGGCCCACCCGAGAAAATTAAAAAATTAACGATTATAGGTCTATTTTGCGATATTTTATACAATTTTACGTCGGTTTTAGCTTTCGGCAGATCTAAATTCTCGCAAAGTGATGTAGTGGCCCACCCAAAAAAATTAAAATAAATAAATTACAGGTCTATTTTGTGAGACTTTAAACAATTTTTCAAACGGTTTTAGTTTTCGACGGTTTCAAAAGTAACATACGTGATCTTTGTTATGTTTATACTTGACTGGTAAGCAGAAGCTTATAGATCTTCTAACTTGCTTGGGTTTCAAATCCCCTGTATATTGTCCTGTCAACTGATAATTCACTCATTTAACAGTTGTACTATAAAAAAAAAGTTTCATAATTTATAGCAGTTGTAAAATATGTAATTCGATTTTTTTTAAAAGTATTCACCCTAGTTTTTTACTCAAACTCCGTCATTACAACTTTGTGCTTAATGCTTATTGCAATTTTAATTTTGTGTTTATATATTATAGTTTATTATAGTGGCCCACCCGAGGTTTTTTTTCTGGCTCCGCCACTGGGTGTGATCTTTTCATGATGTTTGGGTAAGTTTGATTCGGTCCAAGACATACAAATAAATCATGGTTGCATGGATAAACTAGATGAAAAATTGAGTTTGACTGATCTGTAATCTTATTTGGGTTTAATTATATTGTTCTACATTGATGTATTTTGTTGTTGAATTATCTTGTTGAAATCTTTATGTTTCTTATATTGTTGTTGTTGTTGAATTTGATTGAATGGTAGTTTTTTCTATATATTATGTTCTTAACACGTTTTAGATTATATAATATGATATATTTCAAACCCTCAAATCTCAGTTTTTAACAAAGTCTAGGTATATTTCACATTATATAATTCAAACCAAGAATGAAAATGAGTTTAGATTATATAATCTAAAAGAGTTTAGAATCAGAAGTTTAATTATACCGTTACAAATAAAGTTTTTACATTGTGTGGTGTTTAAATACATTTTTTTTAAGGAAGTTTAAATACATTTTTGTTTGTTCGGGTTATTTTACATGTTTCTTTTTACTATAGTTACGGTTTATGATGGGTTCTGACTATCAATTTTAGTCACCAATATTGATTTTTTTTTTCTCCATAGTATTCTTCTCATTCTCACGTAACTCTCGTAAGTCACCAAGCATAAATCCATTGATTTTTTCCCTCGATGTTGTTCCCACGTAAATACCATATTTCTACATTCATTTTATCATCACCATTCTTTGTTTTTTTTTTTTTGACGAAATAATCATTCACGTTTATTCTGCAATGATGGAATTAAATTTTGTATTATTTCTCATGTTTGAATTTATTTAATTTACTCTTGAAAAAAAAAAAAAGTAACTACCTACTAGGTGCACATAGTGGTAATTATCCATTAATAAAAAAATGGTCTTTTTATTCTTTCAGTTAAATTTAATAACTGTCCATAATGAGGGAGTGGAGAAACAATTTTATTTTGCATGTACGGTAACTTCTTAATGGTAGAAGTTATATAAAAGAGTGCAGTTCATTGTTTTGGTTCCCTAATACTAACATCTCTATTCAGAAAAACTTACACCATTAAAGTGAGATTGTGGAAGATTTAGAAGAGTCTAAACATCTTCAAACAAGAGCAATGAGTGAAGGTATCCTTTGATCTTTTAATTTTAGTTTCCGCAGTATAATCTTTTCTGGCTCTATAGAAATTCCTTACATTTGGTATCAGAGCCTTCTCTGTAGAGTGAATAGGCTATTTTGACCCTAAATTTGTACGCATTGGTCGATTTCGTCCCCAATTTTTTCGAAATTGCCAATAGGTCCCTAAATTTTACGGATGTTAATCAAATTGATCCCTCCACCAAGTCTCGACATTAACAGTACTAATGTGTCATGTTAAGCGCTGACATGGAGTTCCAAGTCAGCTTCCACATGTACAGGGACGAATTTGATCGAAAAATTTTGAAACTTTTTTGGACTTTTTTTTAAAACGAAAGTCATTACAAATTGTTACAACGTTAAATCGATCCCTGAGTTATTCATTAAAAATCAAGTTGGTCTCTGAATTATGTCACTCATTATCAAATCTCTCCCTGAATTATTTATCTTATCTATAAATCTGATCCCTGATACTATCAAATAAACATTAAAAACTAAAAGAATGTGTTGCATATGACATAATGGAGAGTGGAGACACTCATTTTGGATACTTAAATGGGTCATACGTGTACACATCACTCATTTATAATTTTTTTAATAGTAGTACCTAATAAGCATTCAATCCCTCCAGCTCAGCATCTTACTCAAAATTCTTAAATGGGACCCACTAATCAACTATCAATAACTTTATAGGCTAAATTGCTCTTTTGGTCCCTTATTTTTGAGGTATCGCTTTGGTCCCATAACTAATTTTTGGTCCATTTTGGTCCTTTAAATATGTCTTTGTTACACAGTTTGGTCCCTTCCGTTAAGAGGCTAAACCTAAATGTCTTTGGTGGACCAACATTATAGGTGGTCCACCAAAGACCTCATTAATTTTTTTAACTGTAACTATTGGATCTTTTGTCACAAAGAAAACCATTAGATTTTGTGGGTCTATTGTATCTAGCAGTATGTCATATGCAACTAATTATTTTCTCTATTTCTTCATCTTCTTCTCTCCTCACCTTCATCATTTATACTAAATCTTCATAAACATTTATAAAAAAATCATAAACCCATAAAAACTCAAATAAATGAACATATTACTTTATCTCTTCTCATTCAACTTCTTCTCTACATCTTTTACACAATTAACCTCACAACAATTTTATGTAAAAACTCAATTAACCTCACAACAATTGCTCCAAAAATTTGATGTCCAAAAATAAGAACAGCAACAACATCATCCTTCAAGTACTTAAGAGCACCAAAAACCTTTAAAACCCATCCTTCAAAAATTCGATCTCTCACATAAACCTTAACATAAGAGCACCAAAATCATTAGTAAATTAAATAGCAGCAACACCTTAAACATCAAGTACAGTTATGCAAAATGAGCGATTCAATGATTTGAGTTTTGAGATAAGAGATTGAGAATGTAGACAAAAGAGGATTTTAGTTTGAGATTCATCGAAGGATGATTCAAAGAAGGAGGATTTGGATTTGGGAAATAGGTTTGAAGATTTTGGTTGAGTTTCCCATTGTTAGTGAATCTGAAAAAAAGAAAAAGAAAATGGGAAATAGATCTGAAGATTTTGGTTGATTTGGTTTATGAAGATTGAGAATTTGTGTTGTTTGAAACGAAAATGATGTTTTTTGAGTGGAAAAACTTATTATTGATTGAGTTATGCCATTGATTTTTTAGTTTTTATTTTTTGCTAGGTTTTTGTGTTGAAGGTTCATGAAGGTATGCAAAAATTGATACCTTGTTCTTCATATTTTCCGGTAAGGAGATGAAAGATTGTGATGGAGAAGATGAAGGAAATGAATAAATTTTCAGCTAATGTCAAAATGACACATGTAAATGAGTTAACCTTTTTGAATTAAACTAACAAAAAGGACTAAAACGTGTAACGAAGATAATCTTAAGGGACTCATACGGACCAAAAATTAAATATGGGACCAAAGCGATACCTCAAAAATAGTTAAGGGACCAAAAGAGCAATTTAGCCAACTTTATATCATTACATATCAATTTTTTTAATATTAAAACAGTGTGGGTCTCACTTAAGAATGAAGGTCTATCCCTTTCTTTCCTTTTTTTTTTTGGGTTTGGAAGTTTGATTTTCAATTTTTCCCTGTTGGGTTAGTTTTGAGTTGCTCAGTGAAAGGGTTTTTAGATTTGATTTCTTCTTCGAGCATAAGTACCATTTTATACGCATAGTTTCTTTGTTGTTATTTGTGTTATATTTAGTTTCATAAAAGAAGGAAGTGAACTTTAATGAACTAAAGTTCAATTAATACAGGTCCAAGCTGAAGTAGAATGAAGTGGACTCTAATAATTGAAGTTGTGAGAGTGGTACGTAGTAAAAATTGGCCAACTATACAATGAAGGATTTGTTCTATTTTGCCTAAGATTTGTAATAGTTAAAATTTAGAATCCTGGTGGATATATAACCACTTACCTATTAGTTTAAACTTGAAATAAGATGATGTAAACTGTTTAAAGGATCATTCTATGATTCCACTAATTTAAAATTTTACGTGTTTTTAGGTATTTGATATATATTGTTTAAGTTGAAAACTGCATGTTTAATTTTCTTCAAACTGAACAAAATTGGTAAGAGGGGAAATTTATCATTTTGATGTTATCTTGTTTGTTATTGTGCGCTCTCTAATCTTCTTCTTTAACTCTCTCTTGTTCTTTCTCAATCCCTTGATTCTTGGATCACAATTCACCTATCCCTCTACATAATTAATGTATCATTGTTAATGGAATCTATATGTTCAAACTTGTTGTCATTTGAATATTAGTTGTTAATAGGTGTTTTAGCTATGAGGTGGAAGGTATCTGTTAGTCATTAAAGGAAGGTATCTGAGTTTACTAACGTAAAGTTCTATGCACATTCACCTTTTCCTGAAGAACCTTAACCTACTGTTTCCAATGTTGATGTTCATTACTCCATAAAAATCTACATGTGTGACGCTTTGTTTCTAACAAATATACTTTCATGAGTAGCTAATCTAGTTGACAGTTCTCATTAGACCTTGTGGCTAATGTAACAACTGTTGTTATGTGATGACTGAAGAGGATTATATTTTGATGCACGGTGGAATTTATTCACGAACATGATGTAGTTCTTGTAGTGCTTTTATTTTATCAAGTATGGTTAGGTTACATTTACCAAATGAGGATTCTTTACAATTTAGCCTTTTCGTTTTCTTGGTAGTGATTATAGTTGTGAAATTATAGTGTTATTCATGATATCTAGGTTTTTTTTTCCTCTTTTTGAACAATATAAAATCAACTAGTTATCTGGAGATTGAGAGAGAATAGAGTCATATCTTGAAAACTTTGACAGTTTGGGTTAAAAGGACTTGGTAATTAACAATGATACTACAAGTAGAAATTAACAAAAAGACTAGGTAAAAGTAAGATTGCAATTCAAGGATTCTGAAAGTTTATGAACATAAATGATATTAAAATGGAATTCAGGGATGAAAATAACATTATGAGGGGTTAATTCTGAACTAAGCTTAATAGTTCGAACATAGGTAGTGATGGTGAGAACAACATTTGGTACTTCGATATTCAGTACTTATTCAACAGGCTCTTATTCAACAGGCTCTTCGATATTGGAGGTGTAAATCTCGAACGGTTTTCTACAGTGCAGTAGTTAACCGCACAGTTGTAGCTGGACTTGTTTTATCCTGGAGGCGGTGTGGTTGATAGTCTGCCTTTGCACAATTTTGGGCAGTGTCGCGAAACGTCTTAAAGAGGGCGACCTGGTCGTGACTCAACCTAGTAACAACTTCGGTAGATAGTCCCTTTCAAAATAGAATTTGGAAATCCAAATACAATAGTTTGGAAATCCAAAAACAAATAATAACTAACATATATAACTTTATGTCGCAGCCATTTTGTTGGTAACAAATTTAATAATTTTCAGTTTGGTTTGTTTAATATTGGTCAGTTTAGGCTGTTAGATTAGAGCACTCGGTACATGCTATGCTAGTATGTATTACAAGGTTGTGATTTATGATATGATAATTTTAATTATGGCCTGCTTATATACTAAAAAAAATTGTTTATCTTTCCCTAGAAAAGACGATGTTTATCTTGTTGTGTCGAAAAAAAAAATGTTTATTTTGTAATTGAATTTTTTTTACTCGTTTAAATTTGATTTTTAACAACTTCAAAACTTGATCATATTTATTTCCTGATCGTGACATCCAGCACATCCGACCTGTGCATTGTATTATGATCATATTTATTTCTTTTGCTAATGATATTAACTGTAACAGTTGTATACCAACCGTACGTTCCATCGTGTTTTGATGTTTTTCTAGCTTTTGTAGTTAATTGGTTAGATGCAATCTGTTACTTGTTGTGAAAAACGATGTCAAGAACAAAGTATAACGGAAAACGAATGGGAAAAACAAGAAGAACAACAAGGATTGGTTATAACTGCTATTCTTTACTTTCTCTTTAAACAAGATTACAAGCGTTACAAGAATAACAAATAACCCTCTCACCCTAAATTAGGATTTGCCGTCTTAGGGTTTTCCGTCACGTCTAAGATGAGAGACTAGTATGCTATTTATAATAAACCTAACATACTAACTAATGGGCTTTTTCACAATTACCCATTACAAGCTAACTTAGGGTACAAGCTAACTTAAACAATTGAACATAACAAACAGGCCCAATTCGACTAATGCATGTTAGAACAACTTCGACTACAACATGCACTACTTCGACAGCAGCATGCGAACTATCTTCGACCTCATGCTTCCTCCCTGTTGAACCAGAAGCTACCTAGAGTTCGTTCCAATATCTCACAAATCTCCACCTTGGAACAAACTCTAAAATCAATGAACCAGCTAGCTTTCTTCTTGCAGCTTTACCAACTGCATACAGTGGAAAAACTTGCAACTTGGCAATGTCTTGGTGATCATATCAGCAGCATTGTGATCTGTCGAAACCTTCAGCACTTGGACTTCTCCACGCTCGATTACTCCTCTGACGAAATGCAGCCTCACATCAATGTGCTTCGTTCGCTCATGATAGGCTGAATTCTTCGACAGATGTATTGCACTTTGACTATCACATTTAACAGTGATAGTTCGACCTTGAAGTTTCAGCTCCTTAGCAAAACCTTCAAGCCACAATGCTTCTTTCACAGCTTCAGTGAGGGCAATATACTCTGCTTCAGTAGTTGACAATGCTACAACCTTCTGAAGTGTTGCTTTCCAACTAATTGTCGTGCCAAACATAGTGAAAACATATCCAGAAATAGATTTTCTGGAATCCATACAACCTGCATAATCAGAGTCGACATATCCTTCGATCACTGCTTTACTATCTTCACCCAAGGCTCCACCATAAATCAGGACTCTGTTCAGAGACCCATTTATGTACCTTAGAATCCACTTCAATGCTTGCCAGTGAGCCTTTCCAGGATTCGACATGTACCTGCTTACAAGACTTACTGCATATGCTATGTCAGGTCTAGTACAAACCATAGCATACATCAAAGAACCTACTATATTAGCATATGGAATGCTGTTCATATAAGCTCTTTCGTCATCAGTACTGGGACACTGATCTATACTCAGCTTGAATTGAGGGTTTGTCGGAGTCACAACAGGTTTTGAATTCGACATACCAAACTTGTAGAGAATCTTCCGTAGGTATGCCTCTTGAGATAAGCATAATTTCGACTGCTTTCTATCTCTTCGAATGTCAATCCCAAGAATCCTGGATGCTGCTCCCAGATCCTTCATGTCGAATTCCTTATTGAGTTCAGCCTTCACCCTCATTACATCTTCGACATTGTTGCTTGCTATGAGAATATCATCCACATAAAGTAACAAAATAACAAATGAATTACCAGGTCGAAATCTGAAGTAAACACAGTGGTCGAACTGACTTCTAATGAAACTTATTCGTGCCATGAACTTGTCGAACCTCTTATTCCACTGTCGAGGAGATTGTTTCAGTCCATATAAAGATCTTTGTAGTTTGCACACATAATCTTTCTTCCCCTTTTCGACATACCCTTCAGGTTGCCTCATCAGGATTGTTTCATCTAGATCACCATACAAGAACGCAGTCTTTACATCCATTTGTTCCAGTTCAAGGTCGAACTGTGCCACCATGGCAAGCAACATTCGAATGGATCTGTGCTTCACAACAGGAGAAACACATCATTGAAATCGACACCTTCTCTCTGAGTGAAACCCCTAGCGACCAACCTTGCCTTGTATCTTTTCGACGCCACTCCTTCAATTCCTTCCTTAACTTTGAAAATCCATTTACAGCTGACTAATCTTGCTCCAACAGGTTTCTCGATCAGCTCCCAAGTGTTATTATCATGAAGAGATTTCATCTCATCATCCATGGCCTTCAGTCATTCAGTCTTATTTCGACTCCTCAGAACTTCCTTATAGTCTCTAGGTTCTTCATCTAGAACCTCACTTGCAGAGATTAAGGCATAAGCTATAAGATCTGCATATCCAAGTCTCTGAGGTGGCTTGATGACTCTTCTCTGCCTATCTCTTGCCAACAAGTAGTCATCAACAGTTTCCTCAACTTCCTCAGTATCTGCTTCTTCTTCGACTTCATCTGGGATACGCAATTCAGCATCAACATGCTCCACCTCAACAGGAATCTCTCCCTGTTCCAGCTCTTCGTCAGAAATTTCTGCACTTCGATCAACATCATCAGTTTTCTTGAAAGCCATTTCAGCTTCATTGAAAACTACATCTCGACTGGTGATACACCTCCTGTGACCTGGCTCTAGGCACCATAGCCTATAAGCTTTGACTCCTTCAGGGTATCCCATGAACATGCATTTTAGAGCTCTAGGTTCGACCTTGTCTTGCCTAATGTGAGCATAGGCTACGCAGCCAAATACTCTCAGTTTGTCGAGATCTGGTGGATGTCCCGACCAAACTTCTTCAGGTGTCTTCATATCTAACGCAGTCGAAGGACATCTATTTATCAGATATGCCGCTGTCGAAACAGCCTCAGCCCAAAACACCTTCTTTAACCCAGCACTAGTCAACATGCATCTAACTCTTTCCAAAATGGTTCGATTAAACCTTTCAGCCAAACCGTTTTGTTGTGGAGTACCTGCAGTAGTTCTGTGCCTTGCAATACCAGAGGCAGCACAAAAACTGTCGAACGCCTCATTGCAAAATTCAAGGCCATTGTCGGTTCTCAACCTCTTAACCTTCCTGCCAGTTTGATTTTCGACCAGAGTCTTCCAACTTTTGAAATTCTCAAAAGTTTCATCCTTAGTCTTCTGGATGAATACCCATAACTTTCTGGAATAATCATCAACTATGGATAGAAAGTACCTCGCTCCTGAATGTGATGGACACCTTGCAGGTCCCCAAAGATCAGCATGGATGTAATCAAGGGATCCATGTGTTCTTTGTTTACCTTTGCTGAACTTCACTCTACAAGATTTTCCAAGTACACAGGGTTCACAAAACTTCAGCTTTTCGACTTTGTCTCCACCAAGCAGATTTTGTTTCCCTAGTTCGACCAGACCCCTTTCACTGACATGGCCCAATCTCATGTGCCAAATTTCTGTCTTCGACAAAGGTTTCGTGGATGCAACATTTGTCGAACCACTTACAACTTCAGCCTCAAGGGCATACAAGCCTTGTTTCTTCACGCCTCTCAAGACTTCCTTCGATCCCTTCATGACTCTAAGGATACTTTTCTCTCCTTGGAAAACATATCCTTTCTTGTCGAATTCACCAAGAGAAATCAAATTCCTCTTCAAGTCAGGTACATACCTAACTTCAGTCAATAACCTTATTGACTCATCATGGAGCTTGAATCTCACAGATCCAACACCAGCAATCTTGCAAGCTTTGTTGTTTCCCAGCAGTACAGATCCACCATCTTGCTCACATAGTTCCTCGAACACGTCTTTGTTTGGAGTCATGTGCCAAGTGCAACCTGAATCCATAATCCACTCCTTCGTTGAGTCGCTGCTTGAAACCACAAGAACATCAGATGAGTCGAAATCATCTTGTGCAATGGCTACGTTGCCATTATCCTTACCTCCATGATCCTTCAAGCGTTCAGGGCACACCTTTCTTGTGTGACCCTCCTTCTTACAATGATAGCATCGAATACCAGATGCTTCGCCACTGTAAGACTTCTGCTGACTTTTACCTTTCTTCTTGTCGAACTTACCATCCTTTCGCAAGAATTTTCCCTTGACGGCCAAACCTTCACCAACAGTCGAAGGTTTATGCTCCTTTCGTTCGTTCAAGTCCTTCGAATACAAGGCTGATTGAACTTCTTCAAAGGTCAGGGACTCCCTTCCATACAAGAGAGTTTCTTTGAAGTGAGCATGTGTTCTGGGCAAAGCGCACAACAGCAACAGCGCTTGATCTTCATCCTCGATCTTCACATCAATATTTTCCAGATCAAGAATCAGCTTGTTGAACATATCCAACTGCTCAGCCAACACTTTGTCTTCACTCATCTTGAATGAATACAAAGCCTGCTTCAGGTAGAGTCGATTTACCAGCGATTTGGTCATGTACAAACTTTCAAGTTTCACCCATAACCCTGCTGCCGTCGTCTCCTTTGATACCTGTCGTAGAACCTTATCACCAAGGCTCAGCAAGATTGCGCTGTGGGCTTTCTCTATCATGGCCGTCTTCTCCTTCTCCGTTAACGCAGCATCCATGGCTGCGACTCCCTTCAAAGCTTCTAAACAACCCTGCTGAACCAGTAGGGCTTTCATCTTCAAGCGCCACAGACCAAAATCGTTCACTCCGGTGAACTTTTCAATCTCATACTTTGTTGAAGGCATCTTCTCCACGCTCACCGCACCAATTTGTTGTGAAAAACGATGTCAAGAACAAAGTATAACGGAAAACGAATGGGAAAAACAAGAAGAACAACAAGGATTGGTTATAACTGCTATTCTTTACTTTCTCTTTAAACAAGATTACAAGCGTTACAAGAATAACAAATAACCCTCTCACCCTAAATTAGGATTTGCCGTCTTAGGGTTTTCCGTCACGTCTAAGATGAGAGACTAGTATGCTATTTATAATAAACCTAACATACTAACTAATGGGCTTTTTCACAATTACCCATTACAAGCTAACTTAGGGTACAAGCTAACTTAAACAATTGAACATAACAAACAGGCCCAATTCGACTAATGCATGTTAGAACAACTTCGACTACAACACGCACTACTTCGACAGCAGCATGCGAACTATCTTCGACCTCATGCTTCCTCCCTGTCGAACCAGAAGCTACCCTAGAGTTCGTTCCAATATCTCACATTACTACTTTTGGTTTAATTAGGTCTGATTTAATGAAAATCTTGTTGAATAGAAGTTCCATTGTCATGTTTTATTTGATTGGATTAATCATTAGGAGATTAGGAGATGAGTTGGTTGATAAGTGTCTGTGTATACTCTTAATCGCTGAGGCCAAGCATAATCACAGTATTTTACAATTCAAATTGGGATTTTAGCTATTATTATGCTTACAACCATGAGATGTCATTTCTCTATGCATATTTAATGTCACTTCTCCAAAATGTCTTAATATCAATTATTTATGCTATGAGGAGATAAGAACTACTATATATAGGGGTAGGTAGAGTTGTAAGATAGATAGGTGGGCTTTCCCAATTTGCAAAATTGTGCTAAGGTCGCATTAAAATCGCATGAAATCGTTGCAAAATCCCATATTTCATGATTTTGAACGATTCATGACATTTTTTTTAATACGGGTCAATTTTGAGCTCGGTTTCATTCATTTCCATTTTGTTACCATCATATGTCATCGTCTTCGTCAAGCTCTTATTTCGTTCAGTAAAAAAGAGACAATGAAGGTGAAAATGGAAGTGATGCAAGTGGTGGTAGTGGTGATGATGATGATGGAGGAAGTGATGAGATTGATGAAGATGAAGATGTTGATATGATGGGGATGATCGATAGAATTGGTCTGTGTGATTTGATTTAGCATATATGTTTTAACTTTAAGTCATTTTGGTAGAATCTTTCAATTTCGATTGCGATTTTATGAATTTTCTATCTCGTATCAATCCTACAAAATTAGTTGAGTAAAATCCCCTATTTCTATTGCGATTTTACTATTTTCGTTTTTGCTATCCACTTTCAATCTGAAGCAAAATCCAATTTTGACAACCTTGTCAACATGCACAAATGGGTCAGATTGATCTAGTGCACTTAATGGGCTTCAAAAATTGAGCCCATTCCAAACATTATGGGTTAGGTGGATCAGTGGGCCATCCCAATCGATTTTCAATATTAATATCTTTTACTTTAAAAAATTTATGCAATGGAACTATTAGACTTCTAATCACTAGTGCATAAAACACTTGTCACGTCAGATGAAAATGACTTCTTAAGTCGGATTCACATTCAACTTAAGAGTAGGTGCGGTGACATAACAAGTTGAGTTGTTAGGTTGGATTTTGAGCTAACTTAACAAAATCTTGTAGATCGTTCTAGAAAGACTCAACTTAAGAAAGTATTTCGTCAAATCGGTTACATTTTAACCGACTTAACAAGCATGTATTGTTAGTTTTCTCTCTCATTTTATAGAGTAATTATCAAAACATAACCATAAAATTATATATAATTTCATACCAAATATTTTATCAAAAAATTAAGGTATGCATGATCTTAATGTAGAAGTAGAAAACTTGCAAGGTAGTAATACCATTGATAAGTGACTGGACATATGAGAGAGCACGGGACCAGGTACATGTTGCAAGGGAATGTCAATAAATATATCAAAAAAATTTGTACCTCCTTACCGCACTTCAAAGTTCAAACCGTGCACCTAATCTCAGAATCAAGCTTTGCGAACCATAGAGCCCAACCCAATGACACATGTACTGCAAACCCCGGTATATTCTACTTTTTTTTTACAAAACCCCGGTATATTCTACTAGTATTTTGCATCATAAAAAAAGGTATAGAAATTATTGATAAATATCTAATGTCTTGATTTTTATTCTCTAAGGGAGGGAAATTAGTCTTGCTCTACTAGTATTGTTTGTTTTTTTTTTTGACAAATACAAGTATTGTTCATGAATATAATTACAAAATAAAAAAATAGTATTCTTACTTATGAAGAATTCATGTGTTGACTCCAACCGTATATCTTTCATCTTGGTCCCACCCCTCCAACTCCGACTCCCCCCGCGCCGGATTAATTGGTTGCGCACTCTGCCAATCCATCACTGACCCACACGCTTTCCTTCCTCAACTCTCACCCTCTCTTCTCCGAATGATAAATGTAAATTTGTTCTCTACCATTTGCCATGGCCGTAACAACGTTTCATCGTGGTCTAGCTTTGTTTTGTCGCATCTGTTTCTGTGATTTTCGTTCGCTATATTAAAGTCGAGAAAATGGCAACGGTTACCACCTATACCTTTATGTTGCGGCCGTTTTGGCGTTAACAAACATATTTTTAAAACCTTTGATAAAGATTTAATATTCATTTCCTACATACTTACAAAATAAGGGGAAATGTAGGTATAATTTAAAGAATATCAAATTAATATGCATTTCTAAGTATAGTATATTGAAGTAGACATGGTGCCTAATTTAATAATGCATTTTAGAGAAGTAGTTGGTGTTTACAAATTTAATAATTTTCTCTTATTATAAATAACAAAACAAACAAACTGTGTAGTACTTTCTGTTTTCTACAATACGGACAAATTAAAAGAAGATGTCAACACTTAATATAAAGGTATAAGCCAAGTCATTTATTTACTGAAAAAAACAAATACTACTAAGAAAGAAGTCAAACACACAAATCATTTAGGGGTCTCAGTTGGAATAAATGTCCTTCACGTGGAATTATTTGTCGATTCCTGAGTTTGGTGTGTATTAATAATTTTGATATTAATTAACGGGTGTTGAGAATGCCACTTGCTCCAATATTATCATTATATAGTTCTAATAATTTGTTGATTGTGATCATTATACATACTAGTTTTTTCTCCCAACTACAACAATAAACCCTAATAATCCTCTTTCTCTCTGCGAATCATTGCCATTCTTCCTCTGTTTTCTTCTGTCTATTCGTTTCCCATACCAAACTTCAGGTATGAACATGCATTTTTTGTTTTTTCAATCCCTTTTGCGAATGATGATGGTGATATTTGATAAAAGAAGTTTACACAAACCCAGATTGCGTAATATTTGATGAAAGCTCATCTCCATCTATTTTAATATACAAGTTAGTTCCATAATTTTTAGAAGTGTTAATTTAGTTATTTAAGAAAATAAAGTTAATCTAAGTTAGTCTTTTTCATTATTTAGATACTAATCGTGTTAGCTTTAGCAAAATACATGATACACGAAGTTATAATTGAATCTAAATTTCAATCACCAAGTTATTAAACGAGTTTGTTCTTAATCTAATTAGTTGTTAAATTGGTAGTTCATTAATTGACTGCATATTAATTTTTTATTTTTTTATTTTGTTTGAAGGTGGATATGACGAGAATGATGCATATTCTATTTGCATTGTTTTTTATTGTTGTGGCCGGAACAGAACCCATTTTGGATCCGTTTGTGAACACCACATACTCTCCCCCTCCTCCGCCTCTCCCCACCTATTCCCTTCCTCCATCAGCTCCCAGCTCTTCAGCTCCTCCGACGACCCCCTTTACTAGAAAGGGTGTAGTCCTTATAATAATTGGGACGGGTCGTCGGAACGGTTTTTTTAACATATGTTGTTGGCGCATGTATTTCGTTTTTAATCAAATACATGCGTAAAAGACAACGCGAAAAGAGAACAAAGAGAACGTCAGAGTAGGAGAGAAGGGACGACAGGCTTATGGTGGCCATCTATACGTGTTTAGTTACTTTTTATTTTTTTAGAAAGTGTTTAGTTACCTATTTAGTTTCTATTTTCTTCTTTCTAGCATAAGAGGAACCTTGTCTCTTATTATGATGTACTATCTGAATTGTTGATTGAATAAAATGAATTGTTATTCACAAATTTTATTAAAAGATAAATAAGATTTTATGAACAAAAAAATAAGATAAATAATATGTTCAAGAAGTTTATATTTCACAATGATTAATAACACTTCCGGGTTTGCAAAAACAACCTTTAGACAAACTATGATATACAATTCCAACTAAAAAACATAATATTGGTGGTCTACAAAATTGGGTCTAACAGTCCAGACCATTAAAAAAATAAAACGAGACGTATGAGCTATCTCTATGAAAGTTGTTTTCCTCGACTTCAATTATATGTCTTGTATAATGTCTACTTTCAGTTTTGCTTTGATTCCAAATAAGATGTTTTATGATACAACTATTATATTTTTTTTAAGGAATACAACTGTTATATTTGGTGGCATTTCACATGGGAAAGGTTAATCCTTTCCCACCATAGGAAAAGTGACATTTTGACCATTGATTTAATAAAAAAAAAGGAAAAGCTTATTCTTACGAAAAACAGTGCCGAAGAATAGCAAGAACCTTTGTATTGTGTGAAAAACCACTGTTATATATAATTTAAATTTTAAATTTATATTTGTTATAATAAATGTGATGATGCCACATCTTGATTCTTGCATTTCGTGGATTAATCTTTCGTAAAACATAGCATGCTCTAAAGAAAAAATTGAATGGTTGAGATCTAAGACTTGCTGCCCTTTGTAAACTTTTTGGTTTTGCAATACCCACAAAAATTTAGACCCCACACAAATTCAACATTAATTATTTGTATATAGTATGTGAGCTATCACATGTAATTTAAAATTCTGATATTGAAATGAATTTGGCATGGTAAAAATGAAACGACTTTAGATCTTTAAAGTAATTTTTACCTTCGGCCTTTCAAGCTTGGGATTACATTCACAAATGATATTTCTTTTAAATGTGAAAAGATGAATTATTATAAATAACCCATTTTATAAAATGGAGGAATATATATCTCTCATATGATACACCATTTTACCCCCTTCCATTGCTCAATTATGTTTTTATTGTACTTCGGGCTAAGGACAATGTCAATGGTAACACATTTGTTCATATTTTTTGAATTAATTAGACTCACATACTTCATTTTGTTTTGCTCTCTAATTTATTCATTAGGTTTGAGATAACACGTTTTCTTAGGTTTGAGATAACATGTTTTCTATTAATGCTAACGCAGTTTTTTGGAGAAGTAAATGACAATACATATCAATCAAATAGTAAATAAGATCATTTTGTATTTTATTTAGTTTAGGCATTTGCACCATATTAGCTAGTATGTATGTAGACATGCAAAGGTAAGTTTGATTCCAAATCTTCAAACACCATCTAATACGTAAAAGCTTGAAAATAGACGTTACGTGTTTTTATTAAATGGATTTCAAAACATGAATTTGTTTGGTTCTGAACTCTTGTTGGTTGTGTTATTTGAACTATTATGATGATCATGATGCACTAATGAATCTACAGCTAGTTTGAAGGGTTCATTTTACATACTTACAAACATATTAATATTCATATTTAATATTATGATGATCATGATGCACTAATGATGCACTGATGATCGTGTTTGGTTGCGGCCGTTTTGGCGTTAACAAACATATTTTTAAAACCTTTGATAAAGATTTAATATTCATTTCCTACATACTTACAAAATAAGGGGAAATGTAGGTATAATTTAAAGAATATCAAATTAATATGCATTTCTAAGTATAGTATATTGAAGTAGACATGGTGCCTAATTTAATAATGCATTTTAGAGAAGTAGTTGGTGTTTACAAATTTAATAATTTTCTCTTATTATAAATAACAAAACAAACAAACTGTGTAGTACTTTCTGTTTTCTACAATACGGACAAATTAAAAGAAGATGTCAACACTTAATATAAAGGTATAAGCCAAGTCATTTATTTACTGAAAAAAACAAATACTACTAAGAAAGAAGTCAAACACACAAATCATTTAGGGGTCTCAGTTGGAATAAATGTCCTTCACGTGGAATTATTTGTCGATTCCTGAGTTTGGTGTGTATTAATAATTTTGATATTAATTAACGGGTGTTGAGAATGCCACTTGCTCCAATATTATCATTATATAGTTCTAATAATTTGTTGATTGTGATCATTATACATACTAGTTTTTTCTCCCAACTACAACAATAAACCCTAATAATCCTCTTTCTCTCTGCGAATCATTGCCATTCTTCCTCTGTTTTCTTCTGTCTATTCGTTTCCCATACCAAACTTCAGGTATGAACATGCATTTTTTGTTTTTTCAATCCCTTTTGCGAATGATGATGGTGATATTTGATAAAAGAAGTTTACACAAACCCAGATTGCGTAATATTTGATGAAAGCTCATCTCCATCTATTTTAATATACAAGTTAGTTCCATAATTTTTAGAAGTGTTAATTTAGTTATTTAAGAAAATAAAGTTAATCTAAGTTAGTCTTTTTCATTATTTAGATACTAATCGTGTTAGCTTTAGCAAAATACATGATACACGAAGTTATAATTGAATCTAAATTTCAATCACCAAGTTATTAAACGAGTTTGTTCTTAATCTAATTAGTTGTTAAATTGGTAGTTCATTAATTGACTGCATATTAATTTTTTATTTTTTTATTTTGTTTGAAGGTGGATATGACGAGAATGATGCATATTCTATTTGCATTGTTTTTTATTGTTGTGGCCGGAACAGAACCCATTTTGGATCCGTTTGTGAACACCACATACTCTCCCCCTCCTCCGCCTCTCCCCACCTATTCCCTTCCTCCATCAGCTCCCAGCTCTTCAGCTCCTCCGACGACCCCCTTTACTAGAAAGGGTGTAGTCCTTATAATAATTGGGACGGGTCGTCGGAACGGTTTTTTTAACATATGTTGTTGGCGCATGTATTTCGTTTTTAATCAAATACATGCGTAAAAGACAACGCGAAAAGAGAACAAAGAGAACGTCAGAGTAGGAGAGAAGGGACGACAGGCTTATGGTGGCCATCTATACGTGTTTAGTTACTTTTTATTTTTTTAGAAAGTGTTTAGTTACCTATTTAGTTTCTATTTTCTTCTTTCTAGCATAAGAGGAACCTTGTCTCTTATTATGATGTACTATCTGAATTGTTGATTGAATAAAATGAATTGTTATTCACAAATTTTATTAAAAGATAAATAAGATTTTATGAACAAAAAAATAAGATAAATAATATGTTCAAGAAGTTTATATTTCACAATGATTAATAACACTTCCGGGTTTGCAAAAACAACCTTTAGACAAACTATGATATACAATTCCAACTAAAAAACATAATATTGGTGGTCTACAAAATTGGGTCTAACAGTCCAGACCATTAAAAAAATAAAACGAGACGTATGAGCTATCTCTATGAAAGTTGTTTTCCTCGACTTCAATTATATGTCTTGTATAATGTCTACTTTCAGTTTTGCTTTGATTCCAAATAAGATGTTTTATGATACAACTATTATATTTTTTTTAAGGAATACAACTGTTATATTTGGTGGCATTTCACATGGGAAAGGTTAATCCTTTCCCACCATAGGAAAAGTGACATTTTGACCATTGATTTAATAAAAAAAAAGGAAAAGCTTATTCTTACGAAAAACAGTGCCGAAGAATAGCAAGAACCTTTGTATTGTGTGAAAAACCACTGTTATATATAATTTAAATTTTAAATTTATATTTGTTATAATAAATGTGATGATGCCACATCTTGATTCTTGCATTTCGTGGATTAATCTTTCGTAAAACATAGCATGCTCTAAAGAAAAAATTGAATGGTTGAGATCTAAGACTTGCTGCCCTTTGTAAACTTTTTGGTTTTGCAATACCCACAAAAATTTAGACCCCACACAAATTCAACATTAATTATTTGTATATAGTATGTGAGCTATCACATGTAATTTAAAATTCTGATATTGAAATGAATTTGGCATGGTAAAAATGAAACGACTTTAGATCTTTAAAGTAATTTTTACCTTCGGCCTTTCAAGCTTGGGATTACATTCACAAATGATATTTCTTTTAAATGTGAAAAGATGAATTATTATAAATAACCCATTTTATAAAATGGAGGAATATATATCTCTCATATGATACACCATTTTACCCCCTTCCATTGCTCAATTATGTTTTTATTGTACTTCGGGCTAAGGACAATGTCAATGGTAACACATTTGTTCATATTTTTTGAATTAATTAGACTCACATACTTCATTTTGTTTTGCTCTCTAATTTATTCATTAGGTTTGAGATAACACGTTTTCTTAGGTTTGAGATAACATGTTTTCTATTAATGCTAACGCAGTTTTTTGGAGAAGTAAATGACAATACATATCAATCAAATAGTAAATAAGATCATTTTGTATTTTATTTAGTTTAGGCATTTGCACCATATTAGCTAGTATGTATGTAGACATGCAAAGGTAAGTTTGATTCCAAATCTTCAAACACCATCTAATACGTAAAAGCTTGAAAATAGACGTTACGTGTTTTTATTAAATGGATTTCAAAACATGAATTTGTTTGGTTCTGAACTCTTGTTGGTTGTGTTATTTGAACTATTATGATGATCATGATGCACTAATGAATCTACAGCTAGTTTGAAGGGTTCATTTTACATACTTACAAACATATTAATATTCATATTTAATATTATGATGATCATGATGCACTAATGATGCACTGATGATCGTGTTTGGTTGCGGCCGTTTTGGCGTTAACAAACATATTTTTAAAACCTTTGATAAAGATTTAATATTCATTTCCTACATACTTACAAAATAAGGGGAAATGTAGGTATAATTTAAAGAATATCAAATTAATATGCATTTCTAAGTATAGTATATTGAAGTAGACATGGTGCCTAATTTAATAATGCATTTTAGAGAAGTAGTTGGTGTTTACAAATTTAATAATTTTCTCTTATTATAAATAACAAAACAAACAAACTGTGTAGTACTTTCTGTTTTCTACAATACGGACAAATTAAAAGAAGATGTCAACACTTAATATAAAGGTATAAGCCAAGTCATTTATTTACTGAAAAAAACAAATACTACTAAGAAAGAAGTCAAACACACAAATCATTTAGGGGTCTCAGTTGGAATAAATGTCCTTCACGTGGAATTATTTGTCGATTCCTGAGTTTGGTGTGTATTAATAATTTTGATATTAATTAACGGGTGTTGAGAATGCCACTTGCTCCAATATTATCATTATATAGTTCTAATAATTTGTTGATTGTGATCATTATACATACTAGTTTTTTCTCCCAACTACAACAATAAACCCTAATAATCCTCTTTCTCTCTGCGAATCATTGCCATTCTTCCTCTGTTTTCTTCTGTCTATTCGTTTCCCATACCAAACTTCAGGTATGAACATGCATTTTTTGTTTTTTCAATCCCTTTTGCGAATGATGATGGTGATATTTGATAAAAGAAGTTTACACAAACCCAGATTGCGTAATATTTGATGAAAGCTCATCTCCATCTATTTTAATATACAAGTTAGTTCCATAATTTTTAGAAGTGTTAATTTAGTTATTTAAGAAAATAAAGTTAATCTAAGTTAGTCTTTTTCATTATTTAGATACTAATCGTGTTAGCTTTAGCAAAATACATGATACACGAAGTTATAATTGAATCTAAATTTCAATCACCAAGTTATTAAACGAGTTTGTTCTTAATCTAATTAGTTGTTAAATTGGTAGTTCATTAATTGACTGCATATTAATTTTTTATTTTTTTATTTTGTTTGAAGGTGGATATGACGAGAATGATGCATATTCTATTTGCATTGTTTTTTATTGTTGTGGCCGGAACAGAACCCATTTTGGATCCGTTTGTGAACACCACATACTCTCCCCCTCCTCCGCCTCTCCCCACCTATTCCCTTCCTCCATCAGCTCCCAGCTCTTCAGCTCCTCCGACGACCCCCTTTACTAGAAAGGGTGTAGTCCTTATAATAATTGGGACGGGTCGTCGGAACGGTTTTTTTAACATATGTTGTTGGCGCATGTATTTCGTTTTTAATCAAATACATGCGTAAAAGACAACGCGAAAAGAGAACAAAGAGAACGTCAGAGTAGGAGAGAAGGGACGACAGGCTTATGGTGGCCATCTATACGTGTTTAGTTACTTTTTATTTTTTTAGAAAGTGTTTAGTTACCTATTTAGTTTCTATTTTCTTCTTTCTAGCATAAGAGGAACCTTGTCTCTTATTATGATGTACTATCTGAATTGTTGATTGAATAAAATGAATTGTTATTCACAAATTTTATTAAAAGATAAATAAGATTTTATGAACAAAAAAATAAGATAAATAATATGTTCAAGAAGTTTATATTTCACAATGATTAATAACACTTCCGGGTTTGCAAAAACAACCTTTAGACAAACTATGATATACAATTCCAACTAAAAAACATAATATTGGTGGTCTACAAAATTGGGTCTAACAGTCCAGACCATTAAAAAAATAAAACGAGACGTATGAGCTATCTCTATGAAAGTTGTTTTCCTCGACTTCAATTATATG
Organism: Medicago ruthenica; assembly: GCA_018208015.1. NCBI lineage: Eukaryota > Viridiplantae > Streptophyta > Magnoliopsida > Fabales > Fabaceae > Medicago > Medicago ruthenica. Next base: position 34,437,790 of record CM031375.1, on the reverse strand, counting down.
TCTTGTATAATGTCTACTTTCAGTTTTGCTTTGATTCCAAATAAGATGTTTTATGATACAACTATTATATTTTTTTTAAGGAATACAACTGTTATATTTGGTGGCATTTCACATGGGAAAGGTTAATCCTTTCCCACCATAGGAAAAGTGACATTTTGACCATTGATTTAATAAAAAAAAAGGAAAAGCTTATTCTTACGAAAAACAGTGCCGAAGAATAGCAAGAACCTTTGTATTGTGTGAAAAACCACTGTTATATATAATTTAAATTTTAAATTTATATTTGTTATAATAAATGTGATGATGCCACATCTTGATTCTTGCATTTCGTGGATTAATCTTTCGTAAAACATAGCATGCTCTAAAGAAAAAATTGAATGGTTGAGATCTAAGACTTGCTGCCCTTTGTAAACTTTTTGGTTTTGCAATACCCACAAAAATTTAGACCCCACACAAATTCAACATTAATTATTTGTATATAGTATGTGAGCTATCACATGTAATTTAAAATTCTGATATTGAAATGAATTTGGCATGGTAAAAATGAAACGACTTTAGATCTTTAAAGTAATTTTTACCTTCGGCCTTTCAAGCTTGGGATTACATTCACAAATGATATTTCTTTTAAATGTGAAAAGATGAATTATTATAAATAACCCATTTTATAAAATGGAGGAATATATATCTCTCATATGATACACCATTTTACCCCCTTCCATTGCTCAATTATGTTTTTATTGTACTTCGGGCTAAGGACAATGTCAATGGTAACACATTTGTTCATATTTTTTGAATTAATTAGACTCACATACTTCATTTTGTTTTGCTCTCTAATTTATTCATTAGGTTTGAGATAACACGTTTTCTTAGGTTTGAGATAACATGTTTTCTATTAATGCTAACGCAGTTTTTTGGAGAAGTAAATGACAATACATATCAATCAAATAGTAAATAAGATCATTTTGTATTTTATTTAGTTTAGGCATTTGCACCATATTAGCTAGTATGTATGTAGACATGCAAAGGTAAGTTTGATTCCAAATCTTCAAACACCATCTAATACGTAAAAGCTTGAAAATAGACGTTACGTGTTTTTATTAAATGGATTTCAAAACATGAATTTGTTTGGTTCTGAACTCTTGTTGGTTGTGTTATTTGAACTATTATGATGATCATGATGCACTAATGAATCTACAGCTAGTTTGAAGGGTTCATTTTACATACTTACAAACATATTAATATTCATATTTAATATTATGATGATCATGATGCACTAATGATGCACTGATGATCGTGTTTGGTTGCGGCCGTTTTGGCGTTAACAAACATATTTTTAAAACCTTTGATAAAGATTTAATATTCATTTCCTACATACTTACAAAATAAGGGGAAATGTAGGTATAATTTAAAGAATATCAAATTAATATGCATTTCTAAGTATAGTATATTGAAGTAGACATGGTGCCTAATTTAATAATGCATTTTAGAGAAGTAGTTGGTGTTTACAAATTTAATAATTTTCTCTTATTATAAATAACAAAACAAACAAACTGTGTAGTACTTTCTGTTTTCTACAATACGGACAAATTAAAAGAAGATGTCAACACTTAATATAAAGGTATAAGCCAAGTCATTTATTTACTGAAAAAAACAAATACTACTAAGAAAGAAGTCAAACACACAAATCATTTAGGGGTCTCAGTTGGAATAAATGTCCTTCACGTGGAATTATTTGTCGATTCCTGAGTTTGGTGTGTATTAATAATTTTGATATTAATTAACGGGTGTTGAGAATGCCACTTGCTCCAATATTATCATTATATAGTTCTAATAATTTGTTGATTGTGATCATTATACATACTAGTTTTTTCTCCCAACTACAACAATAAACCCTAATAATCCTCTTTCTCTCTGCGAATCATTGCCATTCTTCCTCTGTTTTCTTCTGTCTATTCGTTTCCCATACCAAACTTCAGGTATGAACATGCATTTTTTGTTTTTTCAATCCCTTTTGCGAATGATGATGGTGATATTTGATAAAAGAAGTTTACACAAACCCAGATTGCGTAATATTTGATGAAAGCTCATCTCCATCTATTTTAATATACAAGTTAGTTCCATAATTTTTAGAAGTGTTAATTTAGTTATTTAAGAAAATAAAGTTAATCTAAGTTAGTCTTTTTCATTATTTAGATACTAATCGTGTTAGCTTTAGCAAAATACATGATACACGAAGTTATAATTGAATCTAAATTTCAATCACCAAGTTATTAAACGAGTTTGTTCTTAATCTAATTAGTTGTTAAATTGGTAGTTCATTAATTGACTGCATATTAATTTTTTATTTTTTTATTTTGTTTGAAGGTGGATATGACGAGAATGATGCATATTCTATTTGCATTGTTTTTTATTGTTGTGGCCGGAACAGAACCCATTTTGGATCCGTTTGTGAACACCACATACTCTCCCCCTCCTCCGCCTCTCCCCACCTATTCCCTTCCTCCATCAGCTCCCAGCTCTTCAGCTCCTCCGACGACCCCCTTTACTAGAAAGGGTGTAGTCCTTATAATAATTGGGACGGGTCGTCGGAACGGTTTTTTTAACATATGTTGTTGGCGCATGTATTTCGTTTTTAATCAAATACATGCGTAAAAGACAACGCGAAAAGAGAACAAAGAGAACGTCAGAGTAGGAGAGAAGGGACGACAGGCTTATGGTGGCCATCTATACGTGTTTAGTTACTTTTTATTTTTTTAGAAAGTGTTTAGTTACCTATTTAGTTTCTATTTTCTTCTTTCTAGCATAAGAGGAACCTTGTCTCTTATTATGATGTACTATCTGAATTGTTGATTGAATAAAATGAATTGTTATTCACAAATTTTATTAAAAGATAAATAAGATTTTATGAACAAAAAAATAAGATAAATAATATGTTCAAGAAGTTTATATTTCACAATGATTAATAACACTTCCGGGTTTGCAAAAACAACCTTTAGACAAACTATGATATACAATTCCAACTAAAAAACATAATATTGGTGGTCTACAAAATTGGGTCTAACAGTCCAGACCATTAAAAAAATAAAACGAGACGTATGAGCTATCTCTATGAAAGTTGTTTTCCTCGACTTCAATTATATGTCTTGTATAATGTCTACTTTCAGTTTTGCTTTGATTCCAAATAAGATGTTTTATGATACAACTATTATATTTTTTTTAAGGAATACAACTGTTATATTTGGTGGCATTTCACATGGGAAAGGTTAATCCTTTCCCACCATAGGAAAAGTGACATTTTGACCATTGATTTAATAAAAAAAAAGGAAAAGCTTATTCTTACGAAAAACAGTGCCGAAGAATAGCAAGAACCTTTGTATTGTGTGAAAAACCACTGTTATATATAATTTAAATTTTAAATTTATATTTGTTATAATAAATGTGATGATGCCACATCTTGATTCTTGCATTTCGTGGATTAATCTTTCGTAAAACATAGCATGCTCTAAAGAAAAAATTGAATGGTTGAGATCTAAGACTTGCTGCCCTTTGTAAACTTTTTGGTTTTGCAATACCCACAAAAATTTAGACCCCACACAAATTCAACATTAATTATTTGTATATAGTATGTGAGCTATCACATGTAATTTAAAATTCTGATATTGAAATGAATTTGGCATGGTAAAAATGAAACGACTTTAGATCTTTAAAGTAATTTTTACCTTCGGCCTTTCAAGCTTGGGATTACATTCACAAATGATATTTCTTTTAAATGTGAAAAGATGAATTATTATAAATAACCCATTTTATAAAATGGAGGAATATATATCTCTCATATGATACACCATTTTACCCCCTTCCATTGCTCAATTATGTTTTTATTGTACTTCGGGCTAAGGACAATGTCAATGGTAACACATTTGTTCATATTTTTTGAATTAATTAGACTCACATACTTCATTTTGTTTTGCTCTCTAATTTATTCATTAGGTTTGAGATAACACGTTTTCTTAGGTTTGAGATAACATGTTTTCTATTAATGCTAACGCAGTTTTTTGGAGAAGTAAATGACAATACATATCAATCAAATAGTAAATAAGATCATTTTGTATTTTATTTAGTTTAGGCATTTGCACCATATTAGCTAGTATGTATGTAGACATGCAAAGGTAAGTTTGATTCCAAATCTTCAAACACCATCTAATACGTAAAAGCTTGAAAATAGACGTTACGTGTTTTTATTAAATGGATTTCAAAACATGAATTTGTTTGGTTCTGAACTCTTGTTGGTTGTGTTATTTGAACTATTATGATGATCATGATGCACTAATGAATCTACAGCTAGTTTGAAGGGTTCATTTTACATACTTACAAACATATTAATATTCATATTTAATATTATGATGATCATGATGCACTAATGATGCACTGATGATCGTGTTTGGTTGCGGCCGTTTTGGCGTTAACAAACATATTTTTAAAACCTTTGATAAAGATTTAATATTCATTTCCTACATACTTACAAAATAAGGGGAAATGTAGGTATAATTTAAAGAATATCAAATTAATATGCATTTCTAAGTATAGTATATTGAAGTAGACATGGTGCCTAATTTAATAATGCATTTTAGAGAAGTAGTTGGTGTTTACAAATTTAATAATTTTCTCTTATTATAAATAACAAAACAAACAAACTGTGTAGTACTTTCTGTTTTCTACAATACGGACAAATTAAAAGAAGATGTCAACACTTAATATAAAGGTATAAGCCAAGTCATTTATTTACTGAAAAAAACAAATACTACTAAGAAAGAAGTCAAACACACAAATCATTTAGGGGTCTCAGTTGGAATAAATGTCCTTCACGTGGAATTATTTGTCGATTCCTGAGTTTGGTGTGTATTAATAATTTTGATATTAATTAACGGGTGTTGAGAATGCCACTTGCTCCAATATTATCATTATATAGTTCTAATAATTTGTTGATTGTGATCATTATACATACTAGTTTTTTCTCCCAACTACAACAATAAACCCTAATAATCCTCTTTCTCTCTGCGAATCATTGCCATTCTTCCTCTGTTTTCTTCTGTCTATTCGTTTCCCATACCAAACTTCAGGTATGAACATGCATTTTTTGTTTTTTCAATCCCTTTTGCGAATGATGATGGTGATATTTGATAAAAGAAGTTTACACAAACCCAGATTGCGTAATATTTGATGAAAGCTCATCTCCATCTATTTTAATATACAAGTTAGTTCCATAATTTTTAGAAGTGTTAATTTAGTTATTTAAGAAAATAAAGTTAATCTAAGTTAGTCTTTTTCATTATTTAGATACTAATCGTGTTAGCTTTAGCAAAATACATGATACACGAAGTTATAATTGAATCTAAATTTCAATCACCAAGTTATTAAACGAGTTTGTTCTTAATCTAATTAGTTGTTAAATTGGTAGTTCATTAATTGACTGCATATTAATTTTTTATTTTTTTATTTTGTTTGAAGGTGGATATGACGAGAATGATGCATATTCTATTTGCATTGTTTTTTATTGTTGTGGCCGGAACAGAACCCATTTTGGATCCGTTTGTGAACACCACATACTCTCCCCCTCCTCCGCCTCTCCCCACCTATTCCCTTCCTCCATCAGCTCCCAGCTCTTCAGCTCCTCCGACGACCCCCTTTACTAGAAAGGGTGTAGTCCTTATAATAATTGGGACGGGTCGTCGGAACGGTTTTTTTAACATATGTTGTTGGCGCATGTATTTCGTTTTTAATCAAATACATGCGTAAAAGACAACGCGAAAAGAGAACAAAGAGAACGTCAGAGTAGGAGAGAAGGGACGACAGGCTTATGGTGGCCATCTATACGTGTTTAGTTACTTTTTATTTTTTTAGAAAGTGTTTAGTTACCTATTTAGTTTCTATTTTCTTCTTTCTAGCATAAGAGGAACCTTGTCTCTTATTATGATGTACTATCTGAATTGTTGATTGAATAAAATGAATTGTTATTCACAAATTTTATTAAAAGATAAATAAGATTTTATGAACAAAAAAATAAGATAAATAATATGTTCAAGAAGTTTATATTTCACAATGATTAATAACACTTCCGGGTTTGCAAAAACAACCTTTAGACAAACTATGATATACAATTCCAACTAAAAAACATAATATTGGTGGTCTACAAAATTGGGTCTAACAGTCCAGACCATTAAAAAAATAAAACGAGACGTATGAGCTATCTCTATGAAAGTTGTTTTCCTCGACTTCAATTATATGTCTTGTATAATGTCTACTTTCAGTTTTGCTTTGATTCCAAATAAGATGTTTTATGATACAACTATTATATTTTTTTTAAGGAATACAACTGTTATATTTGGTGGCATTTCACATGGGAAAGGTTAATCCTTTCCCACCATAGGAAAAGTGACATTTTGACCATTGATTTAATAAAAAAAAAGGAAAAGCTTATTCTTACGAAAAACAGTGCCGAAGAATAGCAAGAACCTTTGTATTGTGTGAAAAACCACTGTTATATATAATTTAAATTTTAAATTTATATTTGTTATAATAAATGTGATGATGCCACATCTTGATTCTTGCATTTCGTGGATTAATCTTTCGTAAAACATAGCATGCTCTAAAGAAAAAATTGAATGGTTGAGATCTAAGACTTGCTGCCCTTTGTAAACTTTTTGGTTTTGCAATACCCACAAAAATTTAGACCCCACACAAATTCAACATTAATTATTTGTATATAGTATGTGAGCTATCACATGTAATTTAAAATTCTGATATTGAAATGAATTTGGCATGGTAAAAATGAAACGACTTTAGATCTTTAAAGTAATTTTTACCTTCGGCCTTTCAAGCTTGGGATTACATTCACAAATGATATTTCTTTTAAATGTGAAAAGATGAATTATTATAAATAACCCATTTTATAAAATGGAGGAATATATATCTCTCATATGATACACCATTTTACCCCCTTCCATTGCTCAATTATGTTTTTATTGTACTTCGGGCTAAGGACAATGTCAATGGTAACACATTTGTTCATATTTTTTGAATTAATTAGACTCACATACTTCATTTTGTTTTGCTCTCTAATTTATTCATTAGGTTTGAGATAACACGTTTTCTTAGGTTTGAGATAACATGTTTTCTATTAATGCTAACGCAGTTTTTTGGAGAAGTAAATGACAATACATATCAATCAAATAGTAAATAAGATCATTTTGTATTTTATTTAGTTTAGGCATTTGCACCATATTAGCTAGTATGTATGTAGACATGCAAAGGTAAGTTTGATTCCAAATCTTCAAACACCATCTAATACGTAAAAGCTTGAAAATAGACGTTACGTGTTTTTATTAAATGGATTTCAAAACATGAATTTGTTTGGTTCTGAACTCTTGTTGGTTGTGTTATTTGAACTATTATGATGATCATGATGCACTAATGAATCTACAGCTAGTTTGAAGGGTTCATTTTACATACTTACAAACATATTAATATTCATATTTAATATTATGATGATCATGATGCACTAATGATGCACTGATGATCGTGTTTGGTTGCGGCCGTTTTGGCGTTAACAAACATATTTTTAAAACCTTTGATAAAGATTTAATATTCATTTCCTACATACTTACAAAATAAGGGGAAATGTAGGTATAATTTAAAGAATATCAAATTAATATGCATTTCTAAGTATAGTATATTGAAGTAGACATGGTGCCTAATTTAATAATGCATTTTAGAGAAGTAGTTGGTGTTTACAAATTTAATAATTTTCTCTTATTATAAATAACAAAACAAACAAACTGTGTAGTACTTTCTGTTTTCTACAATACGGACAAATTAAAAGAAGATGTCAACACTTAATATAAAGGTATAAGCCAAGTCATTTATTTACTGAAAAAAACAAATACTACTAAGAAAGAAGTCAAACACACAAATCATTTAGGGGTCTCAGTTGGAATAAATGTCCTTCACGTGGAATTATTTGTCGATTCCTGAGTTTGGTGTGTATTAATAATTTTGATATTAATTAACGGGTGTTGAGAATGCCACTTGCTCCAATATTATCATTATATAGTTCTAATAATTTGTTGATTGTGATCATTATACATACTAGTTTTTTCTCCCAACTACAACAATAAACCCTAATAATCCTCTTTCTCTCTGCGAATCATTGCCATTCTTCCTCTGTTTTCTTCTGTCTATTCGTTTCCCATACCAAACTTCAGGTATGAACATGCATTTTTTGTTTTTTCAATCCCTTTTGCGAATGATGATGGTGATATTTGATAAAAGAAGTTTACACAAACCCAGATTGCGTAATATTTGATGAAAGCTCATCTCCATCTATTTTAATATACAAGTTAGTTCCATAATTTTTAGAAGTGTTAATTTAGTTATTTAAGAAAATAAAGTTAATCTAAGTTAGTCTTTTTCATTATTTAGATACTAATCGTGTTAGCTTTAGCAAAATACATGATACACGAAGTTATAATTGAATCTAAATTTCAATCACCAAGTTATTAAACGAGTTTGTTCTTAATCTAATTAGTTGTTAAATTGGTAGTTCATTAATTGACTGCATATTAATTTTTTATTTTTTTATTTTGTTTGAAGGTGGATATGACGAGAATGATGCATATTCTATTTGCATTGTTTTTTATTGTTGTGGCCGGAACAGAACCCATTTTGGATCCGTTTGTGAACACCACATACTCTCCCCCTCCTCCGCCTCTCCCCACCTATTCCCTTCCTCCATCAGCTCCCAGCTCTTCAGCTCCTCCGACGACCCCCTTTACTAGAAAGGGTGTAGTCCTTATAATAATTGGGACGGGTCGTCGGAACGGTTTTTTTAACATATGTTGTTGGCGCATGTATTTCGTTTTTAATCAAATACATGCGTAAAAGACAACGCGAAAAGAGAACAAAGAGAACGTCAGAGTAGGAGAGAAGGGACGACAGGCTTATGGTGGCCATCTATACGTGTTTAGTTACTTTTTATTTTTTTAGAAAGTGTTTAGTTACCTATTTAGTTTCTATTTTCTTCTTTCTAGCATAAGAGGAACCTTGTCTCTTATTATGATGTACTATCTGAATTGTTGATTGAATAAAATGAATTGTTATTCACAAATTTTATTAAAAGATAAATAAGATTTTATGAACAAAAAAATAAGATAAATAATATGTTCAAGAAGTTTATATTTCACAATGATTAATAACACTTCCGGGTTTGCAAAAACAACCTTTAGACAAACTATGATATACAATTCCAACTAAAAAACATAATATTGGTGGTCTACAAAATTGGGTCTAACAGTCCAGACCATTAAAAAAATAAAACGAGACGTATGAGCTATCTCTATGAAAGTTGTTTTCCTCGACTTCAATTATATGTCTTGTATAATGTCTACTTTCAGTTTTGCTTTGATTCCAAATAAGATGTTTTATGATACAACTATTATATTTTTTTTAAGGAATACAACTGTTATATTTGGTGGCATTTCACATGGGAAAGGTTAATCCTTTCCCACCATAGGAAAAGTGACATTTTGACCATTGATTTAATAAAAAAAAAGGAAAAGCTTATTCTTACGAAAAACAGTGCCGAAGAATAGCAAGAACCTTTGTATTGTGTGAAAAACCACTGTTATATATAATTTAAATTTTAAATTTATATTTGTTATAATAAATGTGATGATGCCACATCTTGATTCTTGCATTTCGTGGATTAATCTTTCGTAAAACATAGCATGCTCTAAAGAAAAAATTGAATGGTTGAGATCTAAGACTTGCTGCCCTTTGTAAACTTTTTGGTTTTGCAATACCCACAAAAATTTAGACCCCACACAAATTCAACATTAATTATTTGTATATAGTATGTGAGCTATCACATGTAATTTAAAATTCTGATATTGAAATGAATTTGGCATGGTAAAAATGAAACGACTTTAGATCTTTAAAGTAATTTTTACCTTCGGCCTTTCAAGCTTGGGATTACATTCACAAATGATATTTCTTTTAAATGTGAAAAGATGAATTATTATAAATAACCCATTTTATAAAATGGAGGAATATATATCTCTCATATGATACACCATTTTACCCCCTTCCATTGCTCAATTATGTTTTTATTGTACTTCGGGCTAAGGACAATGTCAATGGTAACACATTTGTTCATATTTTTTGAATTAATTAGACTCACATACTTCATTTTGTTTTGCTCTCTAATTTATTCATTAGGTTTGAGATAACACGTTTTCTTAGGTTTGAGATAACATGTTTTCTATTAATGCTAACGCAGTTTTTTGGAGAAGTAAATGACAATACATATCAATCAAATAGTAAATAAGATCATTTTGTATTTTATTTAGTTTAGGCATTTACACCATATTAGCTAGTATGTATGTAGACATGCAAAGGTAAGTTTGATTCCAAATCTTCAAACACCATCTAATACGTAAAAGCTTGAAAATAGACGTTACGTGTTTTTATTAAATGGATTTCAAAACATGAATTTGTTTGGTTCTAAACTCTTGTTGGTTGTGTTATTTGAACTATTATGATGATCATGATGCACTAATGAATCTACAGCTAGTTTGAAGGGTTCATTTTACATACTTACAAACATATTAATATTCATATTTAATATTATGATGATCATGATGCACTAATGATGCACTGATGATCGTGTTTGGTTGCGGCCGTTTTGGCGTTAACAAACATATTTTTAAAACCTTTGATAAAGATTTAATATTCATTTCCTACATACTTACAAAATAAGGGGAAATGTAGGTATAATTTAAAGAATATCAAATTAATATGCATTTCTAAGTATAGTATATTGAAGTAGACATGGTGCCTAATTTAATAATGCATTTTAGAGAAGTAGTTGGTGTTTACAAATTTAATAATTTTCTCTTATTATAAATAACAAAACAAACAAACTGTGTAGTACTTTCTGTTTTCTACAATACGGACAAATTAAAAGAAGATGTCAACACTTAATATAAAGGTATAAGCCAAGTCATTTATTTACTGAAAAAAACAAATACTGCTAAGAAAGAAGTCAAACACACAAATCATTTAGGGGTCTCAGTTGGAATAAATGTCCTTCACGTGGAATTATTTGTCGATTCCTGAGTTTGGTGTGTATTAATAATTTTGATATTAATTAACGGGTGTTGAGAATGCCACTTGCTCCAATATTATCATTATATAGTTCTAATAATTTGTTGATTGTGATCATTATACATACTAGTTTTTTTCTCCCAACTACAACAATAAACCCTAATAATCCTCTTTCTCTCTGCGAATCATTGCCATTCTTCCTCTGTTTTCTTCTGTCTATTCGTTTCCCATACCAAACTTCAGGTATGAACATGCATTTTTTGTTTTTTCAATCCCTTTTGCGAATGATGATGGTGATATTTGATAAAAGAAGTTTACACAAACCCAGATTGCGTAATATTTGATGAAAGCTCATCTCCATCTATTTTAATATACAAGTTAGTTCCATAATTTTTAGAAGTGTTAATTTAGTTATTTAAGAAAATAAAGTTAATCTAAGTTAGTCTTTTTCATTATTTAGATACTAATCGTGTTAGCTTTAGCAAAATACATGATACACGAAGTTATAATTGAATCTAAATTTCAATCACCAAGTTATTAAACGAGTTTGTTCTTAATCTAATTAGTTGTTAAATTGGTAGTTCATTAATTGACTGCATATTAATTTTTTATTTTTTTATTTTGTTTGAAGGTGGATATGACGAGAATGATGCATATTCTATTTGCATTGTTTTTTATTGTTGTGGCCGGAACAGAACCCATTTTGGATCCGTTTGTGAACACCACATACTCTCCCCCTCCTCCGCCTCTCCCCACCTATTCCCTTCCTCCATCAGCTCCCAGCTCTTCAGCTCCTCCGACGACCCCCTTTACTAGAAAGGGTGTAGTCCTTATAATAATTGGGACGGGTCGTCGGAACGGTTTTTTTAACATATGTTGTTGGCGCATGTATTTCGTTTTTAATCAAATACATGCGTAAAAGACAACGCGAAAAGAGAACAAAGAGAACGTCAGAGTAGGAGAGAAGGGACGACAGGCTTATGGTGGCCATCTATACGTGTTTAGTTACTTTTTATTTTTTTAGAAAGTGTTTAGTTACCTATTTAGTTTCTATTTTCTTCTTTCTAGCATAAGAGGAACCTTGTCTCTTATTATGATGTACTATCTGAATTGTTGATTGAATAAAATGAATTGTTATTCACAAATTTTATTAAAAGATAAATAAGATTTTATGAACAAAAAAATAAGATAAATAATATGTTCAAGAAGTTTATATTTCACAATGATTAATAACACTTCCGGGTTTGCAAAAACAACCTTTAGACAAACTATGATATACAATTCCAACTAAAAAACATAATATTGGTGGTCTACAAAATTGGGTCTAACAGTCCAGACCATTAAAAAAATAAAACGAGACGTATGAGCTATCTCTATGAAAGTTGTTTTCCTCGACTTCAATTATATGTCTTGTATAATGTCTACTTTCAGTTTTGCTTTGATTCCAAATAAGATGTTTTATGATACAACTATTATATTTTTTTTAAGGAATACAACTGTTATATTTGGTGGCATTTCACATGGGAAAGGTTAATCCTTTCCCACCATAGGAAAAGTGACATTTTGACCATTGATTTAATAAAAAAAAAGGAAAAGCTTATTCTTACGAAAAACAGTGCCGAAGAATAGCAAGAACCTTTGTATTGTGTGAAAAACCACTGTTATATATAATTTAAATTTTAAATTTATATTTGTTATAATAAATGTGATGATGCCACATCTTGATTCTTGCATGTAACACCTATATAGAGATTGCCTAGGATCTCTTATAAGTATTAAAATTTCGTACTGGATACATTAAATACAATACAGAAAATTTGGTTTATTAATGTACAATACATAAGCTTGTGATACAACTCATTATCCGATACAACATTCTCCATAATATACATCATATTACATCATTCATATACATGATCACAATAAATGAAACACAAGCAGCATGATCAATCCGTAGCCTTCTCTTTACCTTTACGTCGTGCTACCTGCGAAGAACCTGCACCAGAAGGAAAGGGATGAGACATAACGTCTCAGTGAGCTCCTACCCTACCTACTGTTTGGCAACCACAGGGAACCTAGGGTCACCGTGCCTACCTCGGCGATCTGAGGAAAACCTAGGATCGCCAAGTCTTACCTTACTTATTTCGCGATCAAGGGAAAGAACTAGGATCGCTCTTACTTAGTGATCAGGGAAACAGAATTATGATCACATCTTACTTCTAGGAACTAGTTGTCCTATTTTCAATACTTATATAAATAAATGTATTAATCTTTTTATCTTTAAGTTAGAGGTTAGCGTTGAACAATCATACTTATCTTGGTTCATTTTACGGAGTGCATCCGGGTGGAGTAACCCCGAAGTACATCTCCCTTCTAACCGGTGAAAATTCCTATCATATCAGGCTAACACCGGACTCCTCTTGTCGTCGTGCGGTCATCCTTGCGGAATAACACGTCCCACTAGCGTGAACCTCCTGTGTCCCACTAGCGTGAACGATGAGAGACGCAATTAATATGTTTTAACTTATGCATGAACCTCTCGTGTCCCACTAGCGTGAACGACGAAAGTCACGACTTAAACTTATTAGTCAACACTTTGCTTGGACCATTCATGTTCCACTAACGTGAACAACGAAGGTCAGGGCTTAATATCTGAGTAATTCATGACTACTTAACCTTTAATGGGTCCTAAGCTTGAACATTGAATTCTTCTTAGCTTGCATGAACTTAAATAAATGTAGGGATTTCTCTTATAAGATTATGATCCCATTTCTAATCCCTCTCTATGTCTATATAACTTAGGAGTATAAGTATACATCCCCTAAGGCCATGCCTATCATCCTTTCTACCCAAAAACCAAGCCAAAGCTCATAAACATAAAGCTGAAGAAAGCCAATATCGTAGCACGATTTGTGAAAATCGGAGCACGATATTTTGCGTAAGTTTTTAAGAAATCAGGGCTTGAAATCGTAGCCCGATGCCCAGAAATCGGAGCACGATTTTGGCTTCAGCAGCACTCAAAATTCTACTTCCTAAGCTAATCCAAACATCCCCAAACCTCAATACAGCTTATGGGAATGAAATTCACAAGGCATAAGGATAGATATTAACATGATTAAGCAAGGGATTAGATATACAAAGGATTAGGGCATAATTCTAACTCTTGAATCAACTTGTAAAAACACTAAAACTACTCTAAGGGGTTACATCACCCCATGGAGCTCACCTTAAACCTCCTATTGGTGCTTACTATCCTTGGTTCTCAAAGCCTTGACTTCAAGCTAACTTCTTCTCTCAAAATCTTCCTTGTTTTCTCCTTATTCCTTGCTCTTGTTCTAGGTTTATCAACCAAACCTTGCTTGAGAAGTTTCCTCTTAAAATTGGATGATGAAAAGATGAGTTAAAGGAGAGGGAGTGAGGCGTGTGAATGAGGGAAGAGGGGAAGAGAATGAGCTGAAGAAAATTGGAAAAGGAATGGTAATGGAAATGTGTAGAAATAAGTTGGTAAGATATTCTTACCACTTATTTTAAAAACAAACTCCATTCTCCTCTAAATTACAATCATGCCATTCCAAACATTACTAAATTGTCTTGCTTCTTAATTGCGTCTAATACTGATAATAATTGCATCTAAGCGGGATGTTACAATCTACCCCCCTTAAAGAAATTTCGTCCTCGAAATTTAGAAGTTACCTGAAAATAAATGAGGATAGGTTGCTTGCATTTCTGACTCTAACTCCCACGTCGCTTCGCCGTCGGGAGAACCTTTCCAAACCACTTTAACAATAGGGATTTCTTTATTCCGTAGAGTCTTAACATCACGATCAATTATTTGATCTGGTTCAGGTTGAAAAGTTAAGTCCGATCTTAAATCAATACTGTCCAGTTCCACTGGTTGAAAAGGATCGGGAATGAACTTCCTCAGTTGTGAGACATGGAAAACATCATGTAATCCTGACATGGCCGGTGGCAGCGCTAACTGATAAGCTGCTGGACCGACACGTCGAAGTATCTGAAATGGTCCAACATACCTAGGACAAAGCTTCTTCGTTCTGAACGCTCCTCTTAACCCCAACTTGGGTGTAACTTTAAGGAATACATGATCTCCTTCTTCAAACTCTAATGGTCTTCGCCGCTTATCCGCATAACTTTTCTGACGACTTTGAGCTGTTCTCATTTTATCCTGAATGGATTTAATCTTTAAGGTCGTCTCCTGTATTATCTCAGGTCCCAATATACTTTTGTCTCCAACCTCAGCCCAGCAAAGTGGGGTTCTACATTTCCTACCATATAAGGCTTCATATGGTGCCATCCCAATGCTAGAATGGTAACTGTTATTGTAAGAAAATTCAATCAATGGTAGGTGATCGTTCCAACTTCCTCCATCTTCTAGGATACATGCACGTAACATATCCTCTAACGTCTGAATAGTCCTCTCGGATTGTCCATCTGTCTGAGGATGATGGGACGTGCTCATCTTTAATCTGGTCCCCAAAGCCTTTTGAAAAGCCTTCCAAAAGTGGGATGTGAAGATAGGATCTCTATCCGACACAATACTAGCTGGCACACCATGGAGTTTCACAATCTCCGAAATAAACAACTCGGCATACTGAGAAGCTCGGTAAGTAGTCTTAACCGGCAAGAAATGAGCTGACTTAGTTAACCGGTCCACTATCACCCAAATGGAATCATGTCCTCGCTGTGTTCGAGGTAATCCAGTCACAAAATCCATGGTTATATCTTCCCATTTCCACAATGGAATCTCCAATGGTACCAACATTCCCGCAGGCCTTTGATGTTCAATCTTCACCTGCTGACAAACAATGCATCGCGATACAAACTCCGCAACATCTCTTTTCATACTAGGCCACCAATAATCTCTCTTCAAATCTTGGTACATCTTTGTGGTACCAGGATGAATACTAAAACTGCTCTTGTGCGCTTCTTCTAAAATCAACCTCCTTAATTCCACATCATTCGGAACGTAAACCCTTCCTTCGAACAGTATTACACCATCTGGTGCCCATGAAAACCCTGCTTGGCCAACTTTCCTCTGAAGGTCCATATCCACAGATTGCGCTTGTGCAATCCTAAACCGTAGGTCACACGAAATATCTATCTTGTTCAGCAAGATGCCACCTTCTAACTCTGTAACATGAAGGTTAAGATCTCTGAATCTCTCATATAACCTACATGTATGCATCATTACTTCAGCTTTGACTAAAGCTTTTCTACTCAAGGCATCAGCTACCACATTTGCTTTTCCTGGATGATATTTCAGATCAAAATCAAAGTCCTTCAAGTACTCCATCCATCGTCTTTGTCTCATGTTGAGGTCTCGCTGATCAAACAAGTATTTTAAACTCTTGTGATCACTAAACAAGTCAAACTGCGCACCATACAAATGATGTCTCCATATCTTCAATGCAAACACTATTGCTGCTAGCTCAAGATCATGGGTGGGATAGTTCTCTTCATGTGTCTTGAGCTGTCTGGACGCATACGCTATGACATTATCCCCTTGCATAAGAACGCTTCCCAGTCCCTTGGAAGATGCATCGCAGAAAACGGTGTATCTCTTTTCAGGATCTGGTATGGCCAACACTGGCGCTTTAGTCAATTTTCTTTTCAGAACTCTGAAGCTCTCTTCACATTCTTCGTCCCAAATAAAGGGTACGTCTTTCCTGGTAAGGCGTGACAAAGGCAAAGCAATCTGAGAAAATTTCATAATAAACCTTCGATAATAACCTGCCAAGCCTAGAAAGCTCCTGACCTCTGCTACATTCTTGGGTCTTTCCCAACTTAGTACAGCTTCTACTTTGGATGGATCGACGGCTACTCCTCCTTGAGAAATGACGTGACCCAAAAACTTAATCTCCGATAGCCAGAACTCACACTTGCTAAATTTAGCATATAACTGCTTGTCTCTGAGGACATCCAAGACAATTCTCAAGTGCTGGGCATGCTCCTGAGGATCCTTAGAGTAAATCAAGATGTCATCTATGAAAATCACCACAAACTGATCAAGGTAAGGCTGAAAAATTCTGTTCATGTAATCCATGAATACTGCTGGGGCATTAGTTACACCAAAAGGCATAACCAGAAATTCATAGTGCCCGTAACGCGTTCGAAACGCCGTCTTAGACACATCTGAAGACTTAATACGGATTTGATGGTAACCTGACCGAAGATCAATTTTGGAAAACACAGTTGCTCCCTTAAGCTGATCCAAGAGATCATCAATCCTTGGAAGAGGATACTTGTTCTTGATAGTCACTTTATTGAGTTGGCGGTAGTCAATACACAGCCTCATACTTCCATCCTTTTTCTTGACTAACAAAACTGGAGCACCCCAAGGTGACACACTAGGTCTGATAAAATGCTTCTGAATCAAATCTTCCAGCTGAGATTTCAATTCTTTAAGTTCCGTAGGCGACATTCTATACGGTGCCACAGACACTGGCTCCGCTCCTGGAATCAAATCAATTGAGAACTCCACCTCACGCTCTGGAGGCAAACTATTGACTTCTGAGGGGAAGACATCTAAATATTCATTCACAACAGGAATATCACTGGGACTCAACTCTGATTCTGAAGCCACAGTGAGCATGACATAAAATCCTTTATCTTGTGCACAAATAAACTGGATTAACTGATGGGTGCGGTTAATCAATTCAGATAAAGCCACACCTTCCGTCGTATCACTGGTCGGCATATAAATACTCTTTTCAGAACATCCAATATACACATGGTTAGCAGAGAGCCAATCCATGCCTAAAATCACGTCAAGTTGCTCCATCGGGAGACATACTAAATCAACATAATAGGTCTTGCTAGACACAGTGATAGGACAGTTTTCACAAACATAACTTGCCTCAATTCCGCCCTCAGTAGCGGTAGTTACTAACATTGGAGGATTCAACGGAGACAAAGATAATTGAAGCGTCTCCACACATTTATATGAAATAAAAGAGCATGAAGCGCCACAATCAAAAAGAACTTTTACTGGGTATGAGCCAAGATAACACATACCGGCAATCAAATCTTCATTTGCCAAGGCCTTTGCACCATCAAGGGAATACACTCTTCCTTTACTAGTGGTTGTCCCTTCAGCTGCTCCTTTAATACGCCTATTAGGACACTCTGTGATAAAATGTCCTGGCTGCTTGCATCCATAACAAATACCAGCTCCCATCAAGCACTCTCCTTTATGCATTCTACCACACGTCTTGCAAGTAGGATAAGGCCGTGAAGGATTATGTTGTGGAGAGTATGTCTGTTTCCCTCTCTGAGGGGAACCTTTAGGCTTAAGCTTATCATGATACTTATCAGACATTCTACTCTTCTTCTTCTCATAAGCTGCCGCTCTTTCTTTCGAAGCCTTAGCAAGTCCGGCCTCGACTACTAAGCTATCATGTACCAATTCATCATAACTTGCTGTTCTTTGGAGACTCACAGCAGTGTCAATCTCGCCTCTTAAACCTCTTTTGTACTGATTCATTTTCCACACTTCATTCTCAGCATATTCGTTGTGTGTGGAATAGTAGGACAGCTCCTCAAACTTCTTAGTAAATTCTGCAACTGACATTCCTCCTTGCTTCAACTCTAAGAATTCTTGCTCTTTCTTTACCTTGTAAGACAAAGGTAAATACTTTTCCAGCATTACTCCTTTAAAGTTCTCCCAATTCAGTTCTACACCATTGGCTACCATCCTGCGCTGAGCAGATTCCCACCAGTCTTCTGCTGCGCCTCTGAGTTGGTTTGTTGCATAGACCACTTTGTCTTCTTCCGAACAATCAGCCATTCTAAAGATCTTCTCCATCTGCTTAATCCACTTTCTTGCTTCTTGAGGTTCACCTTCTCCATTGAACTCTGGAGGGTGATGCCTATTATACTCCCGGAACACGGGATTACCTATTACTGGAGGAGGTGGTGGTTGTGGATGGAAACCTTGTCCTTGTTGCATCATTTCCATCCATTGTTGTTGAGCCTGGGCCTGCTGCTGAGATTGCTGTTGCATCATCAGCATCATTTGCTGATACTGTAACGCATTCTGAGCTTGTTGCTCTTGGTATTGCTGCTGCCAGGCCTGTTGTTGTTGCATCATCTGTTCCCATGAATTCTGACTGGGTCCTCCACTTTCATCGCTAGCTTGATTGGTACGAGGTCTACCTCTTCTTCTCCCAGACATCTTATCCTAGCTGTCATATACAAGTCAAAGTGATCAGTTTTAACTGAACATAACCTCTAGAATAATGTCCTGGATCCAAGAGGTCCACAAACTTGGATTGTACTTTAATGACCCAAGGCACGGTCCGAATCGACCTGCTCTGATACCAAATTGTAACACCTATATAGAGATTGCCTAGGATCTCTTATAAGTATTAAAATTTCGTACTGGATACATTAAATACAATACAGAAAATTTGGTTTATTAATGTACAATACATAAGCTTGTGATACAACTCATTATCCGATACAACATTCTCCATAATATACATCATATTACATCATTCATATACATGATCACAATAAATGAAACACAAGCAGCATGATCAATCCGTAGCCTTCTCTTTACCTTTACGTCGTGCTACCTGCGAAGAACCTGCACCAGAAGGAAAGGGATGAGACATAACGTCTCAGTGAGCTCCTACCCTACCTACTGTTTGGCAACCACAGGGAACCTAGGGTCACCGTGCCTACCTCGGCGATCTGAGGAAAACCTAGGATCGCCAAGTCTTACCTTACTTATTTCGCGATCAAGGGAAAGAACTAGGATCGCTCTTACTTAGTGATCAGGGAAACAGAATTATGATCACATCTTACTTCTAGGAACTAGTTGTCCTATTTTCAATACTTATATAAATAAATGTATTAATCTTTTTATCTTTAAGTTAGAGGTTAGCGTTGAACAATCATACTTATCTTGGTTCATTTTACGGAGTGCATCCGGGTGGAGTAACCCCGAAGTACATCTCCCTTCTAACCGGTGAAAATTCCTATCATATCAGGCTAACACCGGACTCCTCTTGTCGTCGTGCGGTCATCCTTGCGGAATAACACGTCCCACTAGCGTGAACCTCCTGTGTCCCACTAGCGTGAACGATGAGAGACGCAATTAATATGTTTTAACTTATGCATGAACCTCTCGTGTCCCACTAGCGTGAACGACGAAAGTCACGACTTAAACTTATTAGTCAACACTTTGCTTGGACCATTCATGTTCCACTAACGTGAACAACGAAGGTCAGGGCTTAATATCTGAGTAATTCATGACTACTTAACCTTTAATGGGTCCTAAGCTTGAACATTGAATTCTTCTTAGCTTGCATGAACTTAAATAAATGTAGGGATTTCTCTTATAAGATTATGATCCCATTTCTAATCCCTCTCTATGTCTATATAACTTAGGAGTATAAGTATACATCCCCTAAGGCCATGCCTATCATCCTTTCTACCCAAAAACCAAGCCAAAGCTCATAAACATAAAGCTGAAGAAAGCCAATATCGTAGCACGATTTGTGAAAATCGGAGCACGATATTTTGCGTAAGTTTTTAAGAAATCAGGGCTTGAAATCGTAGCCCGATGCCCAGAAATCGGAGCACGATTTTGGCTTCAGCAGCACTCAAAATTCTACTTCCTAAGCTAATCCAAACATCCCCAAACCTCAATACAGCTTATGGGAATGAAATTCACAAGGCATAAGGATAGATATTAACATGATTAAGCAAGGGATTAGATATACAAAGGATTAGGGCATAATTCTAACTCTTGAATCAACTTGTAAAAACACTAAAACTACTCTAAGGGGTTACATCACCCCATGGAGCTCACCTTAAACCTCCTATTGGTGCTTACTATCCTTGGTTCTCAAAGCCTTGACTTCAAGCTAACTTCTTCTCTCAAAATCTTCCTTGTTTTCTCCTTATTCCTTGCTCTTGTTCTAGGTTTATCAACCAAACCTTGCTTGAGAAGTTTCCTCTTAAAATTGGATGATGAAAAGATGAGTTAAAGGAGAGGGAGTGAGGCGTGTGAATGAGGGAAGAGGGGAAGAGAATGAGCTGAAGAAAATTGGAAAAGGAATGGTAATGGAAATGTGTAGAAATAAGTTGGTAAGATATTCTTACCACTTATTTTAAAAACAAACTCCATTCTCCTCTAAATTACAATCATGCCATTCCAAACATTACTAAATTGTCTTGCTTCTTAATTGCGTCTAATACTGATAATAATTGCATCTAAGCGGGATGTTACATTGCATTTCGTGGATTAATCTTTCGTAAAACATAGCATGCTCTAAAGAAAAAATTGAATGGTTGAGATCTAAGACTTGCTGCCCTTTGTAAACTTTTTGGTTTTGCAATACCCACAAAAATTTAGACCCCACACAAATTCAACATTAATTATTTGTATATAGTATGTGAGCTATCACATGTAATTTAAAATTCTGATATTGAAATGAATTTGGCATGGTAAAAATGAAACGACTTTAGATCTTTAAAGTAATTTTTACCTTCGGCCTTTCAAGCTTGGGATTACATTCACAAATGATATTTCTTTTAAATGTGAAAAGATGAATTATTATAAATAACCCATTTTATAAAATGGAGGAATATATATCTCTCATATGATACACCATTTTACCCCCTTCCATTGCTCAATTATGTTTTTATTGTACTTCGGGCTAAGGACAATGTCAATGGTAACACATTTGTTCATATTTTTTGAATTAATTAGACTCACATACTTCATTTTGTTTTGCTCTCTAATTTATTCATTAGGTTTGAGATAACACGTTTTCTTAGGTTTGAGATAACATGTTTTCTATTAATGCTAACGCAGTTTTTTGGAGAAGTAAATGACAATACATATCAATCAAATAGTAAATAAGATCATTTTGTATTTTATTTAGTTTAGGCATTTGCACCATATTAGCTAGTATGTATGTAGACATGCAAAGGTAAGTTTGATTCCAAATCTTCAAACACCATCTAATACGTAAAAGCTTGAAAATAGACGTTACATGTTTTTATTAAATGGATTTCAAAACATGAATTTGTTTGGTTCTGAACTCTTGTTGGTTGTGTTATTTGAACTATTATGATGATCATGATGCACTAATGAATCTACAGCTAGTTTGAAGGGTTCATTTTACATACTTACAAACATATTAATATTCATATTTAATATTATGATGATCATGATGCACTAATGATGCACTGATGATCGTGTTTGGTTGCGGCCGTTTTGGCGTTAACAAACATATTTTTAAAACCTTTGATAAAGATTTAATATTCATTTCCTACATACTTACAAAATAAGGGGAAATGTAGGTATAATTTAAAGAATATCAAATTAATATGCATTTCTAAGTATAGTATATTGAAGTAGACATGGTGCCTAATTTAATAATGCATTTTAGAGAAGTAGTTGGTGTTTACAAATTTAATAATTTTCTCTTATTATAAATAACAAAACAAACAAACTGTGTAGTACTCTCTGTTTTCTACAATACGGACAAATTAAAAGAAGATGTCAACACTTAATATAAAGGTATAAGCCAAGCCATTTATTCACTCAAAAAAACAAATACTACTAAGAAAGAAGTCAAACACACGAATCATTTAGGAGTTCTCAGTTGGAATAAATGTACTTCACGTGGAATTATTTGTCGATTCCTAAGTTGGTGTGTATACTGACGTGATACATGCATTTTCCACTTAGAATTAGTAATGAAGTCCATATACTCCAAAATGTAGACATACCTGTATCGAATACGTATCGGATATCGATACTCCGCGGATACTTTCGGATACATATCTACGGAGTATCGGAATTAATTATTTTAATTTAAAATATATATTTTAGCGAATACTTATAAGATACTCGACAGATAGACAAAGATACTTATTAAATACTTTACATAGACGTATCCTGGAAAAAAAAATGAAGGGTAAAAAA
Source organism: Medicago ruthenica (assembly GCA_018208015.1). Classification (NCBI taxonomy): domain Eukaryota; kingdom Viridiplantae; phylum Streptophyta; class Magnoliopsida; order Fabales; family Fabaceae; genus Medicago; species Medicago ruthenica. The sequence continues at coordinate 34,414,671 of CM031375.1, read as the reverse complement.
GTGAGTGTGTTATGAAAATTCAATGGAGATATATATGATTCAATTTAACATATGAATCACTATAATTGTTTTTCGATTAACCAATTAAAAATTATGTTTTTGGTGGATGAAAGTAACGAGAGAGAAGATTCAATCAATCAACATTAAACAAACTTTGTTTTGAGTACTTTTATTGATACATTCACATATGAATGAAAATAGAATATGATTTATACGAAAAAAGTTTTCTTTTTTATTTTGATCACATGTATTATTTTTTGTAAATTATGACTTTTATGATTATATAGTATTGAAGAGCAATCAATGTTTATTTTTTTTCAAGTATTTTACTTGCATACAAATTTTAATATAAATATTTTGTTAACGAATCTTAGCCGTATCGTATCCTAAATTTTAAAAATGTCAAGTATCCACGTACCTGTGTATCGTACCCGCACCCGTACTACGTATCCGGGCTTCGTAGAGTATTAGTGGTCCCATATAAGTGTGAGAATTTCTAATGTGAATCTCTAATATAATAAGGATATGATACTTATTTTTCCTTCGTCTTGTCAATTACTATTAAATCTTAGTGTGTATACTAATGTTGTAGTGAGGTGGCCTTTTTTCGGTACAAGGTGAGGTCTTTTAAATGCTACAAATAATATTTTATTTAAAACTTATCTACCAGATTTTGCATCTCAACACATCTTCTAAATTTTACCAAATTTTCATTGAATTTGTCATTTTTAAACTTTGTAAATTACTCATATCCCACATTCATAATAGGTGTATTCCCACCTCACCAATATGTGTGTGCTGCGCCACCTCAAACACCTTCATGTTTCTCTTGTGAGAATAATTAAGATATAATTGAATGATGACTCTTGTTTTTTTTTTCTCTTTTTTGAAGGAATGATGACTCTTGGTTGGTTATTGGAAAATTGTACCATATTATATATACACACACACACAAAATGTAAATAAAAAAAGTTTCACATCTAAAAATTATAATTAATCTCTGCGTTTCTTTAAATTCCGAAAGTTTGTAAAATTGGAGATTAAAAATATTATACCATTATATATCAAAAAGTTAAAAATACCTTAATTAATATCTAAGAATCGTAAGCTCTCTATGTGACTTCAGTTTTTGAAAATACTAATTGAAATACATTTTTAAAGTTTCTTTTGGTTTTCCTTGTAGCATATGAATGCATCATCCATATTTAGTGATACTTCATTGAGTATAAATTATGTCAATAGTCTTCTCTCATGTTTTACAATCTTTCATTTGACACATTAACTAAAGACATATCATTTACAATATCTTAAAAAAAAAATTGCAATGCTTGAGATAAATCATTAGAAATTCTCAAAATTGATTTGTCTGGATGAATTCTGTAAATTAATTATAACGAAAAGTAAATTGAAGGTAAATGATTTATATTTGAGCACATTTACATAAAAGTGAGTTAAACAATCAATTTGAATGTTAAAATCAATTTTAGAATCAAAAACTTCAATTTATGTTTTTAAATACAATTAATTATGGAGGTAAAATCAATTATATTTAAAAACAACCAAACATATCCGAATTGATTATATACTTTTAGAATCAATTTTGACCCTGTAAAACTAAAATAAAAGATACACTAAACTCTTCCAAAATCATATTAAGCACATCACATGTGGAAGGAACAAAGAAATTAACTTGTCCTAAAAAACAAAGAAATTCATTTCAATAAAAAAAAAACAAGAAATTAATTTTAAAAAGATGTAGTATTTTTTTTTCTTTAATATGGTGTATAAATGTGACAAGTTAATTTTTTACTATGCAAGTAGCAAACCTGTACAACTCTATTCATAATTTGCTCGCAAGGCATAGAAACAATGGCTTTTGTTCCCAAGCAATGTTTTATCAACCGAACCAAACCAAACCAAACCGCAACATACGGAAAACATTAATTAAACATATGTCACATAGACCAATATTCATAGAAACTCAATGAAAACTTTTATAAAATGACATATTTTTTCTCTTGTTAAGTTTCTTCTTAACTTTTTATTTCAAAAATATGTTTATATGTTACTTGAACTTTTAGAGAATGATAAAATCTTAGTATTTGCATTTCTTACATAATAAGATTATTTTTTGCACACGTTTTTAACTTGTTTTATGTTGTTGGGAATATTGTTGTGTTTTAACTATTTAACTTGATTTTAATGCTGAAACAAAAAATTGTATTTGCTCGATAAAAACCGCACAAACCGATCCAACCCAAACCGCATTGATTTGGTTTGGTTTGGTTTGGTTCGGATTTTATTTTAGAAGTCAACCGAACCAAACCAAACCGCATGTTTTTTTATCTTGCGGTTCGGATGACTTTTAGCCTCAAAACCGAACCAAACCGCACCGCGAACACCCCTACTTACGCCAATCACATCCACTAATATAATTATTTATTTACGACTCTATTCATAATTTATTTATAGTTTAATACTCTATGGTGTAGAATTATTTATTTATACTATAATTATTTATTACTCCTATTATGGAGTACTCCCTCCATAACTTTTTACTAAGCAAATTTGACCAATTCACATTTTTTAAGAAATGTGGTTTGTGTTATTTAATTTAAGTTAAATAACTTATTTTGCCCTCATTAATTGTGGTGTACAGTTAGGGGTGGGCAAAAATAACCAAAAACCAAATCGAACCGGTTAACCGAACCGAAACCGTATCAAAATTAATTGAACCATTTCACAAATTCACGAACCGAACCATTATTTTAATAACAATTCACTAACCGAACCAAACCGTTAATAACATCAATTATCCGAACCGAACCTTTTTAAAAAACAACTTATTCAAAAAACAACTTAATGCAAAACAACTTAGTACGATCTCTTTTTAAAAAACAACTTATTCAAAATAGCTTATTTTACGCAAAACAGCTTAGTACGATCTCTTTTTTAAAAAAGCTTATTTTATAAAAAAAACAGCTTATTACGATCTCTTTTTAAAAAAACAACTTATTTAAAACAGCTTATCTTATGCAAAACAAGATAAGCTTTTTTGAAAACAATTTATTTTATGAAAAACAGCTTATTACGATCTCTTTTTAAAAAACAGTTTATCTTATGCAAAACAGCTTATTACGATCTCTTTTTAAAAAACAACTTATTCAAAAAAGCTTATTTTATGAAAAACAACTTATTACGATCTCTTTTTAAAAAGCAGCTTATTCAAAATAGCTTATTTTATGAAAAACAACTTATTACGATCTCTTTTAAAAAAACAGTTTATCTTATGCAAAACAGCTTATTACAATCTCTTTTTTTTTTAAAAAAAAAAACTTATTCAAAAAATCATATCTTATTCAAAACAGTTTAATATCATCTCTTTTTAAAAAACAGCTTATTCAAAACAGTTTATTTTACGCAAAACAGCTTATTCAAAAAAGCTTATTTTATGAAAAAACAGCTTATTACAATCTCTTTTTAAAAAACAGCTTATTCAAAATAGCTTATCTTATGCAAAACAAGATAAACTTTTTTGAAAATAACTTATTTTATGAAAAACAACTTATTACGATCTCTTATTAATTAAAAACAGCTTACGAAAACAACTTATTCAAAAAACAGCTTGTTCAAAACAGCTTATTCAAAACAGCTTATTTAAAAAATATCTTATTCAAAACAACTTATCTTATGCAAAACAGCTTATTTAAAAAAGAGATCATAATAAGCTTATGCAAGACATATTATTTTTTTAATAAGCTGTTTTGAGTAAAAAAACAGCTTATTTTAAAAGAGATCGTAATAAGTTGTTTTTTCATAAAATAAGCTTTTTTGAATAAGTTGTTTTTTAAAAAGAGATCGTAATAAGCTGTTTTGCATAAGATAAGCTGTTTTTAAAAAGAGATCATAATAAGCTGTTTTTCATAAAATAAGCTGTTTTCAAAAAAGCTTACCTTGTTTTGCAAAAGATAAGTTGTTTTAAATAAACTGTTTTTTAAAAAAGAAATCGTAATAAATTGTTTTTTCATAAAATAAGCTTTTTTGAATAAGTTGTTTTTTAAAAAGAGATCGTAATAAACTGTTTTGCATAAAATAAGCTGTTTTGAATAAGCTGGTTTTTTTAAAAAAATCGTAATAAGTTGTTTTTCATAAAATAAGTTTTTTTGAATAAGTTGTTTTTTTAAAAGAGATCGTAATAAGTTGTTTCACATAAGATAAGTTGTTTTGAATAAGTTGTTTTTTAAAAAGAGATCGTAATAAGCTGTTTTGAATAAGCTGTTTTTTTTAAAAACAGATCGTAATAAGTTGTTTTTTCATAAAATAAGTTGTTTTCAAAAAAGCTTATCTTGTTTTGCATAAGATAACCTGTTTTGAATAAGCTGTTTTTTAAAAAGAAATCGTACTAAGTTGTTTTGCATAAAATAAATTGTTTTGAATAAGCTTTTTTTTAAAAAGAGATCGTAATAAGCTGTTTTGCATAAGATAAGCTGTTTTGAATAAGTGTTTTTTAAGAAGATACATTTCGGTTCAAAATATTGGCTTTGGTTCGGTTTGGTTTGGTTCATAGTTAAGCAAATGGTTAACCGAACCATAACTTTGGTTCAGTTTGGTTAGTTCCAAAAATTAAACGGTTCGGTTCGGTTTTCCCGAACCATTTCAATAATTCAATTCGGTTTGGTTCGGTTTTTATGGTTAACCGAACCATGCCCACCCCTAGTTATATGCTTTAGAAAAATAAAAACTTATTTTCAGATCTTTTCCCTGTTAATTTAATGTTTTTAATAGAGTTTTATATGGAGTCCTTAAAAATACAGAACTAAATTTCAGGGCTACTTTAAGGATGATAGTGCAGTTGCAACATTTCGTGAAATTCGGTCGTGTATTGGCTCCTGCATGAAGAAATACAGTTCTATTAGTATTATCTACATCGGATCAGATAATGTACATTAAAAAAACTGGTTCGTGGATTACCTCGGTCGACTGCACCTCAAACTTTGATTTTGTTATAGTCTCGTATAAGAAAATGTATCTGTCCACCAGAATAGTATGATGCTCATTTAAATGTATAAAGACAAAAACTTGTGCACTCAAAAATCAACTACAACTTGTTTCACAAAACTTAGATTTATGCAAAGAAGCATAAACTGGACAGGCATGCCACTGATAAAAGGATATACCAAAATTATGCCGATTACTGCTGTATGTGAGAAGATGCTAATTAGTGGAAACATTCATGCACCATTTGATAGTATATTTGATGCATTTTAATGCAAACCAGCAAGTTATAAGGTCAGAATTTTTCTTCACATGATAGAGAAAAATATTACTATTTTATTTTATCGCTTTAAAGTGACAATATAATGTGTCAGAAAAAGATAGAGAATAATTCCTCCGTCTTGTATTCTGTCATAACATTTTAAACACGGCTTCTAATATCTTCTAAACCATTCACAAGGAAATAGCCTATCAACTGAAAATGTTACAAAACAGAAACATTTAAAAAATAGATTGAAACCAGTATTTTAAAGTTTGTACTTATGCAGGGCATTAACTGTTAGTCATTACAAATATATTTTGACATGGAAAAGCTTAGGAAGCTTGAAAATGATGAACATAAGCATGTTTGGACAATGAAAGCTAAACAAAGAGGAAATTAATGTTTCTGCTACTTTGTAACTGTATTTTTTTCTCTTTTAACATTCAAGGATCCCATACCCACCAAAATGAATATCTTCTTTTAACTATTTTTTTAAGAAAAGAAGTAAAGATATACATGGACTGCTTCTCCTATTCCAAACTTACATACAAACTAAACGCACAACAGTTGCAAATTTGATGAATAAGCATTAGAATATTTAGAAGGTACTTATGAAAGAAAAATCAGAACATAACTACTGCATAACTAGTAAGTCCAAAGGAAAAAAAATGCACTTTTCCAGCACATTTCACTGTGTAAGTTTCAAAGTGAAATATTTATGAAGTGTATAAGGAGCCAAGGGACAGTAGACATACCGCCAAGCCAATTCACAAACAAGATCATCGGGAGCATCAGGAAGGACCTAAATAAAAATCCACTCATATGATGTGATGCATATTTAAAAGCTACACAATAATCCATTAGCAGTAGAAAATGTAAATTACCTCGTCTTCGTAAGGGTTGCAATGACTTTTAAACCACAACCTCAAGAACTCCTAAAAAAGCATAACATTAATAGATGGAAGCCAATGTATCCACTAAATCTCTATACTGGCAATACTCAATCTAAGAAGAAAACAAAGATACGCAAAAAACACCTTATCAACATTTTCAGGCTCAAGACCATTTTGAAAGCGCTCCAAGTAAGAATTGGCAATCCAATATCTACTTGAATCAGGAGTATGGACCTGTAGTTAGGAACATAGAACCATTATCCATTTATATACTTAATAAGTTAATATGTGAGTGCATGTGAGAATCCAATGTGTATCAAAGATTGCGTTTGACCTCATCAATCAACAAAATTGATCCATCATTTGCCTTCCCAAATTCATATTTAGTATCTACCAATATAAGGCCGTGGTCCGAGGCCACTTGCTGCAAAGCCAGTCAAATTGTAAAGTCAAGCATACAATAAAGCAAGCAAAATGCGGTTTTGAAATGACCTATACAAATAAGCTTATTACCTGTCCGTATTCAAACAACCTTAAAGCTTTTTCACTTGCTTCTGTATAATCAGCTCGACTCATCAGTCCCTTTTCTATGATCTGCAAGGAAATGCAACATAGAGGAAGTTAAAATCTGGGAGAGAAAATGTTGCGAAAAGTAATCCATTTTTGGAAGACCAGTATCACGCCTCACTAACTAAAAGAAGGCATATTGCATGAATTTTATGATAATAATCATGGGATCATCATAGGTTTTTACTTTTTTGTCATGCTACTTTTTAGCAACTTACGAGGTAGGCATGTTAGAATATAAGCTAGATTAGTTACTTAGCTTTATATTACTGTTGTTAACAGCTGTCATTATGACACCTGTCCCTAAGTCCAAAGGACTATAAATACTTGTATTCCCTCTCATTTCAGACTTGAATAACACAATACAAATTCAGTTACAGATCTACTTTCTCTCTCCTATTCTCTCTCTTCTCTTTGAAGCTTTTCTAACTGTTTCAATGGCGTCTTGCTTCTAATAAGGCATAACTTTAACAAGTAAATCCATTATCATAATATTGTTCATTATTTCTGCTGACCAGGCCCAGCATCACTGATCATAGATAACATTTTCAAATATATAAATGATAAAACTGTAAAATCAATCAATCTAAAAGAAAAGGACGTTGAAGATTTAGCACAAGGATCCTTTTTTTAAAAGGGGAGCAGGAAACTAATAGATAAGGTTCCTTATCCCTATAAATTTATCAATCAATTTTCAGATGTGATAAATCAACTAGCTAAATGGTTCGCTACTCTCCTATTGTCTACTTTTCTGTCCAAATCCAACATTTTCTTTTTGTTCATTTCAATTGCATATGAAGCCTAAATTCAATCATAGCACAATAACAAGTAGAAAAGTAAAACTAGGCATCATACCTCATCTGGAGTGACTGGAACGTCGTGATCTGCAGCTTTGGTGGTTGGAGTGAGTATATTTTTCGGCAACTTTTGATTTTTAACCATTCCTGTCATATGATAATATCCTATTACACAGGGCGATAAATTTTTTTAATAACTCCAAAAGAATTTGAAATCTCGATTCTCACCATCAGGTAGGACATTTCCACAGTAGTTACGATTGCCTTTATTGTACACTGTCCATAGAGAAGTATCCGTACTTCCAGTGACAAACCCTCTAGCTACACACAAGCAAAATATGTGTCAAGGTGAGGTTGTGGAGTCCTAAACTTCCACTTTTAAAACAATTCAAATATTTCACAACACTTTAAAATAAAAAGAATTTTAATTTCAAAGAAGAAGAAAAGGTACAAGACGACATGTAGATCTTATTAAATTCAGATAATTATGAATGGTTACTGCAACTGTTTTACATAAGATTATTTAAGCATTTAACCACTAAACCAATATTTAGGCATACTCTTCCAAAATAATTAAACAAAAAAAGTATGCCAAGCATATATCCACACCATATATTATCTTATTTTCCCAGGATATCATTTTGAACAAAAGGACTAGTCATCTACAACCAATATTAAAAGACATTAACGTTTTTTATTTTCACCAATCCCCAGACATTAGCATTTGCATTCCCAATAAGAAATTCAATTACGCTATGATAATGTACTTCAGTTGAGAGATGCCTTAAGAAAGCTCTAATCCCCACTCACTCCATAAAAAACTGTTGGCTGCCTCTTCAAATTCCAATTTTATTTTAGATGATATTTAATTAAAAAGTGAAATTATGTTAAAAACTATAGGCATTCAGAAACAAAAGCTGAGAACAAATTTTAATCATAGAGAGACAAATAACAACTCTCTGTATTGGCAAAGAACTCACCAACAAACTCAACAGGGAAAACTGAACATTTCTTCGCTATTGTCACATTTTTATCTGGAGCCGACACAACTGCATTAGAAACTATGTGCCTTGTTCTCTCAAACCACCACAGACTTGTCTCATTAAGAACCTGCAATTTCAAGATAAAACAATAAGGTTATTGAATGTTGCATATATAGTAACCATCAACCAACCAGGTAGAAATGATTTTCCACACAGGTTTTGAAAGAAAACCAATGTAAATAAAAATTAATGGGATTGAATAATAACAGAACACTAATTTAAATTTAAGACAATAGAATTGAAGCAAACCAAACTACTAAATATAAAACAATACAATTATCGTCTGATAGAGCAGAGATAAAAAAGTACGATAAATGGATGAATGTTATTATTGATTGATGATGAAATGGAGTACAATCTGCAAATTGCAGCTCAGAGCATAAGCTCCTCAGAGAAGAGACATTTCTCTCTCTGCCTAAACCATAAGGTTCCTAATAGAATGATACTGAATGAATCCCTCTTTCCCTCCTACACACCTCTTAGACTCCCTCTCGCAAGTATTTTCCCTCCACTCTCTAACTAACTTGCCAGCTCACCATTTCCTCTCCAATTTGGGCTTTTATCATCATGGGCCCTATCAATGCCACCGCCTTAAAAACAACCTTGTCCTCAAGGTTGGAAATGGTTTCTATTACTCTTCTTGCTGCTAGGAGACCCTTCAGTTTTCTTGAGAAATGAATAAGAATCAAGCCAATGAAGACACTCAGGTCAGACATCAATTGCACCCAAATGCTTGAGGACAAAAATTTCCCTCTATCATATACCAACATAAGCAGCACCCAAATGCTTTTGAACCAAATTTTCCCTCTGTCATATACCAAATGAAGCAATCCATAGATTGAAAGCGGATTTCTCCAGCCATGTTCATATTCAGTAACCACCATAAGAGTATTGCTCTTCCCTGGATCACATTGTCTGGTCATAACCGATGAGTACAAGGATATCATTTCAAAAGCAAACTCATAGTCTTCGTTATTCCCATAAATTCCTCTCAATGCCTTCCATACAACAACCACTCGTGCGTAAGAAACCAGCCCATGTTTCATATACATCTCAACCAAGGTAGTTCCCAAAGTCTCAATTAATATATCCAATCTATCAAATTTAAACAAAATATCAAAAGCTGACTCTTCTGCAATTCTCAACAGCATGACAACACGATATACGATATCCTCCATTGCTACATCCTCTATTTGAAAAGCAGACGTCAGTGTTGTAACTTCCACTTTTCTATTCAGATTTGTTAGCATGACAATCTTCTTATTGCAGTTTAACATAATTTCATTTGACCCGTTACCATCACGCACCCAAGAGTTTTGTCCCATTTTGTAATGCGATCTGAAGCCATGACCCGACTCCGCAGCAAACTCGCGCTCCACATCACGCGCCAACTGCATCACCACACAACAGTCACGCGATTTGAACTTGCGAACACGAGAGTGGATATCGTGACGCAATCCGCCGATGATGTAACCCAGAAGTTGTTGCTCCGATAAACATTCACACTGGGAAGAGTAAAATTGGAATTCTACAACATAATCCTCCACCGAGCCAGTGTGTTTCCGCACCGTGAGTTCTTCTAGTGGATTCACCAAAGCAAGCTGAATCTCTTCAGTGATCACATCACGCAAACCCTTGAGATTTGCTTCTACACGTCCCAAACGTTTCTCAACATTATTCAATCGCTCAGCCATTTGGGTTTTTGCAGCCCAGAGCATAAGCTCCTCAGAGAAGAGACATTTCTCTCTCTGCCTCAACCATAAGGTTCCTAATAGATTGATACTGAATGAATCCCTCTTTCCCTCCTACCCACCTCTTATACTCCATCTCACGTGTATTTCCCCTCCACTCTCTAACTAACTTGCCAGCTCACCACTTCCTCTCCAATTTGGGCTTTTATTATCATGGGCCCTATCATCCTCTCAGAGACCACCCCCCCCCCCCCCCCCCTGCCACAGAAAATACAGCAACACACATGCAGTACAGAGTGCTCTCTATGCAAAATACAAAATAACAAACTTCCTCTCTACCTCCATTCTGACACTACTATCATACATACTATTAAATAATAACCGCATAAGTTATCTTCTAATCTTAACTTCCCTGATAATTGTCAGTACATAAATCTGCTACTACTTATTGACTAACCATACCTGCTAGTGCTACTCCCTCTATTTCAAACTTTTGGTCGTTTTAGTATTTTATCATTGTTTTAAAACAATGGGTGTTTTAGAAATTCTAGATATAATTGGTTGTGGTTTTTAAGGGTGGGCAAAAAAACCAAAAACTGAACCGAACTGCTGAACCAAATTGTACCAAACTGCTATTGAACCGAATTGTTATGAAAAGGTTATGAACTGAACCGTTTTATAAAAGTTATGAACCAAACTGCTATTGAACCGAACCTTTTTGAAAAAACTAAAACTGAACTTGAACCCGGATTGAACCAAAAACTCACTGCTAAAGCTTCAAACCAAGCTTCATAACTTTTAGCGAGAAAAAAAAAAACTCACTGCTAAACCTTACCTTTAACGAAATCACGGCGCCAAGCTTCAAACCTTACCTTTAGCGAAATCACAGAGATTTTGGGACCAAGTGAATAAGGCGTGTTTGGATTGCGTTTTTCATCATCACCAGCTTCTTCGAGAATGCAGTGAGGCTCGACACGCCGGCCACGAGAGTAGAGTTGTTGACGGATCTCGTTGAGGTCTTGTTCGGGAGTTCCGAATTTGCTGGTGCCGATTGTGCCACGGAGGACGACGACGGTGAAGAAGAGACAGAGGAAGGTGAGAGTGCCACGGCGGAATGCGTGAAAATCCTGTTGGTTTTTCTCCTTTACGTAATGCTATGATTTGATTTTTTCTCCTTTAATTCAGAGAAAGTTGGATAGAAGTAATCAAAGAAGTAAAAATCCTGCATGAAATTATGTTGGTTTTTTCTCCTTTACGTAATGCTATAACAGAGGAAGTGTGAAAATCTTGTGGTTTTTTTTTTAAGGAAACAATTCACCATTTGAAGACCAGTTCGGTTTGGTTCGAATTGTTCCATTATGGTTCGGTTCAGTTCAAACGAACTGAAAAACAGTTCGGTTCGGTTCAGACACAGTTTTGGGTCTGAACCGAACTTTGCCCATCCCTAGTGGTTTCCAACTATGCTCTTAGAGTAGTCATATTTTAAGCATTGGAATACAAGAATTTGTGAAATGATTAATGATTAATGATACAAATATACATCAATCAATGCTTTTTGGTCTGTGTGGTAAAACAGTAAACTACAAACAAAAGAATAAAAGGAATAGAGGGAGTGTCAAGCAGTTACTGCTACAGTTTCCAATACTATCTAGCTGTTTTCCATCACATCACAGTGAATTATACAAAGGATTTGGATCATCAGTATCACCATTTCCAAACAAGAGTTTAAACAACATACACCGCCAAAGTAAACCATTTTTACACTAACATCCGATAAGAGTCCATTGTTTTACCACGCCATCTCACTCTTATAGTTGTATCTAAAATTCATTACACGATGCGGCAAAGGAGTGAGTTCATATTAAATGTCGGTGTAAAACTAAATTACACTATGCATGCCCCTTTAACTCTCTGTAAATAAACAGAAGAAAATGGAAAGAATCACAAACCTGGCCTTTAAAAGGAATGGAAGCAAGAACCCTATCGAAAGCACTCTGGCGATCAGTGGTCACTAAAACAAGATAATCCCCGCTGTCATAAATATCTCGAACCTGCCAGCATTACATTGATTAAGCTACTTATGAATCTCAAATATGACCCTGTTTGGATAAACAACTTAATTTGCAGCTCATAGCATAACCGCTTATCATACATAAGCGCTTTTTATAAGCTATGTTAGAGAGAAGTTTAAAAACATTCGTAAGTTCTGGCAAACAGTATCACAAGTACTTACTTTGCCGCGAATTTTGGAATTGAGTTGAGGAAGAGTGAAATGAAGGTTAGTTTCAGAGAGGCAATTAGAGAGGGAAGATGTGATGGGATGAAGAAGTTGTTGTTTGCGAGTGTTGTTGATGAGAGTATCTCCAAAAGAAGGTTGAATTTCACCTTGTTTTGGCGTCATTGAAGCGCGAATCATGGTTGGGATTTTGAATTTGTTTGGTTTGAAAGTGATAGTGGTTGTGGAAATGGGGTTGGTGATGATTGGAATTTTGGTGTGGAAGGTTTTGGGAGGGTTTATGGATGAAAGTATAGAATCTGACATCGCGTGCTGTGACGGCTTGCGCGACGCGGTGGCTGAGTTTTAGGGATTCAATCACGCGGCGGGAGTGAGGTGCTAGGAGGAGGACGACGACGGCGGCGGAGTGAGGTTTCGACTGGGGGACCGAACTGAGTTTTAGGGCCACGTGCTCAAATGATTGTACAACTGCTATCACGTTTTAATCTGAGTTTAATTGTTATTCTCGTCAACTCATGCTAGTTCAACAATGTCAAAATTATTAGACCAAGATCAAAGATCATGTAAATGTACTTTAAATATGGTTAAATATGTTTTTCCGTAGCTATAAAATATACCAACTTTTTTTATTAGTTTCTCTAAACTTTTTCTTCAACTTTTAATACCTATAAAATTTTTAATTATTATTTTTTGTCCATACTTTTAAGTCAACTTTTGTATTTTTAATGAAATTGTGAAGAAATGTGTAGAATATTGTAAAAATCTCTAAAAAAAAATTAAATTTTTTAACAAAACCTAAATTAAATATGAATTTTTAACCGCCAACAATATATAAATTCATGTTTTGTTAAAAAATTCTTTTTTTTTGAGAGATTCTTATAATATTATAAATTGTATTCAAAAATATGAATTCTACATATGAGTTTACTTAAAATGATAGACCAAAAGTGAAGGTGGAAAACATTCGAGGGACTAGAAGTCTAAGAAAGATTTTAGCGGGACTAAAACGAAAAGTTAACATATTTATAGGGACAAAAAACATATTTGAATGTACCTCTTTATACATTGATTTTTCATTTTAGTGTATTTTATGAATAATTCTATTATTTTCACAATCATTAGACATAGAGAGTTGAACCACAGACCAAGTTCTGACAAATCACAACTGTTACCACTGGATCACTAAAGGTTTTTATGACTTATAGCTGCTTTCATTTTATTTATCTAGCACAAATGCGAGTTCACTTTAAATCATTCTCACAACCCTGAATTCCAACATCATTTGAACACGAATTGAACGTCATTCACACACATCATGCGATTCAACTTCATTTTCACCGTCGTCGGTGACCCCAATAACAACATCCCGCCGCCGTTGCAACTGCCACTTCAACAACACATGCCGCCGTAACTGCCACCGCCGGAAAATCACTTTCTCTCACTGATCCACACACATCACGCCGCCGCCGCAACTGCCACCTCACCAACAACTGACCGACGTAAATGTTATTGCCGGTAACTCACTTTCTCCCACCGATTCACACCAGCTTTCATCGAATTGACAAAAAATTATGACCAATGTTGATATTGATTGTCTGAATTTTGTTAATTTCGAATCTTTGACATTAGGGTTCGAAAATCATTGATTTTGATATGTGATTGTGTGAATTTTAGCTTTTTCTTCATTGTTCTTTTTTTAGCTTTGATATACGAAAGGTGTGAATCTGGAAGAGTGTTTAAGGAATCGATTCGCGAAAACAAGTATATTGTTTATGACAGAAAGGAAACACAAAGCCAGGAGATGACCAGTCAATAAGGTAAATAGTATTTCGAAGCAATCCACAGTATGAAGATAACTCTTGTTATTAGTATGTGAGCTTCGAAGGACGATTACAACCCCTGGGTAAGCAGGTAGTCTAGGCCACAAGTGAAGCAACGAACGTAAGATGGTTCTGTTATGGCAACTACGAAGTTATTAAAGAACGCGATTGAACATGAGATTTAATATGGTAATGGGGGTGTATTGCTCCTATTCCAAAGCGAGTTGTTAAAATCAGAGTTGCGTAGCGGAGAAGTAATCCAAGAATGAGTTAACAAACAATTCTAAGCTGAAGCTTAGGGAACAAGGACGCTTGTGAAGTCCTTGCCAAATGTATTGCAGGAAAGATATTCAGTGCTCAGTTCTCATAACACAGAATAACAGTAAACAGTAAAGACTTGGACATATTACAAGTTCTAACAGGATTTTAAAAGTTAAGCTGAGGGATACTTCGAACCTCGAAACTCATGAGAAATGGAAATTGAAGTAGTTTAAGAGTAATTTTAGCCCAAAAGAGAATTATGCATGAGGCAACAACAGTAAAGGTTGCACTTGCAAGATGATATTTTGGATTTGAAGCATTGACCAGGAACGACAATGTAGTGGCATTTGAGTTTATTCCACATTGTACCCATGTTATGTCAACATGTCGCATGTACCAGATTATGTTTAGTAATGTATACTTATCAGGCAGTGGAATTCCAATAGTCAGATGGGATAGAAGAATCAGCTAGCAGGGAATATATGGAATAACTAAGACTGAGGTATGAAGAGTATATTCATATATGGTCTTAAGAGAATTCTAAATTTCGAGGACAAAATTTCTTTAAGGGAGTAGAGTGTAACATCCCGCTTCGGACTAAAATATTAATCAGTGATGAGACGATGTGTCAGAGATATTTTAAGTGAAGGGAAATTTGGTAATTACCAATTAATGGCTTTATATATGGCCAAGCCATTCTTTCCCTCATTTTCTCATTTCCTTTCTCTAGAAATCAAGCCCTCTCCCATCTCTCTACCCTCTCACCCGATTTTTCCCTTTCCCATCTCAATCTTCATCTAACCATTATCCCTTTTGATTCTAACCCGCATGCAAGCATCAATTAGGTGATCTATGAGTCATTGGAAGCTAAAGAAGCAAGGAAGAAAGGAAGGGAATGGAACTAGGGTTTGAGCAAGCGTGGCAAGGAATCAAGGAAAGAAGAGGAATCAAGCTAGGGTTTTTTACTAGGAAGCTTGGCAAAGCATTAATTAGATAATTTGAGGTGAGTTCCCTAGATAGAACCCACCTTTTGGTTTTGGTGTGTATGAGGTGAGACAATTTTGATTACTAGATTTGAATCATTTGTATGTTAGTTGCCCCTATGTTAATGCATGATCTATTTATGATTTTTCCTTGCCAAGAATCCTAATTCTCGAGTACTTGGACCTTCTGGTGTTGTGAATTGGTTGTTGGTCGTTTCATGGAATTTCTGGAAATTGCAGGGCCTGCCTACACTGGGATTTTCGTGCCACGATGACACTGCATCGTGCCACGATCATAGTTTTCTGGGCTTCCTCGTGGCACGATGAGAATGTCTCGTGCCACGATCATCTTTTTTTGGACCTCATCGTGGCACGATGAGGATGTCTCGTGCCACTAGAATTCCAGTGTAGCACCCCATATGAAAATGTCGTTTTTATGGCCAGGAACCGATCTCGCAGCGCCAGAATGTCTATGAACATACAGTAATGGAAGAAAGGGTCATGAATATACCTTGTATCAACACATGAGTGATATGCAGTGTTTCAAAACACCATTAGGGATTAAATCGTAGTCAAACTCAGGCGTCATTATGACTGCAGGGTAGATTTATCCTTAGGTATCAGATAAGGTTAAGGGTTTACATTTTCAGGATACCCTTGAACAGGCAAGATATAGTGTACCTTAGGCAGTGGTACAAGGCTTTTCCCCAGTTATAGGTACATTTACATGTACACCAGGACGTGCCTCAGTATTTCACGTCAGAGTGACACTGAGAGTACACGTAGCAGTTCCGGATAAAATATCAGGAATAATTAATTAAAAGGTTAAATTATGTGTCTTTTGTGTTCTCGTCATGTAGAGAGCACAGAGGGTTCCGGATACAGCTGGAACGGGCAGGAACTTTCCGCGAGGATAACCACACATACAAGAAGAGGAGTCTGGTGACTAGCCTCAGATAGGAATTTTCACCAGTTATCAGGGGAATGTACTTCGGGGTTACTCCACTCGGAGGCATTCCATAAAATTAACTCAGATAATAATTGTTTGTTACACGCTAACATACTAACAGTTTAATATCAGGAAAACACTTTAATATGTTCAGGCAGATATCAATTATCAGACAGAGATCCTAGATTCCCCTCGATCACTAGATTAGCAGAACGTAGTCCAGTTTTCACGACTACACAGTATAGCAGACACAAACATGTATAAACCCGATATGGGTTGAGTTTAGTGCATGGCGATCATATGTTTCCCCGAGGTTGCCAACAGTTAGGATGGGTTGAGCTCACTGAGACATTATGTCTCATCCCAATCCTTCTGATTGCAGGTACTCAGGTAAGCAAGAGGTTCATGATGAAGTTTATCAGGGAGACACTGAGTGGAGTGCAATTGCTCGTCAAGTACCAGCTCAGGAGTTTATCAGTAATTTTGTATATATATGCACACATTAGTGGGACTTTATTAGTTGTATAAACGTGCATGCTTGTATTCACTCAGTTGTATTATACTATTATTGAAGATTTTAATGTATCAAGTATCAAGTTTTAATACACATGCTAAATATTCTAGATAAATTTAGTATGAGTGTTACAGGAGTTGTAGCAGTTCCTAGTCCAATCATTGGCAACTTTTCCCCTTAATTTAGTTTAACCTCGTCGAGTTTATTTCCTTCCATCTTTTCTAGTATTAGTTGGATTCACCATTGTTAAACATAATAAAGAACAATTCTCTTAAAAAAAATTCATTTAATAAAAAAATCACAAAAAAAAAAATTACATTTGTTAAACATAATAAAGAATAAATATGATTCTTCAAGACCAAAACAAAATAATAGGTGAACAAAAAAAAATAAAAAAGGAAATTGTTTTTCCCACATCAAACAAAGCTAAAACACACTAGAAATTGACGTTTTTACCCCGTCGGCAGTTAAGTGCCGCTGGGATGGTACATCGGCAGTTAACTGACGTCGGCTCCATCGGCAGTTAAAAACTGATGGTACCATTGGCAGTTAATTGCTGATGCGGGCAATTATGCAAAACAGAACCTGCTATTTTTGCAAGCATGCCATTTTTCGGCCTATTTATTACCTGTAATCCAAAACGACAATTCCAGAGGCAGTACAAATCATACATCAATTATAATCATTCATAAGGAAGAACAATACATAATCTTTCACAATTGACCAAAATAAAATCAATTCGACATTTTGTTAAAATTACACGAATGTTTGAAATTCAACAAAAACATAAATAGTGTTTGAAATTCAACAACACATTACATAATATTACATGAAATCTCTACCGACATTCGTTGCACATACAGTTGGAATGAACACAAAGATATAATATATTATTTTCAACCATATGCCTAAACATAAATCCAACGTCACTATCGTCACGTATAAGCCGAGGCCAATAGACCGTTTTCCACATGTCTTCATCTTTATCTGCCCCCAGGTCATAAATTGGCATCTGGGCAAATATATGACATGTATGATGATTTTCACCAACATGGAGAAAATAATTGTTAAGTTGTGCTTTCAACTCATCCATAGTGTCGGTCAGAGTTAGAAAAACCTTAATTGTCTTTTTGAAAGCAGAGTACCACACATGAACTTCAATTTGTGCAACCTCAGACATGTTTAACTTCACAAAAGTTTATGAAATATCAAATATCAGAATAAAATTAAATGAAACGTAATAACCTATATAATATATATATATATATATATATATATATATATATATATATATATATATATATATATATCAAATGCGGAAACATTATAACCAATAACAAAGTAGATGCATATTCACCACATAAAAGTCATATATTTATATATATTAATATGTTAGTTATATATTGGCCACAAAAAATTGGTGTTATAATATCGACAACAAAAAATATGACGGTGTAATATCGACAAAAAAAAAGGAACACCGGCAAAAACAAAAAATCACTCATATCGCATTAAGTGAATTTGAACCATCTTCATCTTCCACAATAACTTGAAATTCTTGCTTTGCTTTTTCAGGAGTGTCACACAAAATTGGATTGGCTTAGTTTGACTCCTTTTTTGGTGGGAGCGGATTCTCTCTTTTTTCAACGTTCATGAGGTCTCAGAACCTAGCTTGTTGATCCAAATACTCAAATTCCCAAGTCGATGCATCTTCACTCCTGTGTATGTTCCACTCCATAGATGATGAAGGTAGTGGAAAAGTCAACCACTTATCTACAAGTGCAATACCACCACTATTTGAGGGAGGATGCATGTAATATCCCGCTTAGATGTAGCGTTTAACTATGTAGAAACTTATTGAGCAAGTATGGCAAAAGTGTAAATAAGGGGAATGGCAATTATGTAATTATTGGTTAAAGGGAAGATTAATTAAAAGAAGGTAAGATATTTCTTTCTTACCATTTCTTCTCCATCTTTCTATCATTCCAAAAATCAGTTTTTCACTCTCCTCACCCTCTAAGCCACACGCCCTCATCTCACTTGCCAACATCCATCCAACTTCAATCAAAACTCTAGTGGAAATCTTGCAAAGAAAGCTTGTGTTGGAAGAGTAGCACAAGAAGGAGTTAAGAAGAGGTAAGAATCACTTCAATCTTCCTTTCTCACTTCAATTTTCGTGCCTATTGTTTGAGCCTAAACCTCTATTTTATCTTGCATGATGATTCTTGAAGAAGATGAAGTTATGGGTAGAGATTTGGAGTTGAATTGGAGGAAGTTGGAGAAACCCGTATTTGGGACAGGGCTGTATTGAAATGGTCAGAACTCTCTCCATGTAACTCCGATTACAGTGGTTTTTGATGCTATGGAAAGCTAACAAAATTATCTACGTTTTGGTACCAGTTTCGTGAAGTTTGGCTGAGTATTGAAGTCTGGGGACGAGTTTGAAGTCAGGGGTCCGAAACTGCAAATCTGCAGAAATTTGGAACAAGAAAGTTAAAGGAAAAGCAAGGGATAGAACAAGGGGTCAAGTGAAGGATGAGCTAGGGTTGGAACTTAAGGTTAAGCCAGCACCAATTCATTTCTAAGGTGAGCTCCTAGAGGGTCTAGAACCTCACTTTGCTTATGCTTTGAGTTTTTAGCATTAAGATCTAGATTTGCTAAAATTTATGCCATAAATCCTTTTTGGCTTGTGATTACATGAACACAAATGTTATAAGTTGATTTTATGTCTTGGAAATCGTTCCCTTAAGCTGTTTTGTTGATTGGAGAGGATTGGGTTAGCCTAGAAACCAAATCATGAATTCTGCAGGGGACAAAATCGGCCACCGATTTCCCAAATCGGCCACCGATTTTGTGGCTGGCCATTCATGGTGTTTACGGCATATTTCGGCCCCCGATTTTTAGAAATCGGCCCCCGATTTCCCAGCCACCCAATTTCATGTTCTTGAGTAAAGGTATGGAAATAAGATAGGATGAGTAATAGATATGGCATTGGGAGATGATTACTCAATTTCTAAGTTATGTAGAGGAGTAAAGGAGCTAGTTATGGGATTATCCCTTACGAAGCAACTCCATGTACACACTATATATGTGCGAGCCAAGAATATTTCAGTGGTTAAGTTAGAACCTTTTATAGGATAAGCACTTATGAATAAAGTTATAGAAGTATTCCTTTGGAATACATAGGCAATGGGAATGCTTCGGCAATCATAGTTATAGATATGTTTATAGTGTTGGTTTTCCAACGATCATAGGTGGCTTATGAGAACGATAAGCCAATAATCGTAGGTTACAGGTTATATGTTATACGATTACAGTAACAGATTATATGTTCTCATGTTAAAGTTAAAGAATTAAAGATTAAAGATAATGGCGTGCTTGCACGTTTTACAGTTACAGGGCGTGTTCATCAGACTCCGGGATTCGCCGGATGGGACTTCTCCGAGAGGGTTGTCCACACGTTTTATAGGGAGTCCGGTGTTAGCCTGATATGATAGGAATTTCACCGGTTTATAGGGAGACGTATCTCGGGGTTGCTCCACCCGGGCTGCCCTCCGTAAAATGAACTCAGATTAATTGTTTGTTCAACGCTAACAGCTAACATAAAACTGCTATAGAACTGTTTATGTTTTATGTTTCATAGTTATAGTCAAAGTTACAGTTACAGTTATAGTTACAGGAAGTTACAATTATCGTTATAGACAGTTAACAGAAAGTGATCTTAGGTTTCCCCTCGATCACAAAGTCATAGATACAGACAGATCACAGTTATGGGTATAGGCAATTATAGTTATAGTCATAGGCCGTTTATGGCAATGGTTATAGGCAGTTCTAAGCTATAGTTACAGGAAGACTTATAGTCAAAGGCAGATAAAGACTTGACGATTATAGGAAATCCCCAAGATTGCCAAGGTAGGCATGGCGACCCTAGGTTCCCTGTGGTTGCCAACAGTTGGTTGGGCTGGAGCTCACTGAGACATTATGTCTCATCCCTTTCCTTCTGGTGCAGGTTTACAGGCATGTCAGAGGTTCGTGATGGAATTCTTCATAGAGATGCTGGATGGAGTACAGTTGCTCGTTGTGTATCAGCTCAAGAGCTTAACGGACATAGTATAAGTATTGTAATAGTATTGGATATTTGTACAGACGAGTAAACTTGTACTCATTCATTTGTGATGTATTATTATTATTATTGAAATTTTTAAATGTATCCAGTATCAGTTTAACGCACATGCTAATATACTAGTTAAAGTTAGTATGGGTGTTACAATGCAAGCCATTTAAGATGTAGTTAAAACGATCCTAACTTGCAAATACCCGCACATAATTATTTCTATGATCTTTCACCTCTTGAATAAGATGTCTACGAACCATGACATGACTTTCTTCGGTGAAACCCAAAAACTCAGCTATAGCCCGAAAACCACAATTCCCATCGCCTTTAACATCCACAATTTTTTCAATAAATGGAACCATGAATTTTGGCATATAGTCAATAGGGCTCAAAACTTCAAACACACCATGAACCGGAGTAGGCTTTGGAACTGGGCTAAGCTTAGGAAACCAAGTAGGTGGTGGAAGTGGGGAACGTGATGATTTGCCAATACGAGCACCCTTTCTTTTAGGAAATGATGACATAGTTTGCGACAATTGACTATCAGGAAATTGGGAATCAACACGCTCCCAATAAGAAGGGATTCGACTTGTCGATGCCTTATTTGCTTTACACCTCACTTTTTTCGGCATTCCCTTGGTTGGTACTTTTCTTGGAGGAGGAGAAACCATTATGGATTCTGGAAATGCCAACTGACGCAACACCTCTTTGATTTCTAGTTTGATTTGATAAGGAACTTTCTTGAGACGTTCCTGAATACCATCCCACTCCTCCTCGACAGAAAAACCATCTTCATTACTTTCTTCACCCATACATAACCTTTGCCAATGACGGTGTATCTCATCCAATCGAATAGGCTTGTTGTCACGGATTTTCACAGCAATAGTGCATGCATAAGGTAGCCCATACGATGTCCTTATCACACAACCACAAATTTCTTTGTCCATGCACAAGGTTTCCTTGGAACGTCTTTCTTCATCAAAACTAAAGCTCAATGCAGTCCTAGACACATAACCAGCCAACCCATAGTACAAAATGATGTCTTTGTATCTATGTTCTAATACAATACAACTCCTCCCAAATGATATTTGTATCTTAGTTAACTGGATCACCAACATATCATGTATTTTCTCCCAACAAGTACCAAAATACGAACACTATTGCTCAAATATTTCTTCAGTTTACCATGAGCCCCCTCAACTCAGTTGGTGGTTCTGCAGCCAAGATGCAAGACACGGTATGTTCCATGCTCTCACTATTTTCTCTTTCACAACATCCAATACGATGCTCTCGACATAAGTAAGAAACTTTGGAAAATCTTTACAAACATTTTTGAATTCCATTAACGCACTTAGATATAATTCTTGCGTAGGTGATTCAACAACAACATCCCAAGCTCTCATTACCTTGTTAACTATGTCACTTGGCTTCACCTCTTTCCCATCCTTCGGTTTCACTCTATAGTCAGTAATACACTTTGCTCTAACATTTTTACCAACATGAAAATAACAAAGTATTGCACCAGTTTCAGGGAGAACAGTTGCTACCGCATTCATCAAAGCCGTATCTCTGTATATTAATCTTTGAGTTAAGAAATTTGACCAACATCTGTAAAACCTAAGTAAAATTATCCGCTTTCTTAGATGTCAAAAATCCAAAACCAACAAAATATGTCAAATCGGTCGAGGTGACCCCAACTATCTCAAACAATGGCATTTTGTACATTTTGGTTTTATAGGTGGAGTCCATAACCAAAACTGTTGGAAAATTGTTAAACAACTTAACAGATGTTTGATGAGCTCAAAATATGTCTTGAATAGTAGTACTCTCACTTTGTGTTCTGGTGAAATAGACATAGTTGTGCTCCTCCAACTTACAGATTAGATACTGCATATCAGTCTTTTTTTTTTTTGAACAAGCAAAAATGGAATATATTACTAAACACTGAGCCCCTCAGCTAGCACAAGGTGTGCCAACCAAGGACTCAAAAAACAAGAGTACAACAGTTCAGAAAAGCACCTAAGGGATGGTTAGCCAATACCCATACAAACAAAGGGGTTCGACCACCAAAAGTGTGAGTTATTACGAATATTTAAATTACAAGCTTGCACCCACCAAAAGGTATGAACTTTTACTTTGTCTAAAAGTTGGCAGATAGAGCTTTCCTTATTTTTAAAAAGGCGATTATTCCGTTCCGTCCAAATCACCCACACGGTACATAACCAAACAAGTTGCAGAAAAGATCGTCTAGAACGTAAGCCACCTGCTGAAGACACAAACTGAATAAGATGATCGCTAACAATGGGCGGATCAGCCGAGTAGACCCCGAGCCAACCCCGAATAAGACTCCACAAAGAGCCAAAACACGAACATGAGAGAAATAAGTGCTGAACTGATTCGTTGCCTCCACACCCCATTACACAAGTCTGATCCTCTATAGATATTATACCACGAGCCACCAAGTTATCTTTAGATGGCAAGCGGTTTTGAACCAAGTGCCACGCCAAAATAGACACCTTCAAAGGAACCTGTCTGTGCCACACAAGATCCGACCAAGCATCCACCGTAGGAATCTCCTGTTTAGAGAGCAACTGATAAACACCTCGAACGGAATAGCCCCCATTAGAATCAAGCTTCCACCTCCAATGGTCTGAAACATTAAGCTGCAAAGAAATGTCAAGCAATAACAACCTAAGCTCCGCTAACAACTCCTCCTCCCACGCCCACAACCGCCTACGCCACTGCCACGCCTCTCCCTCCAAACCCCACCCTAAGCCACACATATCTGCCACCGAAATGGACTTATGAGTAGCTAAGTCAAAAAGGCGGCCATACCTCTCACACAACGGCCTCCCTCCCAACCACGGATCAGTCCAAAAGAACGTCGTGGAGCTGCACCCAACCGACCGAGCCACACACCCAGTAAACCACCCACCATCCGCCTCTCCATCTCCGTCACGGATTCTCGCCATATCGCGCCACCATGAGGAAGCACTCCGTCCCCCTACCTCCAACCTCCCATTCACCTCACCATACCTAGCTAACAGCACCCTATACCACAAACCCCCTCTATCCACCAACAACCTCCAACACCACTTCCCTAACAGAGCAGTGTTAAACTCCCTCATCCGCCTCACCCCCAAACCGCCCTCCTCCTTACTTTTACAAATATTATTCCACGCAATCCAAGAAAGCTTCCTAGGACCCTCACTCCCTCCCCAAAAGAAATTTAACAATAAAGATTCAAGAGAAGAGATGGTACCTGATGGAGCTTTGAAGAAGGAAAGAGCATAGACAGGCAGAGAGGACAAGACAGACTTTAGGAGCACCAAACGACCACCAAACGAAAGGAATCTACTCCGCCAACCAGACAAGCGATCTCGGATTCGAGTCAAAACAGGCTCCCAAAACACCAGACGACGTGGATCACCGCCTATAGGCAAACCCAAATACAAGAAAGGAATTTTCCCCACACGACACTTCAACGCGAGAGCCGCGGCATGCAACCAAGAGTCATGAACATTAACCCCAACCAACATACTCTTATGAAAATTCACCTTAAGGCCCGACATCAATTCAAAAAGAACAAGAACCGCCCGTAATGCACGCACATTCGCCCAACTTATCAAGACACGTACAATCTTCTTGTCTACTTCTCGTACTCTCACTTTGTCTTGAATAGTAGTACTCTCACATAGTTGTGCTCCTCCAACTTAGAGATTAGATACTGCATATCAGTCTTGTTACCTCTGTTTGACTTGAATATTTTTTGACGTTCATTGTAGACTTGTTTGATATTTGTCATGCAATCTTGTCTTTTTGTCTTCAAATTTATCAAAATATTTTTTGGTAGCACCAAACTCTTGGTCAAGTCA
Source organism: Medicago ruthenica (assembly GCA_018208015.1). NCBI lineage: Eukaryota > Viridiplantae > Streptophyta > Magnoliopsida > Fabales > Fabaceae > Medicago > Medicago ruthenica. Next base: position 34,389,671 of record CM031375.1, on the reverse strand, counting down.
CGTACAATCTTCTTGTCATTCTCCCTTAATCTACCCACAAGAATGTTGAATCTCCAATGATTTGTTTCCCTACTAAGATATCCACGAACCATGAACTTACACCCACATTTTCTTGAACCTGTTGCCTCATGCTTCAATCTTTGTTTCGACACTTTGTGGTCGCCACTCCTTTCACAAATTAGTTGCAACATTGGATTGATCAAATTGGATCTACGTATAACAATTGTAAATCCCGCCCTACTTGCTTGACGACGTACCCAATTAAGCAAGTCATCTCTATCTTTCCATTTAAGTTTGCTTGAAAAAAAAATGAGTCGTGTCAACTTCGTTGGCCTCAAGAGGGACAACACCGGAGTCAACATATAATGAAGCTTCAACATGGACAGAAGCTTCAACCTTAGGCGGTATGACATTTTCGGAATTATCGACAAAAATAGGTTTTGTCTCGACCGGGTCAACATTCGCATTTTCATCCATAACTATGAATAAACAACAAGTAACTATGAATAAATAACGTACAATTGCAATAACATCAATATTAATTAAACCTAAAAAAATTAAAAAAACCAAAAAAATTCAAAAAATTAGGCAGTAAGCCATTTTTTTTTTAGTTTTCCATCGGCAACTAGCTGCGCTGCCATAGGCAGTTAACTACCGATGGCCCCATACAACGGCAGTTAAGTGCTGATAGCCCCATGTCAGGTTTTTACAAAAATTGACAGAAAAATCAGCAAAAAAAAATGATGCATTACCTATTTGTTGACGTCAAAAGTGTGTTGAAACCTTCTAGGTTTGCTGCTTCAATGATTTTGGACAAGGATTGTGTAAAAAAAAATTGGATTTAGGTGTATAGATTGAAGAGGAAATAGGAAAAGAGTTGATATAACAGTATAGGAGTAGGTTGTTGTAATCAGCAACATCAAGAACGCAACGACAACTAACTGCCGATGGATTCAAACGCGGCGGCAACTAGTTGCGATGGGATGAGCCGGCGGCAGTTAACTGCTGCCGGGGTAAAAATGCAATTTCATGGTGTGTTTTAGCTTTGTTTGATGTGGGAAAAGCGAATTTCAAAAAAAAAATGATATTGTCATGGTTAGGCCAAGGCCTGTAAAAAAAATGGTCCAATATATTTCTAAAAAAAAACCAATACATAACTTTCAATAACAAAACCCTAAGAGTGTGTTTGGATGAAGGAATGTTTTAAGGTAATGTAATATTTCGAGAGAATTCAAATACTTTTAGATGAATTCCATTGTTTGGATAATAATATGGAGAATTTTCAAAATGATGGAAATTTATGAAGTATTTTGTTCAAATTAAATTTAGAGAATTTCAAATGACACCTAAAAGCTAAAAATTTAAAATTTTTTCATTCTTATAATTTTTCAAATTTTGCATTTTGGTCCTCAAATTTTTCAAAATTTTCAAATTGGCCCCAATAAATTCCCAAAAATTGCAAATTGACCCCTCAATTTTTCAAAAATTACAATTTGATCCCTCAAATTTTTGAAATTTACAAATTGACCCCTAATTTCAATTTTCAAATTTGGCCCAAAAAATTAAAATTTATAAAAGTTGCCCAAAAATGATGACAATGAAATTTGTTATTACTTTATCAAACAAAAGTATTGAGAAATGAAAGTAATTTAATTGAATCATTTGAATTGCCTAGAATTCTAAATTCTTTAAAATTTCTCAATTACTTCATCCAAACACACTCTAATAATATATGAAAATTGCTTTATACACATAAAACAAAGCTAAAACACACCAAAAAATTAATTTACCCCGGCGGCAGTTAACTGCCGCCAGATCATTCCATCGGCAGTTAATTGCCGCTCTGTTTGAATTCATCGGCAGTTAACTGCCGTTGCGTTCTTGATTTTGCTGATTACAACAACCTACTCCTATACTGTTCCATAAACTCCACTTTCTTCTTCCTCTTCAATCTAAACACCTAAATCCAAATTTTTTTTCCATAATCCTTGTCCAAAATCATTGAAGCAGCAATACTAGAAGGTTTCAACACACTTTTGACGTCAAGAAACAGGTAATGCATCATTTAATCCGTTTTTTTGCTTATTTTTCTGTAAATATTTGTGAAAACCTGACATGGGGCTAGCGGCACTTAATTGCCGCTGTATGGGGCCATCGGCAGTTAGTTGCCGATGCAGCGGCAGCTAGGTGCCGATGGGAAACTTCAAAAAAACAGGCTTATTGCCTATTTTTTGAATTTTCTTTTGTTTTTTTTTTTTAACTTTTTTTAGGTTTAATTAATTTTGATATTGATGTTATTGCAATTTGAAGTTATTTATTCATAGTTATTTGTTGTTTATTTATAGTTATGGATGAAAATGCGGATGATGATCCGGTCGAGACAAAACCTATTTTTGTCGATAATTCCGGAAATGTCATACCACCTAAGGTTGAAGCTTCTGTCCATGTTGAAGCTTCATTATATGTTGACTCCGATGTTGTCCCTCTTGAGGCCAACGAAGTTGACAAGGCTCATTTTTTTCAAGCGAAGTTAAATGGAAAGATAGAGAGGACTTGCTTAATTGAGTACGTCGTCAAGCAAATAGGGCGGGGATTTACAATTGTTATACGTAGATCCAATTTGATCAATCCAATGTTGCAACTAATTTGTGAAAGGAGTGGCGACCACAAAGTGCCGCAAAAAAGATTGAAGCATGAGGCAACGGGTTCAAGAAAATGTGGGTGTAAGTTCATGGTTCGTGGATATCTTAGTAGGGAAACAAATGATTGGAGATTGAACATTCTTAACGGAGTTCACAACCATGAGATGGAGCCAAGTTTAGAAGGACACATGCTTGCGGGTAGATTAAGGGAGAATGACAAGAAGATTGTACGCGACTTGACCAAGAGTTTGGTGCTACCAAAAAATATTTTGATAAATTTGAAGACAAAAAGACAAGATTGCATGACAAATATCAAGCAAGTCTACAATGAACGTCAAAAAATATTCAAGTCAAAAAGAGGGAACAAGACTGATATGCAGTATCTAATCTCTAAGTTGGAGGAGCACAACTATGTCTATTTCACCAGAACACAAAGTGAGAGTACTACTATTCAAGACATATTTTGGGCTCATCCAACATCTGTTAAGTTGTTTAACAATTTTCCAACAGTTTTGGTTATGGACTCCACCTAAAAAACCAACATGTACAGAATGCCATTGTTTGAGATAGTTGGGGTCACCTCGACCGATTTGACGTATTCTGTTGGTTTTGGATTTTTGACATCTGATAAAGAGGATAATTTTACTTGGGTTTTACAGATGTTGGTCAAACTTCTTAACTCAAAGATTAATATGCCTTCAGTGGTTGTGACTGACAGAGATACGGCTTTGATGAATGCGGTAGCAACTGTTCTCCCTGAAACTAGTGCAATACTTTGTTATTTTCATGTTGGTAAAAATGTTAGAGCAAAGTGCATCACTGACTGTAGAGTGAAACCGAAGGATGGGAAAGAGGTGAAGACAAGTGACATAGTTAACAAGGTAATGAGAGCTTGGGATGTTGTTGTTGAATCACCTATGCAAGAATTATATGCAAGTGCGTTAATGGAATTCAAAAATGTTTGTAAAGATTTTCAAAAGTTTCTTACTTATGTCGAGAGCACCGTATTGGATGTTGTGAAGGAGAAAATAGTTAGGGCATGGACAGACCGTGTCTTGGATCTTGGCTACAGAACCACCAACCGAGTTGAGGGGGCTCATGGTAAACTAAAGAAATATTTGAGCAATAGTGTAGGTGATTTTGGTACTTGTTGGGAGAAATTACATGATATGTTGGTGATCCAGTTAACTGAGATACAAACATCATTTGGGAGGAGTTGTACTGTATTAGAACATAGATACAAAGACGTCATTTTGTACTCTGGGTTGGCTGGTTATGTGTCTAGGACTGCTTTGAGCTTTATTTTTGATGAAGAAAGACATTCCAAGGAAACCTTGTGCATGGACAAAGAAATTTGTGGTTGTGTGATAAGGACATCGTATTGGCTGCCTTGTGCATGCACTATTGCTGTGAAAATCCATGACAACAAGCCTATTCGATTGGATGAGATACACCGTCATTGGCAAAGGTTATGTATGGGTGAAGAAAGTAATGAAGATGGTTTTTCTGTCGAGGAGGAGTGGAATGGTATTCAGGAACGTCTCAAGAAAGTTCCTTATCAAATCAAACTAGAAATCAAAGAGGTGTTGCGTCAGTTGGCATTTCCAGAATCCACAATGGTTTCTCCTCCTCCAAGAAAAGTACCAACCAAGGGAGCGCCGAAAAAAGTGAGGTGTAAAGCAAACGAGGCATCGACAAGTCGAATCCCTTCTTATTGGGAGTGTGTTGATTCCCAATTTCTGGATAGTCAATCGTCGCAAACTATGTCATCATTTCCTAAAAAAAGGGTGCTCGTATTGGCAAATCATCACGTTCCCCACTTCCACCACCTACTCCGTTTCCTAAGCTTAGCCCGGTTCCAAAGCCTACTCCGGTTCATGGTGTGTTTGATGTTTTGAGCCATATAGACTATATGCCAAAATTCATGGTTCCATTTATTGAAAAAATTGTGGATGTTAAAGGTGATGTGAATTGTGGTTTTCGGGCTATAGCTGAGTTCTTGGGTTTTGTAACGACCCTATTTTCGTATATTATATTTTTATATATTTTATTTTATTTTATGGTTTGGTATTTAAAAATATATTTTCTAGTAATCGTGGAATAATTACTTAGCGCAAAGATAAGTTCGTAACCGAGTTTTTAAGGTTTTGGGCCAAGAGAGTGAATAGTATTGGGCTTTTGGGCTTTTGAGTAGTAATGATCCTATGTGGATGAATGTAGTAAGCTTGGATTGGATTGAAGGGCTAGGATTAGTCCTTGTGAGTTAGTAAAGATGGAGGGCCAAGATTCAATTGTTGGGATTATAAGATATTTTGTGAACATGAATAGTGCCATTCCTTTTTCTTTGTGAGAGAAAACGTGAGAGAGGAGAAGAGAAGAAGAGCAAGAGAGCTAGGGTTTGGGATTGAAGCTTGAAGATTGCTAGAGAGCTTGGATTTCAAGGTAAGAGAGTTAGTATTGCTTGATTACAAGTGATTGAGAAGGGGAGAATGTCTATTTCTCCATCCCAAACTTCTCCTCACTTTGTCTAGGTTTTGTTAGAAAGTTTTTATGGCTTAAAGTTGTAAATGATTATGTTTTGCTTGATTGAATGCTGATTGATGTTGTTAGCATGATTTGTTGGAGTTATTGTGTTGTGAGTTCATGAGAAAGTTTTGGAAAAATGGTGTTTTGAACCCTAATTTCTATGTATGATGCAATCTTTGTTTGTGATGGTTTATAAATGATGTTTTATAATGGAAAGTTGTTTTTAACAAGTTCTGGAACTTGGGTAACCATAGATGGGCTAAAATGGTGGAAAAATCACATTTTTACATGACTGTACTGATACGGTCGCTTGTAGCGACGGAGCCTCGCTTGTAGCGACCAGGCAGGATTATTCCCTGCCTATCCGCGCTTGAAGCGACCATATGGGCGCTTGTAGCGACCAGGCTCGCTTGTAGCGACCGAAGGTTCGCTTGTAGCGACCAAGCAGGATGATTCCCTGCCTATGCTCGCTTGTAGCGACCAAGAGCTCGCTTGTAGCGACCAACCCTGAACAGGCCTTCTTTGTTGAGTTGTTCTGGAGGTCCTGGTACGCGCGGAGATGTCCTTTTGATACTGTATTTTAATAATACATTTTTGGAAACCTTGCCCACCATTTTAATCCATTCCTAATGTTTTTCTAAAGATTATTTGTTTCAAGAAAGTTTTGGAGTAAAACCCTAATGTGTGTGTGGGTTATCAAAGTGTGTGGGTTTCCTTTGAAACCCTTTCGTGTGAGGTTTTGATATGATTTGATTGGTCTATTGGAGAATTGTTGAACTTGGTGAGTATATCCATGTGGTGTCTTATGATTTGGCCATGAGGGCCTAGTAGTGATATTTGTTGTTGTTGTTGATGTTGTGATAATTATCAGAGAGCTGATAATTAGTTGTGTTTTGTTTGTGTTTGTTGTTGTTGTGATAATTATCAGAGAGCTGATAATTAGTTGTGTTAGTAAGTGTAGTGATAAGAGTATCATATATTTGCTAAGTGAAACATCATGCATTACATTAATTGATGATATCCGGAGCGGATATGAAATCCAAGAGAGCTTGGTTATCAAGAGAGCTTGATAAGGATATAAGTTTATCCAAAATGAATTGGTACCACATGCATTAGTGAATGCATTTTGAGGCATGCATCCTAACTGACATTAGTGTGCATTTTAGACATTATGTGTGCATAATGGTTGTGAGTGGTATTCGTATTAGATGAGTTTGGTGTGTTGCCAATTACGGGTTGAGTTTTGGTTATGTATAATTATATGATGTTATACATGTTTATTGTTTTGTGATACTAACACTCTCTGTTTTGTGTTATGTGCTGGATCATTGGGGATCCAGATTATCAGGCTGACGAGGTTATCGTAGAGGAGTAGCTTTGCTGTTTAGAAGCTGCGTAGTGGTGAGGACATAGCTTAGCTATCCTTACATTTTTGGTACTAGGTGTTGTATCCTAGTTAGAGTCTAGTGCTCTGATATTTGTAACACTATCTTGGGGGTATCTGAACTCGTATGTATGAATTTGGCAATGGCTAGTTGTAGAATTGCCTCTTTTGAGAATATTATGTATATATTTTTGGTGTAATATATGCATGCTTGATTATAAGCATTTGTTTTGTTGTTTTCCGCTGCTGTGTTGAGAATCAAATATGTTTTTGATTTCAGGTGATGTTTTATGAAAATGAGTTTCTTAATGTTGTAACTTCCTATGGCCTTAACGTTTTCTTTTATTAAAGTTAATAATCGGCGGTTAAGGGTTAGGGTGTTACAATAGTTGGTATCAGAGCAGGTCGATCCATTGGATCAATTAAGTTTAGTATACCCTTTGTGTAACATGTGTTTTTTTTAAACACTTTGTTCTCACTTGTGTTATGTGATGTTTGGTAGTGTGTGGATATGGCGCAACGAGCACTTGCGGACGCGATGGAGCGGATGGCGGATGCCATGGCTCAGGATGCTGCTAGTAGGACTGCGGATAGAGTAGCACAACAAGCTAGAGGAGGCGGAGAAGATGAGTTGAGACTCGAGAGGTTTATGAACAACAAACCGCCTATCTTCAAGGGAGGATACGATCCAGATGGAGCTCAGACTTGGTTGGAGGGAATTGAGAGAATTTTCGGGGCTATGCGTTGTCTGGATGCGCATAAGGTATTGCTGGGAGCGTATGTTCTCCATGATGAAGCTGATCATTGGTGGGGAAACGCTAGTCAGAGGTTAGGAGCTGATGGAGCTTTAGTTACTTGGGCTCGTTTCCGGAGAGAGTTTTTAACCAAGTATTTTCCGGCAGACGAGAGGAACCGTAAGGTGATTGAGTTCATGGAGCTCAAGCAAGGAAGTTTATCTGTTTCTGAATATGCGGCTAAGTTTGAAGATTTGTGTCGTTTTGCTCCTCATTACAACACGGTGGAAGCTGAGGAAGACAAGTGTGTGAAGTTTGAAAATGGGCTGAGGCCGGATATCAAGCAGTTGATCGGGTTTAGTGAGATCAGGAATTTTCCGATGTTGGTGAATAAGAGCCGAATATGTGATAAGGATGGTAAAGCTAAGGCTAATTACTACAAAGCTGCGAATGAGAAGAGGGGGAAGGACATGGCTAGAGGTAAACCGTATGGTAGAGGTGGAAAGAAACCAGATGAAGGTGGGAGTAGTGGCAACAAGTTTGGAGTTAATAGAAATTGCTTTAAGTGTGGACAACCGGGTCATCGTTTCTTTGAATGCCCGAAGAGTGATGGGAAATGTTTCAAGTGTGGTGATCCTAACCACAAAGCTGATCAGTGCAAGAAGGGTATTGTGTGCTTCAACTGCAACGAAGCGGGTCATAAGAGCAACGTGTGTAAGAAGCCTAGAGCGGCTGGAGGAAAGGTGTTTGCTTTAGATGGTGGTGATGCGAAGGCGGACAACTTGATCAGAGGTACATGCTTTATCAATAATACTCCTCTGTCTGCTATTATTGATACGGGTGCTACCCATTCATTTATTTCTATGGATTGTGTTGAGAGGTTGGGTCTTAAAGTAGAAAATATGATGGGACGCATGGTTATTGAAACGCCTGCGAGTGGTTCTGTATCGACTACTCTAGTTTGTGTTGATTGTTCAGTCATTATGTATGATCGACTCTTTGGTATGGATTTAGTCTGCATTCCGTTGAGCGGAATAGATGTTATCTTTGGTATGAACTGGTTAGAATTTAATCGGGTTCATATCAACTGCGGTGAGAGGACGGTTACATTTCCAAGACCGGAGCCAGAATTGTGTTCGAAGCTCATGTGTTGTCGAGAAGTGGTAAGATCAGTGAAGGCTCAAGAGGATGTGTTTGCTATGTTTGCTTCGTTGAGGGTGGAAGAGAAGATGGAGGTTGATGCGTTGCCGGTGGTGCGTGATTTCCCAGATGTTTTTCCAGATGACATTTTGGATTTACCACCCGAGAGGGAGGTTGAATTCGCAATTGACATCGTACCTGGCACTAGTCCAATATCAATGGCGCCGTATCGTATGTCAGCTGCTGAGCTAGAGAAGTTGAAGGAACAATTGGAGGAATTGTTAGAGAAGAAGTTTGTAAGACCGAGTGTATCGCCGTGGGGTGCGCCGGTTCTGTTGGTAAAGAAGAAAGATGGTAGTATGCGTCTGTGCATTGATTATCGTCAGTTGAATAAAGCAACTATCAAGAACAAGTATCCACTTCCGAGGATAGATGATTTGATGGATCAGTTAGTGGGAGCCTGTGTGTTCAGCAAGATTGATTTGAGATCGGGATATCACCAGATAAGAGTTAAGGCGGAGGATATACCGAAGACTGCTTTCAGGACAAGGTATGGTCACTACGAGTACGCCGTTATGCCTTTTGGAGTTACGAATGCACCTGGAGTGTTTATGGAATATATGAATCGTATATTTCATTCCTTTTTGGATCGATTCGTGGTGGTCTTCATAGACGATATTTTGGTATACTCGAAGACGGAAGAGGAACACGCCGAGCATTTGAGGATTGTGTTGGGAGTGTTGCGCGAGAAGAAGCTTTATGCAAAATTTTCTAAGTGTGAATTTTGGTTGCATGAAGTTAGCTTTTTGGGTCACGTCATTTCAAGTGGTGGTATAGCAGTGGATCCTGCTAAGGTAGAAGCCGTGCAAGATTGGGGAACGCCGGAGTCTGTTACAGAGATCCGAAGTTTTCTTGGTTTGGCTGGTTATTATCGGAGGTTCATTGAAGGATTTTCAAAGTTGGCGTTGCCGTTGACGCAGTTGACTAGGAAGGGTCAAGCTTTTATTTGGGATGACAAGTGTGAGCAGAGTTTCCAAGAGCTGAAGAGGAGGTTGACATCTGCACCTGTGTTAATTCTGCCGAATCCGAAGGAACCGTTCGTGGTTTATTGTGATGCGTCGAAGATGGGTCTAGGTGGTGTGTTGATGCAGAGGGGACAAGTTGTTGCTTATGCATCAAGACAGCTGAAGATTCATGAGAGGAACTATCCTACGCATGATTTGGAGCTAGCTGCTGTTGTGTTTGTTCTCAAGATTTGGAGGCACTACTTGTATGGGTCAAGATTTGAGGTTTTCAGCGATCACAAGAGTCTGAAGTACTTGTTTGATCAGAAGGAGCTCAACATGAGGCAAAGAAGATGGTTGGAATTTCTTAAGGATTATGATTTCGAGTTGAGTTATCATCCGGGTAAGGCTAATGTGGTAGCCGATGCGTTGAGTAGGAAGTCTTTGCATATGTCGTCTCTGATGGCGAAGGAACTGAGCTTGATTGAAGAGTTTAGAGACCTCAGTTTAGTTTTGAAAGGACAACCAGAAGCGTGAAGCTAGGAATGTTGAGATTGACGAATGATTTTCTTGAAGAGGTTGTGGAAAAGCAAAAGTCTGATGTGAAATTGATGAAGCTTAAGACGCTCATCGAGCAAGGGAAAAAGGTAAACGTTGAGATCGATGAGAAAGGTGTGATGAGGTGTCAAGGAAGGTTATGTGTACCTGATGTGCCTGAGTTGAAGCGGATGATTTTGGAGGAAGGTCACAGAAGCAACTTAAGTATTCATCCTGGTGTTACTAAGATGTATCAAGATCTGAGGAAAATGTTTTGGTGGCAAGGAATGAAGAAAGAGATCGCCGAGTTTGTTTTCGCTTATTTGACTTGTCAGAAGTCCAAGGTGGAGCATCAGAAGCCGTCGGGGCTATTACAACCTATGTTTATTCCAGAGTGGAAATGGGATAGTATTGCGATGGATTTTGTAAGCGGTTTGCCGAAGACGTCGAAAGGTAACAATATGATTTGGGTAATTGTCGACAGGTTAACAAAGTCTGCTCATTTCATAGCTATCAAGACCGGTATGCTAGTACCAAAGTTGGCTGAGATTTATGTTGAGCAAATCGTGAGATTGCATGGAATACCGTCGAGTATTGTATCAGATCGAGATCCCCGTTTCACTTCAAGGTTTTGGGAGAGTTTGCAAGAGGCGTTGGGGACTAAGTTGCGGATGAGTTCTGCTTATCACCCGCAGACGGATGGTCAGTCGGAGAGGACAATTCAATCATTGGAGGATTTGTTAAGATCGTGTATTTTGGAACAAGGAGTGAGTTGGGAAGCTTGCTTACCATTGATTGAGTTTACGTATAATAACAGTTTTCATTCGAGCATTGGTATGGCACCTTTTGAAGCGTTGTATGGGAGGAGATGTAGAACACCTTTGTGTTGGTTTGAATCGGGAGAAAGTGTGGTGCTTGGACCTGAGATTGTGCAACAAACAACCGAGAAGATCAAGATGATCCAAGAGAAGATGAGAGCGTCGCAGAGTCGCCAGAAGAGCTATGCCGACAAGAGAAGGAAGGATATAGAATTTCAAGAAGGAGACCATGTGTTTATAAGAGTTACATCAACTACGGGTATTGGAAGAGCCTTGAAATCGAAGAAGTTAGCATCGAGGTTCATTGGTCCATATCAGATTTTGAAGAGGATTGGGAAGGTAGCGTATAGGATTGCGTTACCGCCGTCGTTGTCGAATCTGCATGACGTTTTTCACGTGTCTCAATTAAGGAAATACGTATCGGATCCGTCACATGTGATTGAGTCGGACGAGATACAAGTGAGAGAGAATTTAACGGTTACAACGGTACCCTTAAGGATTGAAGGACAAGAGATGAAGAGGCTCAGGAACAAAGAGATTTCATCGGTGAAAGTCGTTTGGGGAGGCCCAGCCGGTGAGTATGCGACGTGGGAGCTCGAGAGCAAGATGCGGGATTCTTATCCAGAGTTGTTTTCAGGTATTTTCGAGGGCGAAAATTCTTTTAGGGGGGTAGAGTTGTAACGACCCTATTTTCGTATATTATATTTTTATATATTTTATTTTATTTTATGGTTTGGTATTTAAAAATATATTTTCTAGTAATCGTGGAATAATTACTTAGCGCAAAGATAAGTTCGTAACCGAGTTTTTAAGGTTTTGGGCCAAGAGAGTGAATAGTATTGGGCTTTTGGGCTTTTGAGTAGTAATGATCCTATGTGGATGAATGTAGTAAGCTTGGATTGGATTGAAGGGCTAGGATTAGTCCTTGTGAGTTAGTAAAGATGGAGGGCCAAGATTCAATTGTTGGGATTATAAGATATTTTGTGAACATGAATAGTGCCATTCCTTTTTCTTTGTGAGAGAAAACGTGAGAGAGGAGAAGAGAAGAAGAGCAAGAGAGCTAGGGTTTGGGATTGAAGCTTGAAGATTGCTAGAGAGCTTGGATTTCAAGGTAAGAGAGTTAGTATTGCTTGATTACAAGTGATTGAGAAGGGGAGAATGTCTATTTCTCCATCCCAAACTTCTCCTCACTTTGTCTAGGTTTTGTTAGAAAGTTTTTATGGCTTAAAGTTGTAAATGATTATGTTTTGCTTGATTGAATGCTGATTGATGTTGTTAGCATGATTTGTTGGAGTTATTGTGTTGTGAGTTCATGAGAAAGTTTTGGAAAAATGGTGTTTTGAACCCTAATTTCTATGTATGATGCAATCTTTGTTTGTGATGGTTTATAAATGATGTTTTATAATGGAAAGTTGTTTTTAACAAGTTCTGGAACTTGGGTAACCATAGATGGGCTAAAATGGTGGAAAAATCACATTTTTACATGACTGTACTGATACGGTCGCTTGTAGCGACGGAGCCTCGCTTGTAGCGACCAGGCAGGATTATTCCCTGCCTATCCGCGCTTGAAGCGACCATATGGGCGCTTGTAGCGACCAGGCTCGCTTGTAGCGACCGAAGGTTCGCTTGTAGCGACCAAGCAGGATGATTCCCTGCCTATGCTCGCTTGTAGCGACCAAGAGCTCGCTTGTAGCGACCAACCCTGAACAGGCCTTCTTTGTTGAGTTGTTCTGGAGGTCCTGGTACGCGCGGAGATGTCCTTTTGATACTGTATTTTAATAATACATTTTTGGAAACCTTGCCCACCATTTTAATCCATTCCTAATGTTTTTCTAAAGATTATTTGTTTCAAGAAAGTTTTGGAGTAAAACCCTAATGTGTGTGTGGGTTATCAAAGTGTGTGGGTTTCCTTTGAAACCCTTTCGTGTGAGGTTTTGATATGATTTGATTGGTCTATTGGAGAATTGTTGAACTTGGTGAGTATATCCATGTGGTGTCTTATGATTTGGCCATGAGGGCCTAGTAGTGATATTTGTTGTTGTTGTTGATGTTGTGATAATTATCAGAGAGCTGATAATTAGTTGTGTTTTGTTTGTGTTTGTTGTTGTTGTGATAATTATCAGAGAGCTGATAATTAGTTGTGTTAGTAAGTGTAGTGATAAGAGTATCATATATTTGCTAAGTGAAACATCATGCATTACATTAATTGATGATATCCGGAGCGGATATGAAATCCAAGAGAGCTTGGTTATCAAGAGAGCTTGATAAGGATATAAGTTTATCCAAAATGAATTGGTACCACATGCATTAGTGAATGCATTTTGAGGCATGCATCCTAACTGACATTAGTGTGCATTTTAGACATTATGTGTGCATAATGGTTGTGAGTGGTATTCGTATTAGATGAGTTTGGTGTGTTGCCAATTACGGGTTGAGTTTTGGTTATGTATAATTATATGATGTTATACATGTTTATTGTTTTGTGATACTAACACTCTCTGTTTTGTGTTATGTGCTGGATCATTGGGGATCCAGATTATCAGGCTGACGAGGTTATCGTAGAGGAGTAGCTTTGCTGTTTAGAAGCTGCGTAGTGGTGAGGACATAGCTTAGCTATCCTTACATTTTTGGTACTAGGTGTTGTATCCTAGTTAGAGTCTAGTGCTCTGATATTTGTAACACTATCTTGGGGGTATCTGAACTCGTATGTATGAATTTGGCAATGGCTAGTTGTAGAATTGCCTCTTTTGAGAATATTATGTATATATTTTTGGTGTAATATATGCATGCTTGATTATAAGCATTTGTTTTGTTGTTTTCCGCTGCTGTGTTGAGAATCAAATATGTTTTTGATTTCAGGTGATGTTTTATGAAAATGAGTTTCTTAATGTTGTAACTTCCTATGGCCTTAACGTTTTCTTTTATTAAAGTTAATAATCGGCGGTTAAGGGTTAGGGTGTTACAGGTTTCACCGAAGAAAGTCATGTAATGGTTCGTAGACATCTTATTCAAGAGTTGAAAGATCATAGAAATGATTATGTGCGGGTATTTGCGAGTGAGGATCGTTTTAACTACATCTTAAATGGCTTGCATCCTCCCTCAAATAGTGGTGGTATTGCACTTGTAGATAAGTGGTTGACTTTTCCCGACATGGGTCACATCGTTGCAACTTATTACAATAGATTTGTAGTGGATTTGACAAGTCACGAAATCGGAAATTCGGAATCCTTTTTCCCACTTAGAGGGGTGTGATAATTGCCAGAAACTAGTTTTATAGCATATTTATTTTAGGCACTTTTCTTACTTGTTTTACAAATTATCTTGGTAAAAGCTAAAAAATAAAGGATAAATATCATTTCATGCTTTTTAGACCTAATCCCAACCATTTTTGTAGGTACATGCTATTTTGAAGAAAACCAGATCAGATTCTGAAGTCCAGCTTTTGATGTTCAGAGTCTGAAGTTCAGAGTCTGAAGTTCAGCTTCTGAAGTTCAGAGTCTGAAGTTCAGCTTCTGAAGTTCAGATTCTGAAGTTCAACTTCTGAAGTTCAGAACCTGAAGTTCAGCTTCTGATGAACAGTGACTGAGTCCAGCTTTTGATGAACAAAGTCTGAGTTCAGCTTCTGAAGAAGTAGGGCGGTTTGGTCTGTTTAAAAGCTGAGGTGGCAGAAATCAAGTAGGGCGGTTTAACTGTTCAAAGCTGATAAAGAATTCATTAAAAGCAGAACCTATAAATAGATTCAAGAGCTGGATATGTTTAATAACATGTACGTAGAGGTTGTCATAATTATTAAGATATATTTTTAGATAGAAAATAGGGATAGAAGTGTTGTTCTTCAAGGAGCAAGAGTGATTGAAGTGTGGATTAACTAAGATTCTTTGGGAAATCAAGACTTAGCTTTGGATCTTCATCTTTGTAGTACCCTAATTTTGTCCGGACAAATTAAAAGTCTTTAAAAAAAATAATGAGTGATAACATTTCAATTTATTTTTAAAGACATAGATGAAAATTAATTTATTTGGGTCAATTAATTTAGCCAAGTCCAAATGTCCAATGGTCAATTGTGCAATTATATCCCAACAAAAATTGCAAAAAAAAAATATATATAATAAAGCCATAAAAAAATTAAAAAAAGAAAAAGGAAAAGTTGGAAATTTGGAAAGGAGGGGGCGCCCCTCTTGCTGAATTTTTCAGCAACACCATTTTTTTTTTCTTTCCTTCCCATCACTCATTTCCCTTCTCATAAGCTTGTTTGCACTCATATTTCTTTTGCCAAAAATGGCTAAAAGCTTGCCTTATTGCACACACAAAGACAAAGTGTAGCCACCCTTTCCTTCTCCATCTCTATTAAACCCAAAACTTTTGCCAAAGCCTCAAAGAAACCACTCACAAACATGTCCCATGGTCACAAAAATGCAACAATGGACCCTATAAATTGAGGACCAAAATCAAAAGCTAGGCAGAAATTTTTCAGGAGAAAATAGCAACAAAAAACCAACAACACAGCACTACAATTCATTCAATTTTGGCAATTTTTATTTTTTTTCTTCATCACCATCCACAAAACAGCACAACAACCCTCTAAAATCACTACAACACAAAACCACCACATCACTACCACCAAAATCACTACAGCACAACCACCACCACCAAAATCACTACAACGCAAAACCACAACATCACCACCACCACCAAGACCACCATCATTAAACAACCCTCTTCTACTTCTCTTTCACATCCTCCACCTCAAAGGTATGTGTGTGTGTGTATATATATATATATATATATATATATATATATATATATATATATATATATATATCTTTCTTTCTCTTTCTCTCTCCTCTTTCTTTCTCGCCGGCGGCAGCGCGGCCGCCTCCTCCCCTCTTTCCCTTTCTTCCTTCTTCTCCCCTTTTTCTCTTCGGTTTCTTTTCTCTTTTGTTTTCTTTCTTTTTCTTCTTCTTTCTTTTCTTCTTTCACATGTGGATGTAGGAGAATTGGGCCACTTGGGCCCACTTGGCTCTGATAGCCAATGGGAGGCCACCAAGTGGCCCTCACACTTTTTATTTTATTTTATTTATTCACTCATTTATTTATTTATCCACCTGTTTTAATTATTTATCTATTTATTTATTTTGGGGCTGATTTTAAATGTTTGAGTTGTTTATTATGTTAGTTGTTTATTTATTTAGACAACACCCAACGTGTTTAAATTTTAAACCATATTTTATTGCACTTTAGTAAAAATAATTCAAAACCAAAAACATTAATTTGTTTAAAGTTCTAAATTAGCAATTCTTTTTAAAATCTTTGCAACAAAAACAAGTATTTTTTTATGGGATTAATTTGATGGTAAAAACATCCCAAATACTTAAAAATAAATATTAAGAGTATAATCGACCGAAAAAAGGAAAACTTGGGTAGACACCCGATGCTTTCCCGAATGCGGAACACGAGATCCCCATCTCGATCACGTTCAAAGTATTCGTCTTTCGATTAAATTCTTAATAAAACAAAAATAATAAAAACAATTTTTTTCGTGCGAGTGAAAAAAGGAAAACTTGAGTAGACACCCGACGCTCCCCCGAATATTCGGAAACGAGGTAGACACCTCGCTTTCGGTCGGATATTCGTCCTCCGTTTAAAATCAATCTCAACCAACCAAACTTTATTTTATCCACGCCCATGTGCGTTTAATTTTTTTTTTCCTCAAACGGATACCATCGCCCAAGTGCGAGTCCGTATTTTTTTTTTAGCAAACTTTTTCGCCCAAGCGCAACCAAATCATTTTCATAAATAAAATCAATCAACACAAAAACATTTTCTACAAAGAACTACGTAGCTTTGAATTCTCCATCGCACCAGGAGATACGTATGAGCAAGATCAAACTCTTGTCAAGCACACTAATAAAAAAACTCATTTTTGGTCTTTAAATCATTTTTCTTTCTCTTTTATTCTTTACAAACACTTTTCATAATAATAAGGCAATAAACATAAAACTAACACGTAATTGAACGCTAAATTAATTAATGGTTCCCGTTGGGTACAACGGATGTTAGGGATGCTAATACCTTCCCCTCGCATAACCGATTCCCGAACCTGAAATTTGGTCGCAATGACCTTGTTCTCGTTCTCGAAGAGGTTTATTGACGTTCCCCTTTTTAAAAATAAAACTTCGGTGGCGACTTTACTGTTTAGCGAGCGCTTTCCGCTCGCACATTTTTTCCCGTCGCTTCAATCTTTCTTTACACTTTTGTATTGTTGTCATGACAATGATCAACTAACTTTCCTTGTTGGGATTAGAGGTACTTTATCAAGCTTAGATGTAATCTTTTGATTATGCAAATATATGATTCTAGCACCTTATGTGATATTGATTTTATTCTTGCTATTCATTCTTATGCTTGATTTAAATGTTATTGAAAAATACTTTTGAATCTAGGTTTAGAATAATCTTCTATCAAAATAAGAAATTCTAGACATGGAATTTGGTTTTGATAATCACACAAAGTATTGGAACGTAATGCTTTTGGATCGTTTAATAGATTGGGAGATCGTCAATTAAACGATACGATCGATCTCACGACGTCATTTGGACACGAATGATGTTGTTGAGTAATACGTGATAATTTCGCTAAAAAGCTAGACTTCATATGAATGATAATTAGAATATATTCGAGGCTCGATTGACGAACTCTAATTCCAACACTTTTACCCCCTATTACTCTATGTTTTTATATTACCTCTTTTAAAGTTGAATAGTTTATATAAAAACAATCTTATAAACCCAAACTTGAAATGATAACAATTGTTGAATGGCTTACGGTATCGCACTATTCCCTGTGGAGACGATATAAAAATACTTACTTTGGAACCAACATCAGGGTGCCACCACTTAAGCAAAAAAACCTCATCATGTGTCTATGCTTAATTCTCAATCATTTTGTTCTTGTTTTTTTGAAAGATGGTTGTCCACTACCTCTATCATCTACGAAGTGGAACATACACAGGAGTGAAGAGGCATCAATTTGGAAATTTGAGTATATGGATCAACAAGCTAGGTTCCGAGACCTCATGAACATTGAGAAAAGAGAGAATCCGCTCCCACCAAAAAAGGAGTCAAACCAAGCCAATCCAATTGTGTGTGACACTCCTGAAAAAGCAAAGCAAGAATTTCAAGTTATTGCGGAAGATGAAGATGGTTCAAATTGACTTGATGCGATATGAGTGATTTTTTGTTTTTGTCGGTTTTCATCCTTTTTTTGGTCGATATTACACCGACATATTTTTTGTGGTCGATATTGTAACGCCAATTTTTTGTGGCCAGTATATAACTAACATATTAATATATATAAATATATAACTTTTATGTGGTGGAATATGCACCTACTTTGTTATTGGTTATAATGTTTCCGCATTTGATATATATATTGGTTATTACGTTTAATTTAATATTATTATGATGTTTGATATTTCATAAACTTTTGTGAAGTTAAACATGTCTGAGGTTGCACAAATTGAAGCTCATGTCGGTACTCTGCTTTCAAAAAGACAATTAAGGTTTTTCTAACTCTGACCGACACTATGGATGAGTTGAAGGCACAACTTAACAGTTATTTTCTCCATGTTGGTGAAAATCATCATACATGTCATGTATTTGCTCATATGCCAATTTATGACCAGGGGGCATATAAAGATGAAGACATGTGGAAAACGGTCTATTGGTCTCGGCTTATTCGTGACGATAGTGATGTTGGATTTTGTTTAGGCATATGGTTGAAAATAATATATTATATCTTTGTGTTCGTTCCAACTGTATGTGCAACGAATGTCGGTAGAGATTTCATGTAATATTATGTAATGTGTTGTTGAATGTCAAACACTATTTATGTTTTTGTTGAATTTCAAACATTCGTGTAATTTTAACGAAATGTCGAATTGATTTTGTTTTGGTCAGTTGTGAAAGATTATGTATTGTTCTTGCTTATGAATGATTATAATTGATGTATGAATTGTACTGCCTCTGGAATTGTTGTTTTGGATTACAGGTAATAAATAGGCCGAAAAATGGCTTGCTTGCAAAAATAGCAGGTTCTGTTCTGCATAATTGTTCGCAGCGGCAGTTAACTGCCGATGGTAGCCGGCGGCTGCCGCCGGGGTAAACTTGTCATTTTCTGGTGTGTTTTAGCTTTGTTTAATGTGGGAAACTTACTTGTTATTTTATGGTGTGTTTTAGCTTTGCCAAAAAAATCAAAAATTAAACAAAGTCAAAAACTAAAAAAAAATTAATTTAAGATAATAAATGTAACATATAAGCATAAAATAAAATGACAATGAATTTGATTATGGAAACTTACTTGTTATTGGAGTGTTGGTTGATTTGAAGTTGAAAAATTTGAGATTTTTGGAAGATTTGAGAGAGTTTTTAGAGATTGAAGAGATGAAGATGCAAGTTCTGGTTGCTGAGCTTCATAAGTACGGCCGCTGGTTTCCTTTCCATCGGCAGTTAGCTGCCGCTAGATCCTTTCCATCGGCAGTTAACTGCCGCCAGGATAAAAACATAAATTACTAGTGTGTAATGGGAAAATCAATTTTCATAATATATTCTCCATTAACCAAAAGCATCAGAATGGCTCTTTCTTTATCTCTGCGCCGTTTCTTCTTTTCTCCCTCACAAACCACCACAAAGCCCTTTTCTCTCTTCATTTTCAACAAACTCCGACCACCATACACATAAAATAAAACCGCCTTCTTTATCCTCTCATCCTCCTCTACAAAACCCACTTATTTATTTTTAGATCAAGGGAAGTAACAATTTTGAGTTCAGCTTCTCTCTTATTTTTTGGCCACCGTGATTCACATCCTCAACAGAAATCCCCTCCATCTCTCCGTCATACATGCAACAACAACAATCAAAAGATGAAATTAGATGTGATTATGTTATATTTTCAAGAGATGTAAGAAACTTTGTTGTAGATCAATGAACGTGTTTTTGCTTTTTTTAGATCTTATACTAATGATATTCTTTCTTTTTTTTAGAAATAAAAATAAAAACAAAGGTGTTCAATTGAATTCTTTTTTGTTGTTAGATCTGATACTAATTGAATTATTTTTCAATTTACTCATGATTTTATGATTTCTTTATATGGATAAAGAAGAGAATAACAGATAAAAACTAATTCTAGATCTGGCTTTTCTATCTCTTCTTTTATCTTTCTAGATCTGTATTTTTCTAGATCTGAAAAATTGGTATAATACTAATATTAATACTCACTACAATCACAACAAAAAAACAATGTATTTTTATCTGACTTGCATAATTAATTTTTTTGTGCTAAAGAGAAATGGCAGTAACAATTAATTTTTTTTGTTAGAAGCTTTTTATAAAGAAGATATGCTTTATCCATTTTTTATTTACTTCTTATTTTACTCAACAAAGTATATGTACATGAATATTATTTTGAATCTGTTTGTTTAATGATTTGGTCTTTTTTGTACAGATAAATTATCTTTATGAAAAAAAAAAATGTCGACTTCTACCGTTTTTAAATATGATCTGGTCTTTTCTCTGTTTTATTTTGACATCCCTTTTCTTTATTTGGTTATTTTTTTAAAAAAAAAAGAAAGCCAAACTTTATGAATCTATATAAAATAAAATCATTTGAGTTTATAAAAAATAAACTAAATCTAATTGTAGAGTGTAGTTCAGTCTAGTAGTGGTGAGGGTCTACATGTTATTTTCCTTGGACTTACTTTCTCTAATAAGATTGGTCTTTTCCGATTTTTTTTCTTCATCATTATTACAATGAACATTTTATAAATGAAATGAGGAATAAAAAGAAGAGAACAATGTTGATATTTTTTTTACGAAGAAACAATGTCGATATTGATTACATAGTTGTAGAATATAATATATGTATATTGTTTATTATGCATTCATGTAGAATCTGTACATAAAAAGGAGCTTCATTTAACATGTTATAGTATGTTAGAGATCTCATATGAAGGGAAAAAAATTAATGACAATGCACAACCAAAAAATGAGTTTATTATCATCTTCATACCTTTGTGAAGATAAAAGAAGTTTCCTGTGTTGTTCAAGAACAACTTTTCTGCAAAAGAGAGATGAAAATAAAATGGAGGTTAGAAAAAATTGAGAAGAAAAATAAGTAAACATAAAAACCAGTGAAAGAGAGAAAAAAGAGAGAATGATATAATAGTGAATGAGTATTGGATGATATATAAAAGAGTATTTGAAATTTGAAATTTTGTCCCCAAGAGTACAACCTGCAGCATAGTAGTATTGATAAGAGTGAAATATTGAGAATAGTGAGCAACCTGACTCACTGGGTGACCGAGTTTGTACCTTTGGCTAAAACAAAAGTTCAAGTTGTTACTCCATTTATTAAGGAAAAGTCAGTTTCAAATTGGATTGGAAGTATAAAGTTTGGGTCACAGAGCAAACAAATTAAACTATGGAAAACAATAAGATTTGGTTGGAAAAAGCGTTATTAGGACATGATTTGCCCCTAAAATGGACACATGTTAGCGGAAAATAAAAGGGCAAAAGAATAATTAACTCAACATACGATGTTTTTATATTAAAATAGGATATGATTGTTGTTGCCTAACTTGCTTCTTTTTTGGTTTTTGATTGTCCTTTTTAGACTTTGGTTTCCAATCATGTAAGTTTCTTTAAGTCAATTCCAGCACAACTTGTGTTGAAGGACTTCTTTGATTTAGTTAAAATATTCCACTTTTTAAAAATAGAAAATTTGATTACATGTTTGTATGATGGCCTTTATTGTTTATATTTCATTTTGGATGAAGTATTTACGTGTCCATCAACTATATACTCCCTTTGTCCTTTCTTGTAATTTATATTTTTCTCTGTTATTTTTTGAATTATTACTTTGTGTACTTGTTGTCATTAAAAAAATTGAAAACATAAACATGCACGATGAAAAAAAAAATATTTGAGTTTTAATAGAACACAATATCTTATAGTTAGCAAAAAGTTTAATAGAAATTCGAAATGAGTGGCTAAATTTGGCGCATCCCTCTATGTTATCAAAGTTTTTAATTTGGAAGAAATTCTCTCTTATCAAGTAAAAACAAAATGTGCAAAAAAAAAAGTTTAAAAAAAATGTATACAAAAAAATGTTATTGGCCAGGTTGGATGGTACTTCATCGAAGTTATTACGACACTTAATTTCAACATTTTGAGACTAAACGGACAATCACATTTCCTTGAACTCGTGCCTTCAAGCTTCAATTTCTTCTTTGTCTTCGGTGGTTTGTATACACCACTCCTTTCACATTGAAATGTAACAATTGAATTATTTATACTTGCTAGTGGCACGCGCACACACACACACGCACACGCACGCACACACGCGCACGCGCACACACACATTTGCGCGCACACTCACACACACACACTCACACACTCACTCACACACATACACACACATTCATGCATGATCCATCATGCTCTTTTGCGAAGTAAAAAAAACTACTCCTCCATCCATGCCTCAAAAGGGGTGTCATATATAATCAATAGATTCATGATAAAACCCTCCGTAATGAGTTTTATATTATTTTTTTAAGGGGTCAAAGGGGTTGGGGGATCAAATGGTATAGTTCTTTTGTTGGTGAATTGGAGAATTAGAAACACGACTTCCGGATAGGTAACCTTTGAATTCATACTCCACTATTAAAAAAATTGAATCTTCTCACCCAAAAAAACTACAAAAAATGAATCTTCTTACCGAAAATGAACCCAGAATATGAACAATACTTCAATCTGTCGTTTTCATT
The DNA here is from genome assembly GCA_018208015.1 of Medicago ruthenica. NCBI lineage: Eukaryota > Viridiplantae > Streptophyta > Magnoliopsida > Fabales > Fabaceae > Medicago > Medicago ruthenica. Next base: position 34,367,065 of record CM031375.1, on the reverse strand, counting down.
CCCTTTTCCGTTCTTGTTTGTTTGTTATGTGAATAAGGGGAAAAGTAGAACCAGAGAAGGAGATATGAGAGATGGAAGAAAGAAGAAGAACCATGTGTGTGAGAGAGATCGATAGAGAGATTGAAGGAGTAGTGGAATTGTAAAGTTATCTTTTTTTTTTCTAGACAGAAAAATTATAAAGTTATCATATAGTAATCTAGGGTGATGTGTAGGGTGAACCCAATAATATAGATAGTAAGATGAGAAAAAAAAAATTATGAATAATACTTCATTTTATTAACAATTAATCTTATTCAAATAGTATATCATAATTTTTTTAAAAAAAACATCCTATTACTAAACACGTATAGATGGCCACCATAAGTCGGTCGTCCCTGTCAGTGCTGCTCTCCTACTCTGACGTTCTCTTTGTTCTCTTTCGCGTTGTCTTTTACGCATGTATTTGATTAAAAACCAAATACATGCGCCAACAATATATGTTAAAAAAACTGTTCCGACGACCGACCGTCCCAATTACTATAAGGACTACACCCTTTCTAGTAAAGGGGGTCGTCGGAGGAGCTAAAGAGCCGGGAGCCGATGGAGGAAGGGAATAGGTGGGGAGAGGCGGAGGAGGGGGAGAATATGTGGTGTTCACAAACGGATCCAAAATGGGTTCCGTATAGTCTTCTCCGGCCACAACAATAAAAAACAATGCAAATAGAATATGCATCATTCTCGTCATATCCACCTTCAAACAAAATAAAAAAATAAAAAATTAATATGCAGTCAATTGATGAACTACCAATTTAACAACTAATTAGATTAAGAACAAACTCGTTTAATAACTTGGTGATTGAAATTTAGATTCAATTATAACTTCGTGTATCATGTATTTTGCTAAAGCTAACACGATTAGTATCTAAATAATGAAAAAGACTAACTTAGATTAACTTTATTTATTTTCTTAAATAACTAAATTAACACTTCTAAAAATTATGGGACTAACTTGTATATTAAAATAAATTAGGCCAAACATACCTTAAGACTAGTATAGTGAGAGTGTTACTCAAATTCTTTAGACAACAATAAAAGGTTATATTTGAATTATTTATCTTGTTCTCTTTTTCTTATTAATTATTTCAACAATATAGTACCTAAGTCAATATTTAATTGCTACAAACATAGTTTCAATGGTTTTATGGCAAAGCTAACAAAGGAAGAAACTAAGAGAAGGATATGATTGTGGAAAAACTATTTTTCTCTGAACATTTATAAATATTTGTTAAATTTTCAATGGGAAAAAATAGGTTCTCACAAACCAATCATCTCAATTTCTTACCCGGTTTAACTTGGCAAGCCATTGAAATACATTTGTGGTAGCTCAGGATTGACCATGGTACTAGATTGATTAAGTAAAAAGAGAACATGGGAAAAATGATGAGATAAAGAAGTCAAATATGCCATTTTTTTAATTATTTTATTTCCTTAAAAAAAACACTGAAGTTCCAAATGCAACTTTATATTCTCATAATATCATACTTGTCAAAAAAAAATCTCATAACATCATAATAATATTGTCACATATTTTGTCTAGGATTTATAACAAGTCAAGTCACATTAAACCATGGTTAATTTATTCTATATATCACAAAGAAAAATTGTTTGGAAGTATCCTACTGTTAACTGATGAACTACCAAGCTATTTGTCCATCTAGTATATAAGGTGGAACATTGCATTTCTAACAATCACAGGTAAGTATAACATATATCATCCCAACAACATCATGAAAACTAAAAAATTTATACTTCTCTTGAAGTCAATTTTACTCGCTCTAAAATTGAATTTTCCTTAATAGATTTTCATATCCAAGCAATCTCTTACAAATATGTACCGAGACAATGAACTTTTTGATTTCTAGTGGCTAAAATCTGTACTGACTATACACTACGAATAATGCTTCGTTTTCTATGATGGGGCTTCATTAACTATGATGAAGCTTCTTGTGTTGCCATAGTTCATATTTTGTTCACTTTTCTTGTTTCTTATAGTTGTCTTCTACAATTTAATTAAGTACAAATTTACGTTGTCTACACCGGCAAACAACATAAAATTGAAACTTATTCATTGTTTGCTTACAAAAATGGGGAAGACACGTGTCAAACTTCTAATTTCACTTCCAACAAGTTATTTGCTACAACTCAAACTTGAATTCTCTATAGTTGAAAAATAATGTGGTCATGGAGGTCAGCAAATTATCTCAGTTGTTAAATGGAGATCAAATGGTTTGTATTTTAGCTTCACTATATTTATTTAAAATACAACACGAATTTTGAGGCATCCTACATTAAATTTAAAATAAAGATTGCACTTTTGGAAATTTCAATGGTGGAAAAACAATTTTTCTATAGCTCATATTATAATATTCAACTTTCGAATGCTACGGAGGAAAGTATAATATTATTTGTATTTCCTCCTATGTATTCATTCTTTTACCCAAGGCAAGGCTACTAAAGCTCTCGCTTTAGACCTCCCAACAAATAACATTTTTCATTAGATTTCATAAACAAAAAGGGCCACATATACGGACTAAAAAGGTCTCATATTTTAAAATTTGTTTTAGGTCTCTACTACAAATAAAATTTATTGGACCAGCTCTGCTTTTAGCCTAGCTGTTAAATTGTCATGGTTCATGTTTTATGTGATAAGACTTACTACAAAAAAATTAGAAGAAAAATTGTCCAACATAAAGTATTAAGATTTTATAGTCTTTTACATTGAAAATTTTAGTTGTTTTTTTCACAAAATAATTTAAAAAGTTATATTGGTTGGTGAGTGCACATGTGCATGTGCGCGTGCGTGCGTGCGTTTAAATGAGTTGGATTTGGGTTTTTATCATATAAGGATTATCCCTATATGAGGTTGATATTATTATAATTACTTTTGGTGGTATCTTCACTAACTTCTTTAATAATTTCAAATGTATTGGTTTATTCGATACAAAATAGTTGACATAAACAAATTATAAACGCTTTAATGTCTAATGCTTATTGGTTATTTTTTATTATACATATAAACAATTTAGGGTGAAAGGAGTTCTAGTTCAAGGTTTGTGTCTATTGTTTTTCTCGTCATTGCTCAATTTTAGCCATGTTTATTTCGATGAAATTCTCAATAATTTTTGTGTTATTAGAAACTAATCATGAATTGTAGCAACTTGCAAAGAGATTTGGGCTTAATTGTTATTTGTTTCTCAATGATGTTTGACTAAGTTGTAGTTCTCTTCCAAAAATAAATAAATTTGTCAGCATAGCGTGAGTACAATGTTATTGCATTGATATTGATGTAGAACTATTTATATTAATTTTTTAAATATATAGTTCGTAGGATTAATTCTCCAGCCATAAAATGGAAGTTGGGGGCACTGTGGTGGATCCATGATTGAGATTTCATTGGCTATTTTACAGGTTATTTTCTACTTTATATAATATTGCTACTACAGTATAAACATGATCACAAAGGACTTGTAAAAGGAATATTGAAGACAAGATTAGAGGAATGAATGGAATAAAAAAGAAAGAAAAGGAATGGAAATTGTTATGGATTATATATACTTGTCTCAATCAACCGGCACATGTTATGGATTAAAAACCAACTAGCAGTCTATGAAAAACAATATATCATTTTTGGCTGTAAGTAAGATAACACATCAGCAAACACACATGCTATGCTGATCAATTTCGATTTGAGTATCTCCTTTTCCACCAGATTCGACAGAGAGCATTAACCTCTATATCTTTTTTTTAATCATATTTTGGGACCATTCCCTCAAAGAATCAAGATCAAGAACAATAGTGTTGTATTAGAATTTTAGCCTTATAAATAGACATGATCATGATCCCTAGATGTTTTTTTATGTGAACCAAACAATTTACCTTTTTTTTTGTCTATCATTTTGAAAACTTGAATAAAATTCCATGTGAAAAAGAATTATTCGACTTTTATTACTAGAGACCCAAAGATGTTATGTGTGACGAATATCATAAAAGATAGGTTGTCATCGAAATGATACTTTTTTTGTTTTTTACTACCATATGTTAATATTTTTTTTCTGAGTTAATATGTCATCTCAGGACCTATTATTATGTATGTCATCCAACTTGTATTTGATTGATTAAATGTATTCAAATAATAAATTGATTTAGCAAAAATTAAAAAATAAAGAAGTATCTAAATATTTTTATTTTTTTACAAAGTTTCTGTTACTTTCTATGCCTTGTTGTAATTAATTAGTAGATGAGTCCAGCTGAAGTCTCATTTCATACCTAGTAGACTCTATATATAGATTTGTTTTTTGAAAGAAGACTCTATATATAGATATATATCATGGAATGCAACACATAAGAATTCCTTAAAAATAAAACACTCTTTCTCATACTCTTTTAACTTTCTCTTTGTCATCCGGATCTCATATTCATCTTTTGAAAAGGGGATTTTCTTTTTTTACATTTGATATAACATTTCAATTCTGGTGCATGTGAAGTTTTATTTTATTTGCTACGGGTCTTAGCTATAACAATTTATAATCCATAACAGTCTTGGAAAGCTTTATAATGTGGTCTATATCTATCTTCATCTCATTGTTGTATATGTAGAAAGCTTTATAATGTGAGTTTTTAAACAATAGCGTATTACTAGTTTACTAAAGCAATTTTTTATCCTATGACTCATTATCACTTTCATTATATTTTCTTATATGTTGTTAAGTTTCTTATAATGATTCAAAAAATTCAACACCATTCCCTATATCTTTTTCCAAACTTCACTATAACAATATCTTTAAAGTTTATGCTCGAATTTGTCTCATGCTAATATATCAAAATTATCCAAGCAACGTGAGTTAGCATCCGTTTCTCGACCACAGTGGCATTCTCCATCCGCGCGTAGCGCGTGCCACAATCTAGTTATCATTATTCACATCAAAGATACATTCTGTTGGAAATCCTACATAAGTAAAAAAATATGTCTTCAAAACCATTATTAGTTGTTTATCAATCAAATAATGTCTACACCACCCAAAATAAAAATAATCAAATAATGTCTGGTGCTTGATGCTTCGCAAGTGTTCCATAATCAAGTCATATTAGTAAAAATAGAGATTATTATGACAATTATGATAAGCTTCCAATTCATCCCAATATGTTTATTTTGACAAACCATGGTCCAACAACCCATATTTTATAGTGCTAATATTTTCTAATTCTAATGTCAAGAAATATTTTCTAATTGATGAAGTTGTGGGAATGTGTCCCTGCATTCTTAAGCAGTCGCTCACTCTTCATGTCTTGGCATTATTGAAATGCATCACTGTGAAAAAACAGTTATTGCATAATTAGAGTGGAACCAAGAGAAAAAGAGTTATATCAAAAAACATTGAAGCAAAATATGCAGAAACTCTTATGTGTTTGGAACAACACAGATACATTTTTTGAGATAGGAGTTGAAATTTGCCTTGCAGTCCCTAACACCATTGCCTTGATTGTGACGCCACCACGACATTGAACAGTCGCCACCACAATATTGCATTACCTCACAGACACGTTGATGGCCGCTCATTATTGTCCTTGTTGTAGTCCTTAAAGTAAGTTCCATTCTCATGACATGAAAAGTCACGATGAAAAAACCAATTCCATCATTTTTTTTTTTTATCTCTAATATATACTATATTTGATTCCATTGCTCAATTTACCACCCAAGAACCGAACCAATTGTGATTATATAAATATTGTATCAAACTTAAAGAATAAGAGATACTGTCAAATAAAAAGATCATACCAAATATCCTGAACTAGAAAGCATGTTATGATACAACTAGTATATAAAATGAAAAGTTCAATTTTTCATAAAAATATATGCTTAGCTATCTCACCATATAATTAATTATAAGGTAGTGTTTGTTTAGTGAAGAATGCATCATGACGCGTTTCTACTAATTTTAATTAGCATCATCGTAAAGATCATTGTCAAGTGTAACTAGAGGTACCATCTTATCCTTAAGTACATTATTCATATGTTATTTGCATATCCATATATATCTTCCAACCAAACATTACACACATATCAACACATTTGAATTATTAACTGTAAGAGCAGGATTGCCTAGTTGGTAGTTTACCCTTTCATCATTTTGCAGAGCAGAAAGAAAAGATTGAGCAAACTGAAAAAGAAAAGTAAAGAAATTATAAAAGATAACCATGAAATTCATGATTCCTCATTCTCCATGAAATAGTATGTACCTTGTATTCACACACCACTGTCCCAGTTCACCAAGTGCACAATTAACAGCTACCAACTTCTGAATTAGGTTTGCAGCTCCATCATTTTGTGTATACTTGGCGCAGCTCTTCCTTAGCTCCCATAAACTGCAATTTGCTTCAACTTGAACTAGATTTTGCAACTTCTCAGCTTCAATCTCCATCTGCTTTATTTGCCCATGTAAATAACATAGACTGGCCGCTTTATCATACTCCACTACAATTTAAAATGCCTTAGTTACATGTTTCTCCAGTTCTTTACGATCTTTAATGGTACAAACTATTGAATCAAGCTCACTTTCAACATTATGAATAATTTTGATCACATGCATATACTAAATGATTATAAAGTAGTTGAATCCCAAGTTTAGTTAAACATCTTTATAATTACCCTTTAAGTTAAACAGGAGAAGCAATCATTCCAAATACAAATGGCCTCTTTAGCTTGGGAGTTAGTTATATAGTAGAACTCGAACATCACTAACGAATATGAGTATTTCTTCACAGCATGATGACACTCGATCTAGAATCAGAGATTGATTACTTCCATCTTTATTGTGCTATGCCTCAAAATATTCAAAAGTAGTTGAGCAGTCATGACTAAAACCTACAGAAAGAATAACCAATTGAGTAATAACAATACAAGAACACAACAATCCGAAGAGAATAACAGCATGGTCAGGGACATCAATTAAAAAAAATCTTTAAACTCGCACACTGTCATGTCTTTTATGTATGTATATCATTTAGTATCTTCACTTGTACAACTTTTTGAATGAAAAAATAGAAATCAACTAAAAGAGGTTTACAAACAAGCCAATAAGTACACATTTCTAGTTTTTAGGATAAATTATGTCCTGGACACACCCAAGAGGCCAACCCCAAGTGGTGGCATAGGAGTATTCATAAGAAAAATAACACAAAAAGCCATGTCAAATCAACAAGTTAATATAAGAGAGAAATCAAAATGATCTTAAATAGAAAGTTGAAGACATACATGCTTGGTGTCAAATTCACGCTGCCACCTTCGAGCATCTAAAGAAATTCTGCCCCATTTCTCCACAATAGTTGGCCACTAGATATCCAGTGTTGTCACGAGTTACTTCAGCTTGCTGTAATTAGACAAAGAACTAGAACCGCTTCAGCTTGTTGTAATGGACACACACCAACTGCATTTCGCTGATTTCATTAAATGTTATATCGTCTATGAGCAAAAACATTTAAAAATATATAGGTTGTGAGAGAGTACATTACCCAGTAAACAAGTAGAACTTTAGGAACCAAAAACACTGCAAGCATTTTCTTATTTTGCTGATGTCAAGTCTCATTTTCTTAGTGTGCAAACTTGATTGGTCACCAACAATAGTCCGGAAATGCAAACCTACCAAATGTATGATACAATTGGCAAGTTCCGTGACGGGCAAGTTTTGGAAGGCCTTAATGACCTTGTGATTCATGTCAAATTGTCTACATGACTAGGACCCTTGGAAACCACAAAAGCCAGAATCCTATCCATCTTACCCTCACACTCAAAGATATGAATGAAAGAAGAAATTTAAAAAAATAACTAACAATCATGGGAAACAACTATGGTAACTTAATAGAAATGATATTGGAGATAAAATAAAAAAGGTCAGACCAAACCAACGTAGAACGCTAATAGAAATGATATTTGAACAACCACTTTTAAATAACTTTTGTGACAAATTTATCTTTCATACTTTTATTCTCTCTCCTTTTTTCTTTCTTTATTGTTATTGTCCAGGAAGAAGAGAGAAAAAAAAGTTGTCACAAAAGTTGTTTGTACAAAATATCATTGCCTCGAACCCTAAACACAGCCGCATTCACCATCCCTCCTAAACATGGAGCCAAAGAATCAAACTCTGCTACCAAAGACCCTACCCCTTCTACACCGGAAGAAAATTGGAACCCACTCCACATCCCATTAAACGCCTCGCTTCAAAGCCCAAACCCAAGCCCAATCAACTGCCAAATCTGGAACAAAGCGTTCTGCTAGTGCAAGTGGAAATGATTCAAAACGTGCCTAGAAAGTTACTTTTACTGCCAGTTAGTGATGTTGGTGTTGATGATGAGAATGACGCCGAGGAAGATCTGAAATTTACTGGAGAAGACTTAAAGAATGGTGGTTCTTCCAAGAAGAAATTAGCTAAAGTGGAAAAGTGGAAGGTGGTGTTGATACAAGTGATGATCGTATGGGTATGGCTGCACTGAGCAAGGATGCTGCTAAAAGAGGCTTGGAATTGATGGGGGAGTCAAATAGGGTTGCATTGGAGGAGAGGTGGAACGAAGTTACATATCGCCAAAATAAGTTGATTAGGGACCAAGCTAGATTGGTATTGCAGGAAACCAAGAAGAAATTAAGCCTTTAGTGTTCTCTTTCTTTCTTAGGTATAATTTTGTTGCCATTTGTGTTGGATATGTTATCGGTTTATTTTTTTTGTTGCCGTCTTATGATCGTTTGACTTTTAACAACTAATGACTATATGAAATTATTGTGGTTTAGAATTCCGTATATTCTCTTGCTGAAGATATACATATACACATTGTGTTGTTTTCATGATTGTAGTATTATTATACTAGAATGTTTGTTATGTGGTTATAGAGAGCTTAAGCACTTGCCCAAATAAGTTGAGAGATCTCTAAAATGGATTTTAAAACAACCACTTGGTTTTTGAATTTTTGTTGCTCCTGTTCGTTGAACAGTTATGATGATTGTTATGCATCAATGTATGCACTAGTTTGAAGGATTTCATTGTATTAATGAAAGTTTGAAGGATTGCATAGTATTCCAATGAAGTTGTGAGAATGTGATATGGAATACAATAAAGAAAGGAGACAATGTCACATACTTCACTGTTCTTTAAAGATGCAAGTTATGGAGGACACAGTATCACTTATACTTTTTGAATGTTCATTGTATTCCAATCAAGTTAAGCCATATATGTTTGTTTGTCATCTTATCCATCGATTCCCAATCTTTTGAAGTTTGACTCGTTCTAACTTATATCTGGTGGCTGAGGAAAATACCCTAATTAAGAGATTAGTTTGATCAATGGGTGAGTGCATTTTGCTATGGCAGCTGAACTTTGCTATTTCATATATTCAGTTCATAGTAGATTATAGTTGAGCAAAGTGCCTTCACTAAGAGCGTGCTTTGATCAGCGTGTGAATGCATTATGTAATGGCAGCTAAACTTTGCTATTTTATGTTCCATACAGTTATAGATTATAGTTAGTTGTGTACACTGGTCTCCATTATTGTGGCAATAGGTCGATTCTCTTCCTTCACAAATCCCTTTACTACTAATACACTATTGTGAAACACTAAGCTAATACTTCAATCAAACAGTAAGGAATATGGACATCTTAATTCTTTCACGAACCCCTTTACTAATTATCTGTGCTGTTTGATTACTGACTATATGAATTTATGATGGATATTGTCTTGCTGAACATACACTTGTGCACATTTTTTGTTTTGATGATCATAATATTATATTAGTATGTTTGGATATGTGGTTAGAGAGAGCTTAGGCACTGGCTCAAACAGACTGGGAAATCTCTTAAATGGATTTCAAAACATGAATTTGTTTGGATATGGACTTGCTTGGTTCTGAACTCTTGTTGGTTGTGTTATTTGAACTATTATGATGATTGTCGCGTCGAATTTCGGATGTCAAGCTATTGACTAGCATTGAATCACTAAATTTAAATCACGACTGAACTTTTAATTTTTCGGGGAAAAAGGAAAAAAGTTCGAAATTACCTTGAAAAGAGATTTTAGGTTCGAAAGTCGATTATGCGAGGGGAAGGTATTAGCACCCCTTACATCCGTTGTACTCAACGGGAACCTCTTAGTTGACTTAGGCTTAAAATGTTTTTGACGTTTTGCTTGCATGCTTAATCATATATATATATATATATATATAAAGGAACAAGAAAATATAATGTGAGGTGAAGAAAGAGATAAAAACAAACGAAATAGAAAAAGAAAAAAAGATTTTTTTTTTATCAACGGGCTTGACAAGATGTCGATCTTGCTCCTACGTATCTCCCGGTAGCCGGAGAATTCAAAGCTTACGTAGTTCTTGAAAAAGAATTGTTTGAAAACGCACAAAGGTGTAAAAGCTTTAAATGATGAAAGAGACAAACGCACATTAAGGCGATAAACTCGCACAAGGCGTAAAAAGACGAACGCACATTAAGGCGATAAACTCGCGCAAGGCGTAAAAAGACGAACGCACATTAAGGCGAAAAACTCGCGCAAGGCGTAAATGTTTAAGGGAAAAAAGACAGACGCACAGAGGCGTAAATAGTTTGAAAATAAAGACAAACGCACGGAGGCGTACAATGTTGAAAATAAAAGACAAACGCACGGAGGCGTTAAATTCGCGCAAGGTGTAAAAAGGTTGAAAGTAAACGCGCAAAGGCGCGAAAGGTTCGGATTGACCACGAGGGCCAAAATGACAAACGCACGGAGGCGTACAATGTTTGAATTGACCACGGGGGCCAAGAAAAGTTTAAAATGGTCACGGGGGACCAAGAAAAGTTGGATTGGTCACGAGGGACCAAGAAAGGTTCAAATTGGTCGCGAGGGACCAAGAAAGGTTCAATTTGGTCGCGAGGGACCAAGAAAGGTTCAAATTGGTCGCGAGGGACCAAGAAAGGTTCAATTTGGTCGCGAGGGACCAAGAAAGGTTCAAATTGGTCGCGAGGGACCAAGAAAGGTTCAATTTGGTCGCGAGGGACCAAGAAATGTTAAAATTGGTCGCGAGGGACCAAGAAAGGTTAAAATTGGTCGCGAGGGACCAAGAAAGGTTCAATTGCGTTGGACGCGTTGAAAATAGAATGACGATTGTCCGAGCAACGAGACATACGTCAAGCATTCGTACAACCGGGGAAAGGAGAGACATACGTCAAACCACCCTTTTTCGTTCATGTTTTGTTTGAACTTGAGAAAACGTATTTTTTGGGGAAGCTAGAAAAGAATGACGATCGTCTAAGCAACGAGACATACGTCAAGTGTTTATCCGATCGGGGAAAGGAGAGACATACGTCAAACCACCCTTTTTCATTCAAGTTTCGCTTTAATTTGAAAGAAACGTATAAACTGTCAAAACGCTCGTTTTTTAGAACTTAAAATAAAAAGAATGAATTATTCAAATTAGTTGTTGCAACCAAAATGAACAAGCTTGTTGTTTATTCAAACAAGAAACAAAATGTTTTTGTTGTTTTCGTTGATTTTTGTTTGGTTGGTTTGGAAGGACACGGTCCTTTGCCTACATACCCAAATGGGATCAAAACCGATGTAGTTCGGGCTAAAAAAACGAGTGATTTGTTTATTTTGATTTTAAAGCTTTGAAAATGTTTGTGAAAGATAAAAAATGAGCCAAAGTGGCGAGTGAGCGAAGTTTGATTAATTAAAAATGCAAAAATAAAGTCTGATATGATTAAGATCGATTGAAGTTTGATTAAAAGAAAGTTGCTTGGTTTGAAATCCAAGGCTTTGTTAATGAAGAATATTTTTGATGAAGTTTTTGAATATTTGAAATGTTTTTGATTTTTATGATTTTTTCTTGGAGTTAAAAAAAAGAAATTAAGTGCGATAAGATAAACTAGACGCGAGATAATAAAAGACAATTGTTGGATCAAAAATAAAAAGATTTTTGTTTTTGGATTATGAATTAAACTAAGAAAAATGAAAAATAATGCAATGCATATTTAAACATTTTGTTCCTAAATGTATATGCTAATGACATAAAAAAGATGCAAAATAAAATGAACAAAATAGAAATAAATAAATAAAAAATGCATGAGATAATATGATAGGTAAATAAATAAATGAGATGTTAAAAACAAAAAAACAATAAAAGGAAATAATAATAAAGAGAAAAAATAAAATTTGCAAAGAAAATAAAAGAAATAAAAACAGGGGAGTGTAAAAATTAAAACTGGGGGGTACTAGTAGCAAAAACTAAATCAGATTGAAAGAAAAGGCCCAAAAGGCATTGGGCCTACGTAAATTAATCTGGGCCGTCTGATTAATCAGACGGCCCTGATCAAACACAGGGTAAAAAAAAAGCAGGGCCGTATGATTAAAATCAAAGGGCCAGGAGAGCGTGGGTGTACGCTAACGCGTACACCCTGTCACACTGAAACAGGGAGGGGTATATATACCCTTTCCTTTTCATTTTCTTTCATTTTCACTCTTTCACTCTCTCTCTTCTTCTCACTTTCTGCCTGGCCGAAAAAAAATACTCTCCCCCTTCTCTCTAACTGTTCGGCCGGAAAGGTATTCCGGCGTGGTGGCCGCCGGCCTAAACGGCGGCGCCACCGCGCCGGAAAATAAAAACTCCCCCTTTTCAAAAACAAACCAACTTTTCTTATATCCTTTTCTCCCCTAAACACAAATCCGGCCTTGTTTTTCTCAAAATCTCCCCCAAAAACCCTAGATCTAAACTTTTAAAAAACAAAAAAATTTTTACCTTCTCTTCTCTTTGGCTTCGGTTTTGGTGTGTGTGTGTGGAACTGTGTGTGTGATGTGTTTGCGTCCTGTTTATGTGTGTGGCCGTGTAGTTTTATTGTGTGTTGGTTGTTCTTTTTTTTTGCGTTTTTGTGTGGTGGGTGTGTAAGGTTTTGTGGGTGCGCGTTTGTTGTTTGGCTGGGACGTGGTTAGTGCTGGTGTGCGTGAGTATGCTGGCTGGGTTTGCTGGGACGTGTGGGGTGGGGGTGATGGGGTTGTTGTGTTTATGTGTTAGGTGGTGATGTGCTGTTAGAAAAAAATTGTTCTGTTTAAAATTTTCTTCTCAAAATTTTCTCCTCTTTTTTGCTGTTTGTTGATTCTGTTTTATAGATGAAAATTAAGCTGCTTGTCAGCTTAATGACTCATTTAAATTTGCAAGTTGATCTGGTTTTTTGGGATAGGATTGAAGGTTTGTGATGATGAAAAACACTGGTTTGGGGGCGTGAACAGTGCTAGCCTGGCCTGTTGACTGCTGACCATGGACTTGGACTTTTTTTGGACAAAAAATGAAAATAATAATAATAATAAAAATAATAATAATAATAATAATAATAATAGTAAAACAATAATAATGATAATAATAATAAAAAAATGAAAATTAATGATAATAATAAAAAAACTGAAATTAAAAGTAAAAAATAAAAGGTGATAAAAAATAAAATTAATAAACGAAACAAAAATTGACATGAGGTATTTTAAAATACCTCCCTGCCGAAATTTCGTCTGAAACGACGAAAATTCTCGGCCTTTTTTAAAAAGCGTAAAACGAGACAATAAATAAAACGAGACGAAAAATGGGTCAAAAAATGGGGTATGACAGATGCCCCTATTTAAGTTTCTTCGCTACGGAGATTTAAAAGTGAAATTTTGATTCGACGGGTCGAAGAAACTTAAATACCAGAGTACACCATTTTTTGACCAATTTTGGACAGTAAAACAATATGGATGCGATGCCATGTATGCAATGTTATGAATGCATGTGATGCGAGTACAAATGCAAGACGGCAAAGATGACCTGATTGGGGATAAACAGAGACAAAAGGATACCCGGGTTCGTTAAAGAAACGGGATCCAACTCTATTGGGGATAGTGTTCCACTGGGGAAAAAGGTTAGCCGTTTGGGTTATTGCCGAACTGTTCACTGGGGAGAGTGGGCAATTAACCACGGGAACCAAAAAGGGTAAAATGTCAGCTGTTCGGATTGTTGCCGAACTGCCACTGACGACAAGGATTGAATATAAAGGTCAGCTGTTCGGGTTGTTGCCGAACTGCCACTGACGACAAGGATCAAAATGTCAACTGTTCGGGTTGAATTCCGAACTGCCATTGACGACAAGAAAGTAAAATGTCAATTGTCGGTTTGTTCCGACCTGCCATTGACGACAAGGATGTAAAAGATGTCAACTGTCGGTTTGTTCCGACCTGCCATTGACGACAGGAAAATAAAATGTCAACTGTCGGTTTGTTCCGACCTGCCATTGACGACAGGAAAATAAAATGTCAACTGTCGGTTTGTTCCGACCTGCCATTGACGACAAGGAAATAAAAGATGTCAACTGTCGGTTTGTTCCGACCTGCCATTGACGACGGGAAAATAAAAGATGTCAACTGTCGGTTTGTTCCGACCTGCCATTGACGACAAGGAAATAAAAGATGTCAACTGTCGGTTTGTTCCGACCTGCCATTGACGACAAGGAAATAAAAGATATCAACTGTCGGTTTGTTCCGACCTGCCTGAAGGTGAGAAAAACAACCACACAAGAAGGGGGGGTTGAATTGTGTGACTCTAAAACTTGTTCTATTTCGTATCAGAATTTAAGGTTCAGTTCAGAAGCTGATATAATCAGTTCTGAACAGATATCAGAAGTTAAATGCAGCGGATTAAAACAAGTTAAGGAGTAAGGGAAAGAGAGACACACAGAATTATACAGGTTCCTTCTCAATGTGAGAAGTAGTCCTGTCCCCTTGTATCCAACAAGAGAGTTTCACTATAATCCAAAGATTACAATTTGCTCAACCACTAAGGAAGAGACTTCCAGTTGCTCAATCACAAAGAAAGAGGCTTCTATGCTCAACCACCAAGGAAGAGGCTTCCAATTGCTCAAGTCACTAAGACAAGAGGCTTCTGACTCAGACCACAAAGGAATGAGATTACAATTGCTTAGTATACAGACTAAGACTTAAGGGACCAAACTGTTTTACAAGTAAAGGAGTTTGGGATGAACACTTGATCAAATATCAGAGGTGTTCTCTAAATACAACACAGGTTAAGACTCTTAACCTTCAGAAATTCTAAGTTACAAAGACTGAAGAATTTCTAAGAGATTTGAACTATGACAGATTTTACACAGAAAACAGGGCAGAGTTTCAGCAATGCGTTTCAAAGAGTCTTCAACATTTTCTTCTTCAAATCCTCCTTCTTTTATAGATAAAAATAGAGCTGTTGAGGATTTGCTGGAATTCAGGAAATTAGCCGTTGCAATTGGACTAGGTTGCTGCAAATGTGTGCTGCACTTTTTCTGTCAGAACAGGGCAGGTGCCATTTTTGAATTGGCCCACCATAAAAACTGGAGAATGTTTGGGTCAGGGGAACAACTGTTCCATTGAGTTGTTCTGACACTTCCAGGCATTAAATGCGCACAGTACTGGTTGTTTTTCCATGCCATATCAGCTTCAGAAGCTTCTCAGTGAATAGTGATCAGAAGCTGGCTTAGTTGTACGGATCAGAAGCTGGTCTTCAGATGCTGACTTTTGTTGACTTCATCAGAAGCACCCAGTCTTCAGAAGCTGCACTTCAGGAGCATTTCTTCAGGACCAGTTTCTTCTTAGCCTAGCAACCTTGCTTCTTGGCTTTCCTTCTTGCTCTTTAGCTTGTTCTTCATAACCATTTTCAATCAATACTAATTTAAGCATGTGGTTCTGAAACACTTGAACAAAGCATTAGCAAACAACCAATTTTCTCTTTAATACTTTGTTATCAACAAAACCTTAAAGAGAGATATGTTAAACACATTTTGTTCCAACAATCTCCCCCTTTTTGATGATGACAAACATAAGTATTAAAACAGAAAATTGTTGTTAACTTAATTAACAAGTTAACTGCAGGGTGTGAGGTTTGTAAGCTCCCCCTGAGTCTGATCCAAGTTAATTAAGTTCAGTTTAAGAATACAAATGTGAAAATTTCAGAATTGTTATTAAGTTCAATTAACAATCTGACTTCAGGAGAGGTTTGTAAGCTCCCCCTAGGTCTGACAGTCCTCAAGGTTAGGTTTGTAAGCTCCCCTTGATTCTTATCCATGTTAATTATCCTTAACTTAAAACAATATGGTGAAATTTACACTCAGAATTTAAAATGACTTGTTAACTTCAGGTTCTGAGGTTTGTAAGCTCTCCCCCTAAGTCTGATAATCCACAGGATGAGTTTTGTAAGCTCCCCGAGTCTTATCCAGGTTATTTTAAATTCTATTTACTCACTAAGAGTTATATATATCTCACAGAATATATCAGAGCCAGAATTTCATTTCAGTTCTCATAAGTTAAATATTGTCAGAAATGTATCAGAGCTAGTCAAACAATGTATCAGAGCTTAACTTAGCTTAACTGATCAGTATCAGAGCTAGCTTAACAATTGTATCAGAAATTAATCCTAACAATTGTATCAGAGCTTTAATAGGCTTAACTTCTGACAATTTTAACTTATTTGAGCTCAGGTGCTTTAATACTTGTTTTACTTTTCTCCCCCTTTTGTCATCAACAAAAAGTGCAACTTTCTCCCCTTAAGACAGAAAAATTTCTCCCCCTTTGTCAAGAGAGTTTGAAGATATCAAAGCAGGTATCAAAGCAGTTCAGTTTCCCCCTTTTTGAAAGAGTTTGAAAGCAGTTCTGACACCAAGTTTAAAAGAATTTCAAAAGGATTCAGAACTTGGGAGGGGTTGAACTAACCAAGATTGTGAGATATTTGTGCAATCATATGAATGACCAAGTAGCAATGATAATCATCAGAGCCTACTTGATTTACAATGAGTATATGACTTGTAATAAAAATAGAATGCTGTTCAGAAGCTGAAAAAGTTTGGAGCTTCTGATCAGGTCATTCTGTGTTCAGACATTACTTGTTCAGTACAAGCTGGTTCAGCATCAGAGCAAAACAACCAGTTGTGTTCAGTATCAGAGCAAAACTTCTCAAGAAGTGTTCAGTATCAGAGCAATTCTGAGCTTGCTTTAAAGAAGTATATCAGAATCTGATACCAGTTGAGTATTTATTTCAGAGTCTGATACCAGCTAAAGGTTTTAACTTAGAGTTTGATACCAAATAAAAACATTTCTAAAGACTGATACCAAGATGAAAAGAGTTCTTGAAACTGACCATGTCTGAAACACTTTGGGCTTTTAAAATGTGTCTGTGCTAAACATTTTGAAAACAGACTGATACCAACTTGAAAATTGTTTGTTAGGCAATTTTAACAATGAGTATCAGAGCATAAAAACACATTTTTACTTGATGACTTTGGGAGGATTATAGTATAAACTTTCAAAGCTTTAATCATCATTGCCCATAACTATACTTATCAGATTCTGACCAACATTAGATTTTTATCAGATTCAGAGGTCAGAAAATCCAGGTTCTGATCCTTCAGACTCTGAAGTTTTTCAGGCTTAACTTTAGTCAAACTCTCAGAAGGTGAGTGTTTGATAAGTCCTAGCTTATGATAAACTCAGAATCAAGGATTACATTCAGATTCAAGCACATTTTTCAAGAGACAAAATGCATGTTCAGATTCTTTTTAATAAAATTGAATCTTTCTTCTGTTAGGGGTTTTGTGAATATGTCAGCCCATTGATGATCAGTATCAATGAACTGAATATCTAAAACACCCTTCTGAACATAATCTCTTATAAAATGATGTTTTATTTCTATGTGCTTGGCTCTAGAGTGCAGAATTGGATTTTTAGACAGACATATAGCAGCAGTATTATCACAATAAATAGGAATATTGTCTGCATGAATCTGATAATCCTCTAATTGATGTTTCATCCAGAGCAATTGTGTGCTACAACTTGCAGCTGAGATGTATTCTGCTTCTGCTGTTGACAAAGCAATGGTTGCTTGTCTCTTGCTGGCCCAGGATATCAGATTCTCACCAAGAAACTGACAGTTTCCACTGGTGGATTTTCTTTCAATCCTGTCTCCAGCATAGTCAGCATCACAGAATCCAACTAGCTTATAATTTAGAGATTTCTTATACAGAAGTCCCAAATTAGTTGTTCCTTTCAGATACCTGAAGATTCTCTTGACAGCAGTCATATGAGATTCTCTAGGATCTGATTGGAATCTAGCACACAAACATACACTAAATAAAATATCTGGCCTAGAAGCAGTTAAGTACAGGAGAGAACCTATCATACCTCTGTACAGCTTCTGATCTACCTTAGTGCCATTGTCCTCTTTGCTTAATGTGCAGGTAGGATGCATTGGTGTTATCATCAGCTTGCAATCATCCAACTGGAACTTCTTCAGAAGCTCCTTGGTGTATTTTGATTGATGAACATAAACACCCTCTTTGCATTGGTTGATTTGAATTCCCAAGAAGAATTTCAACTCACCCATCATGCTCATTTCAAATTCATCCTGCATTAACTTAGAAAATTCCTTGCAAAGGGAGGCATTAGTGGAACCAAATATGATATCATCAACATAGATTTGTACAATTAAGATTTCTTTCTTAACAGTTTTTCTAAAGAGTGTATTGTCAACTTGACCTCTTACAAAACCATTTTGAGTTAAGAAGTTGCTTAGTCTTTCATACCAAGCTCTGGGAGCTTGTTTCAGACCATACAAAGACTTCTTAAGTTTAAAAACATGGTTTGGATATTTTACATCTTCAAAACCAGGAGGTTGTTTGACATACACTTCTTCAGAAATCACACCATTTAAGAAAGCACTCTTAACGTCCATTTGATATAAGATGATATCATGATTAATAGCATAAGAAAGAAGTAACCTGATTGCTTCCAGTCTTGCTACTGGAGCAAAAGTTTCAGTGTAGTCTATTCCTTCTTGCTGGCTGTACCCTTGAGCTACTAATCTAGCCTTGTTTCTGATCACTTCTCCTTGTTCATTGAGCTTGTTCCTGAACACCCATTTTGTTCTAATGATGTTCTTCTGATCAGGTCTTGCCACAAGATCCCATACATCATTCCTTTGGAACTGGTTCAGCTCTTCTTGCATTGCTACAATCCAACCATCATCAGCAAGTGCTTCATCAGCAGTTGTGGGTTTAATCATGGATAGCAGGCCAAGCATGGACTCATTTTGAGTGAATGCTGATCTTGTCTTCCTTGGACTGTTCTTGTTTCCAATGATTAACTCCTCAGGATGTGAAGACTTGTACTTGAATGAGGTTCTGGGTGGATTAGCTTCTGAAGGGCCACCAGGGATTTGTTCAGAATCATGCTGTTCTTGGTTAGCATCAGGAGTAGTGTCATTGCTGGAGAGTTTCTCAGAGTCTTCATTGATTTCAGCTTCTGAACCTTCATCAGGACCTGAACTAGGTTCAGCTTCTGAAGGCTCTTCTGAGATTCTGACATCTGCAAAACTCTCAACCAGCTCTGGTATTTCACTACCAGGCTTCTTATCATCAAATCTAATGTGTATAGCTTCTTCAACAACATGGGTTTCAGAATTATACACTCTGTATGCCTTGGATCTCTCTGAGTAACCTAAAAAGGTACCCTTTTGAGCCTTGGCATCAAATTTCTTTAGGTAGACCTTATTGTTCAGTATGTAACATGTACAACCAAACTGATGAAAATAAGAAATACTTGGTTTTCTTCCTTTAACTAATTCATATGAAGTTTTATTCAGAATTGGTCTGATATAGATCCTGTTCTGAATATAACATGCTGTGTTTACAGCTTCTGCCCAAAAGTACTTAGCAATTTTTGACTCATGGATCATGGTTCTGGCCATTTCTTGTAAAGACCTGTTCTTTCTCTCTACAACTCCATTTTGTTGTGGAGTTCTAGGAGATGAGAACTCATGGAAAATTCCATGATCTTCACAAAAGTTTTCAAAAGGTTCATTTTCAAATTCACCACCATGATCACTTCTGATTTTCAAAATTTTCAAATCAGTTTCTGTTTGTACTTGTTTGCAGAATTTGAAAAACACATCATATGTTTCATTTTTGGTTCTAAGGAATTTAACCCAAGTCCACCTACTATAATCATCAACAATAACAAGTCCATACTTCTTCCCATTGATTGAAGCTGTTCCAACAGGTCCAAACAAATCAATGTGAAGTAGTTCAAGAGGTTTAGAGGTGGAAACAATGTTCTTTGGTTTAAAAGAAGTTTTAGAAAACTTTCCAATTTGGCATGCACTGCACAGTGCATCTGAGTGATAATCAATTTGGGGCAAGCCTCTGACCAGCTGTAACTTGCTAAGCTTGGAGATGAGTCTCCAGTTAGCATGTCCCAGCCTTTTGTGCCAGACCCACTTCTCATCACTCACAGACAGAAGGCAAACTACCTTCTGCTGAACCAATTCAGAAAAATTAATTTTGTAAACATTGTTTTTCCTGCTGCCTCTGAACACTACAGACTTGTCTTTGCTACTGATTACAGTGCAGGTGTTCTTATTAAACAGGACTTCATAATTACTATCACATAATTGACTTATGCTAAGTAAGTTATGCCTAAGTCCATCTACCAGCCAAACATTATCAATGTACAGGGAAGAATTACCTATCTTACCAGTACCAATGATCTTTCCTTTCTGACTTCCTCCAAATCCCACAGTTCCTCCCTCTTTCAGAGTCAGGGTTTGGAACATAGACTTGTCTCCTGTCATATGATGCGAGCATCCACTGTCCAGGTACCAGGACTTTTCCTTTTCTTTGGATGACAAGCATATCTGCAATTGAAATAATTTCAGACTTAGGTACCCATATTTTCATGGGTCCTTTGGGGTTAGTCTTGAAAGGTTTTGGCTTCTTGTGTCTGAAGTTATGGTATTCAGACTTGTTCTGATACTTTGGACATGAATCCTTGTATTTAGAATAAGTCTGAGTTTCAGAACCTGAGTGCTTCAGAACCTGAGTTCTCAAAGGTTTGGACTCAGACTTCTTCAGAACCTGAGACTTGGAGTTCTTTGGTTCTGATTTGTTCAGAGTCTGACCTTTTGAGTACTTTGATTCTGATCTCTTCAGAATTCTGACTTTGTTTACTTCAGGCACAAGGCAAGCTTCAGTTTTGCCTTTCTTAAAATAGTTTGA
The DNA here is from genome assembly GCA_018208015.1 of Medicago ruthenica. Classification (NCBI taxonomy): domain Eukaryota; kingdom Viridiplantae; phylum Streptophyta; class Magnoliopsida; order Fabales; family Fabaceae; genus Medicago; species Medicago ruthenica. The sequence goes on along the minus strand of CM031375.1, from coordinate 34,345,952 downwards.
AGCAGAAAACTGGTTGGTTTGCTTTGGCTTGCTTTGCCTAACATTCTGAGATTGCAAATGTTTTACATTGACTGGTTTAACAGATTTTAAAGTTTTAATAAACTCAGTCTTAGAAAAAATTGAATCAGAACTATTCAGATTCTGAGACTTACTGATTCCAGGTTCTGAACATTTCAGATTCTGAACAGGTTTAAGTTCAGAGTCTGATTTCCTCTTACTCTTAGGCTTAGGACCTTTTGGCTTAGATTTGGGCAAGGTTTTAACAGTTGCCTTCATCTTACCCTTAGGCTCAGAAGCTTCAGAGTCTGAGTTGTTCAGAGCTTCTGACTTAGTCTCAGATTCTGATACCTTCAATTTCTCAGAATTATCAGAAGCAGGCACAAAACAAATACCATTGCCTTTTAAAATATTTTCAGAACATGAAGGTGAGTTTAAATCATTTGAAGGTTTGAATAAATCATAGCCAATGCCTTCACCTTTGTTTCTGATCATATTATACATCATGGAGGCAATTTTTGTTCTATTGAATCCAGTTAACATGAAATCCTGAAGAGCTATTTCCTGTTCATTAGGAATCTCTTCAGATTTCTTATGAGCCTCTTTTCTGAGTTCCTCAACTTCCTCATCATATTCAAGAATTTGATTCTGAAGTTTAAGGTTTTCCTCAGACAGCAAGTTTGTTTGATTTTTCAAAGACTTAATTTCTTTTAACTTGCTTTTAAGATGACTCATAAGATCATTAACTGTTTCAATTAAATCAGATCTAGAGAGTTCAGAATATACCTCATCTTCTTCATCAGAATCTGAACATGATTCTGCATCAGAAGATGCAATTGCCATCAGAGCCAAGTTTGCTTCTTCCTCATCAGATTCTGACTCATTATCCAGATCATCCCATGTAGCCATGAGGCTCTTCTTGAGCTTATTTCTGAAGTTGCTGGACTTTGAGCTGGACTTCTTTGCTTTTTCTTTTGATTTTTCCTTCTGAAGATCAGGACAATCAGCAATGAAGTGGCCAGGCTTTTTGCAGTTGTAGCAGCTTTCTTTCTGGACATCCCTTTTTGAGCCAGAACCAGATCCTCTGAAGTTACTGCTTCTGTTAGAGAATTTTTTCTTTCTATTCATCAGATACTGAAGTCTTTTAGAAATCATTGCAAGCTCATCAGCATCTGAATCTTCATCAGAATCTCCCTCAGGAAACTCTTCTTCAGATTCAATTGCTTTCAAAGCTTTAGCAGGTTTTCTTTTAGACTTCAGAGCCAATGTTTTTGGTTCTCTAACAGGCTCATCCTCATTGAGTCCCAGTTCATGCACCTTGAGTGAGCTTATAAGATCTTCAATACTTAAAGTATTTAGATCTTTAGCTTCCTCAATGGCAGTCACTTTAGGTCTCCATTTGGATGGCAGACTTCTAAGGATTTTATTCACATGATCAGCTGTGGTATAACTCTTCTTCAGAATCTGAAGTCCAGAAACCAGAGTCTGAAATCTTGAGAACATAGTCTCAATATTTTCATCCTCTTTCATTCTGAACAATTCATATTGCTGAACAAGTATGTTTGCCTTAGCTTCTCTAACCTTCTGATTACCTTCATAGTTAGAGCAGAGGGATGTGAATATTGCTTTGGCTGTTGACTTGTCACTCAGCTTCTGATACTCAGTATGAGGTAATGAATCTACAATGATTCCTCTCACATGATGATGCTTCCTATAGATCTTTCTTTCTGCATCACTCAGAGTTCTTCTGTTGACAGCAACACCTTCTTCATCTACTGGGATAGTGATTCCATCTTCAATGATATCCCATAGAGTATCATCAATCCCAATAATGTGACTATACATTTTGCTCTTCCACCAAGAGAATTTTTCTGGGTCACCAGTAAACATAGGAGGTTTATTGTGTGACCTAGACTTCTTTTCTTCAGTATTATAGTCATATTGGACATTTCTTTGATTTCTGGGAGATGGTGGAGGTGAACCACTAGTTGAGGCCATGTTTTTCTCAGGATCCTACTGACACACTGTTAAGTGTTAATATCAGAACCGGAGCTCTGATACCAACTGAAGGTGAGAAAAACAACCACACAAGAAGGGGGGGTTGAATTGTGTGACTCTAAAACTTGTTCTATTTCGTATCAGAATTTAAGGTTCAGTTCAGAAGCTGATATAATCAGTTCTGAACAGATATCAGAAGTTAAATGCAGCGGATTAAAACAAGTTAAGGAGTAAGGGAAAGAGAGACACACAGAATTATACAGGTTCCTTCTCAATGTGAGAAGTAGTCCTGTCCCCTTGTATCCAACAAGAGAGTTTCACTATAATCCAAAGATTACAATTTGCTCAACCACTAAGGAAGAGACTTCCAGTTGCTCAATCACAAAGAAAGAGGCTTCTATGCTCAACCACCAAGGAAGAGGCTTCCAATTGCTCAAGTCACTAAGACAAGAGGCTTCTGACTCAGACCACAAAGGAATGAGATTACAATTGCTTAGTATACAGACTAAGACTTAAGGGACCAAACTGTTTTACAAGTAAAGGAGTTTGGGATGAACACTTGATCAAATATCAGAGGTGTTCTCTAAATACAACACAGGTTAAGACTCTTAACCTTCAGAAATTCTAAGTTACAAAGACTGAAGAATTTCTAAGAGATTTGAACTATGACAGATTTTACACAGAAAACAGGGCAGAGTTTCAGCAATGCGTTTCAAAGAGTCTTCAACATTTTCTTCTTCAAATCCTCCTTCTTTTATAGATAAAAATAGAGCTGTTGAGGATTTGCTGGAATTCAGGAAATTAGCCGTTGCAATTGGACTAGGTTGCTGCAAATGTGTGCTGCACTTTTTCTGTCAGAACAGGGCAGGTGCCATTTTTGAATTGGCCCACCATAAAAACTGGAGAATGTTTGGGTCAGGGGAACAACTGTTCCATTGAGTTGTTCTGACACTTCCAGGCATTAAATGCGCACAGTACTGGTTGTTTTTCCATGCCATATCAGCTTCAGAAGCTTCTCAGTGAATAGTGATCAGAAGCTGGCTTAGTTGTACGGATCAGAAGCTGGTCTTCAGATGCTGACTTTTGTTGACTTCATCAGAAGCACCCAGTCTTCAGAAGCTGCACTTCAGGAGCATTTCTTCAGGACCAGTTTCTTCTTAGCCTAGCAACCTTGCTTCTTGGCTTTCCTTCTTGCTCTTTAGCTTGTTCTTCATAACCATTTTCAATCAATACTAATTTAAGCATGTGGTTCTGAAACACTTGAACAAAGCATTAGCAAACAACCAATTTTCTCTTTAATACTTTGTTATCAACAAAACCTTAAAGAGAGATATGTTAAACACATTTTGTTCCAACACTGCCATTGACGACAAGGAAATAAAAGATGTCAACTGTCGGTTTGTTCCGACCTGCCATTGACGACGGGAAAATAAAATGTCAACTGTCGGTTTGTTCCGACCTGCCATTGACGACAAGGAAATAAAAGATGTCAACTGTCCGGATTGGTTACCGAACCGTTCATTGACGACAGGAAATGAATGACATGTCAACTGTCCGGATTGGTTACCGAACCGTTCATTGACGACAGTGAGGATGCGGCTGACAAGCCGTTCCTTACAGAATTGCCCCTTCACTTGGGGAAAAGGGATGCACAAGCTGTTCGTTAAAGAACTTGTCACTTGGCACAACACTGGGGAATATGCACAAGCTGTTCGTTAAAGAACTGCCACTTGGCGTAAAGACATGATAAAAAAGATGCGCAAGCTGTTCGTTTGAACTGCCACTTGGCGTAAAAGGGTGACATCACTTGACCAACCGGACCGGGGATGACACTTGGGGAATATTTACTGGTGACCATGATGGGATGCCGAGCAAAGTCGGGCTTTGGTTATGATTTGGTATTTGTGAGTGTGAATGATGACTCACTGGGGAATGCCAATAAAATTGGGCTTTATTTGTGACATCATTGGAGGATGACATTGGAGAAAAAGAAAAATGTGGATTGTTTATGATTGATTGATAAGAAACGTGGTGGTTAAAACAACCATGTACAGATGATATTGTGGTATGTTGCATGTATGAATGCGTATATGCATGAATGTGTGATCATATGATTTGTATGATTGTACAAATGTACAAATGCATGAATGCATGAATGTATGAATGTACTAATGCAGGACTCCCACTGGGGATGTTGTGTGAAAGATTGGCTTGCACTGGGGATACCCCAAATGTTTGTTAAGGAATTGCCCCTTGGTATAAGAATATAATGAAAGATTGCACAAGCTGTTCGTTAAAGAACTGCCGCTTGGCTTACAAGAAGGTGACATCAACAGATCAGACACGTTGGGGATGACACTCGACTGTTTTGATTTATTGCATGACCGACAACTTGGTGAAACAAGATTTAGACCGGTAAAAATGAAAAATGGACCGACGTCGCATTGCAAACACTCGGTAATCTTTGAAGGGGATGATGTCACAGGGAACACCTCCAAAATGTTGACGGGGTGAAGCCGTAACCGTTGACGAGGAACACATACCTCATGGGGAAATTGTTATTTCACTGGGGAATCGTGTTAATCCGCTTGGGAAAAGAACTGGTGATTCCGCCGGGAATGCTTATGTTTTGTTTGGGTGCCGAGCGAGGTCGGGCTTTGATTGTATTTAAATGCCGAGCGAGGTCGGGCTTTGATTGGGGTGCCGAGCGAGGTCGGGCTTTGATTGGGGTGCCGAGCGAGGTCGGGCTTTGATTGCCGATCGAGGTCGGGCTTTGATTGGATGCCGAGCGAGGTCGGGCTTTGATTGCCGATCGAGGTCGGGCTTTGATTGGATGCCGAGCGAGGTCGGGCTTTGATTGCCGATCGAGGTCGGGCTTTGATTGGATGCCGAGCGAGGTCGGGCTTTGATTGCCGAGCGAGGTCGGGCTTTGATTGGGGTGCCGAACGAGGTCGGGCTTTGATTGTAGTTGGATGCCGAGCGAGGTCGGGCTTTGATTGGGTGGTGCCAATGATGATTGGGCTTTTTTTTTGGGGTTGAGACTCCACTGGGGGATGTCAATAAAATTGGTCTTTGGTTGTGGTTTCGCTGGGGATATAAGGACCATTTTGGAAGCATGATCGATATCCAGCCTTAGATGCCAAATGGTGGTTGGGCTTTTGTGAGTAGGTGCCAATGACAATTGGGCTTTTGATTGTTGGTGCCAATGACAATTGGGCTTTTGATTGTTTTGGACAAAGGTTGACTTCCTGGGGAGTTTGTTAATTCACCGGGAATTGTGCTAATCCACTGGGGATTATGATTGAATGCCGAGCGAGGTCGGGCTTTGATTGTATTGTGGGTGCCGAGCGAGGTCGGGCTTTGATTCACTGGGGATATTCCCTTTTGATTTACTGAGGATTTCGCTGGGAAATCCCTTGACAGAAGTCCAATGTGGGATAAACATATGTCGTGTTTAACACTGGGGGTAATGATTGGATGCCGAGCAAGGCCGGGCTTTGATTGTAATTGGTTGCCGAGCGAGGTCGGGCTTTGGATGATTGAATGCCGAGCGAGGTCGGGCTTTGATTGTAATGTGGGTGCCGAGCGAGGTCGGGCTTTTTGTAATGTGGGTGCCGAGTGAGGTCGGGCTTGGATATGTGGATGCCGAGCGAGGTCGGGCTTTAATATGTGGATGCCGAGCGAGGTCGGGCTTTTTGTGATGGATGCCGAGCAAAGTCGGGCTTTTATGATTGGTTGCCGAGCGAGGTCGGGCTTTTATGATGGATGCCGAGCAAGGTCGGGCTTTGGATGTTTGGTTGCCGAGCGAGTCGGGCTTTTATGTTGGATGCCGAGCATGGTCGGGCTTTTGTGAATGATTGGGCGCCAAGCATGGTTGGGCTTTTTGTGGGAGATTGTGAGGAATGCCAATGACGATTGGGCTTAATGTGAAATTGTAGTTGTGATCGCCAATGACAATTGGGCTTTTGCTTGTGATTAGGTGCCAAACATGGTTGGGCTTTTTGGACGATTGTGTACCGAGCATGGTCGGAAATTGTGAATGGTTGGGCGCCAAGCATAGTTGGGCTTTGGTTTGATATTGTGGGTGCCAATGAGAATTGGGCTTTTGTTGGCAATGAGAGTTGGTTTTGCAATTTCAGATTGCATGATTCATATGAGATTTGCACGGGCAATTTTGATGTTCCCATTAATCCGAGATTGCACCAAAAATTTGAAATAAATACCAAACACAAAATTTATATCGTATAGCTCAAGTTAAAAATATGTTTATCAATGAACCAACCTAACACTCATTTAAGTAAATGAACAAATTGAATATTAATTGTGGGGGTATTGAACACTCATCCGGCAAGTTTGCTAACATTCCGATCGAGTTATGTGTCCATCTAATCATTGTTTCTAAAAGCACGAAAACATTGATCACAAGGTCTTCGAGGGTTGTAATTTGGCTTGGTTACAAAAGAAATGTCATATGTGGGGAAATTGAATTCAAATGGCCAAGCAAGAGGAACATTCTTTCTAAATTACACCCTTCCTCCTTTATTCAATCACAACTCTTGGTGATTTACAAATGTTTTTCTTTGATCCTCGACAACTTTTTGATTTAGAGATTTTCTCTTTTTTCTCTTTTTTCTTTTTCTTTTCTTTCTTTTTTTGTTCTTGTTGTCAAGATCAATTTACAAAATTCACCATTTCTTGACATTCACCACCTCCTTTTTTCAACTTAATCAAAGATGATACCCTAATTGAATGTTCCTTCCTCTTTCGGCAAAGGACAATAATCATGCAGGTTAAGGGTTCAAAAATGAAAGTAAAAATATCAGAATTCAATAATGATTTAACTATGAACTGAATTTTTTTACAAACTCCGGCAATTTCATTAAGCAATTGAGCTTATGAGAATTGGCAGTCCATAGTTAATGATTCTGATTCATTAGGTTCAAAGGGGTTAACAAATACTCACTCCTCACAGGGTGGGCTATTTGTGGTCAAGTGTTTTCACTCATTTTCAAAAAATGCCTTGATCCTATCAATGCTTTCGTACAATCTAAAACAACGCTCAGATTTAACATAACAAAATCGAGTTTAAACAAAAAATGCCGGTCTCCTGCATATATATAATGATTTTGAGGATTCCTCACATTTTGGCTGGTTCTAAATGGTTCACCGAATAAACATATTAAAAACGCAAGTTGCATGATATAACTTTTGTACTAAGTACGTATTCTCCTTTCAAGTTTAATCATGGAAAAAACAGGAAACATGTATCTTAGCTTTGCGCAAATTAATCAAATTTTATCACTATCATGCATTTGTGGTTGAATCATTGGATCAATCCATATGATGTGATTGGTTGCCGATCAAGGTCGGGCTTTGATTGTGGATTGTGCCAATGATGATTGGACTTTTGTCGGAAATTGTATTTGTGAAGTCGCCATTGAAAATTGGACTCTTGTAGGAGATTGAGGAATGCCAATGACGACTGGGTTTTTTGTGAATTGGGGGAAAAGGCCGCAGTAGCCTGGGGGTTGGTAATCTCGGGTTGAGGTACCGAAATCCCTTGAAGAGTAGTGGGAATATGGATGAATTCCTCACCAAAGTCGAACGGCATGCCCCATGTACAAACGGGGGGATAGTTGCCCCTTGTTATATGTGTGATTTGCTTTGGGACGTCGAGCCACTTTCCTTAAATGGGATGACACGTGGTGTTGCGAATGAAATGCGAACACCGACGACTCACTTCGGATTGTAAGAAATCCTTAGGGTAAAAAAGGGAAAAGAGTTTTGGACTCGAAGAAGGACGTATGCATGATAATGAATGATGTATGTAAATGCATGAAAAATTTTTTGTTTTGCTTTACAAGGAAATTAAAAAGTGCAATTAATTTCTTATAAAGCAAAGTGATATGCGAAAATTATTTTCATGCATGTAAATGTATGGTATGCATATGTATGTTCAAAATTTCCCCCATCCTCACGTGTAGGCTCTAAAGATGAGATTTTCTAAAAGGTCCCTAGAGATCACGGACCTCACAAGGAACTATTGTCGTCAATTGCAAATGCTCGCAAGACCTCAATATATTCTAAGTGAAATCTACTCTAGGCGGGGTTTTCGCATCTTCCCTTCAAGACATACGTCAAGTGGGCCTCCGCTACGCAACCCCATCCTATCTTAATTTTTTCTCAAAGCTCGGGAATAGAGCCTCACACGTCCGGCATTAACCCGAACAATGTGGAGTAACATCGCTCAAGTAACCCCACAACATATATAATATGAATATAAAGCAATATGAAACAAATACATATAAAGCGAGAAAAGATAAACAAATAATAATGATAAGGCATAAGCGTGCAAGCAAAATAAAACATTCTAGCCTAAAAGCCGACTAAGATAGGCTTGACTTGTTTATGCACAAACAAAGTGTTTTATGCATAATTCCCCAGTGAAGTCGCCATTTCTGTCGCGTCGAATTTCGGATGTCAAGCTATTGACTAGCATTGAATCACTAAATTTAAATCACGACTGAACTTTTAATTTTTCGGGGAAAAAGGAAAAAAGTTCGAAATTACCTTGAAAAGAGATTTTAGGTTCGAAAGTCGATTATGCGAGGGGAAGGTATTAGCACCCCTTACATCCGTTGTACTCAACGGGAACCTCTTAGTTGACTTAGGCTTAAAATGTTTTTGACGTTTTGCTTGCATGCTTAATCATATATATATATATATATATAAAGGAACAAGAAAATATAATGTGAGGTGAAGAAAGAGATAAAAACAAACGAAATAGAAAAAGAAAAAAAGATTTTTTTTTTATCAACGGGCTTGACAAGATGTCGATCTTGCTCCTACGTATCTCCCGGTAGCCGGAGAATTCAAAGCTTACGTAGTTCTTGAAAAAGAATTGTTTGAAAACGCACAAAGGTGTAAAAGCTTTAAATGATGAAAGAGACAAACGCACATTAAGGCGATAAACTCGCACAAGGCGTAAAAAGACGAACGCACATTAAGGCGATAAACTCGCGCAAGGCGTAAAAAGACGAACGCACATTAAGGCGAAAAACTCGCGCAAGGCGTAAATGTTTAAGGGAAAAAAGACAGACGCACAGAGGCGTAAATAGTTTGAAAATAAAGACAAACGCACGGAGGCGTACAATGTTGAAAATAAAAGACAAACGCACGGAGGCGTTAAATTCGCGCAAGGTGTAAAAAGGTTGAAAGTAAACGCGCAAAGGCGCGAAAGGTTCGGATTGACCACGAGGGCCAAAATGACAAACGCACGGAGGCGTACAATGTTTGAATTGACCACGGGGGCCAAGAAAAGTTTAAAATGGTCACGGGGGACCAAGAAAAGTTGGATTGGTCACGAGGGACCAAGAAAGGTTCAAATTGGTCGCGAGGGACCAAGAAAGGTTCAATTTGGTCGCTAGGGACCAAGAAAGGTTCAATTTGGTCGCGAGGGACCAAGAAAGGTTCAAATTGGTCGCGAGGGACCAAGAAAGGTTCAATTTGGTCGCGAGGGACCAAGAAAGGTTCAAATTGGTCGCGAGGGACCAAGAAAGGTTCAATTTGGTCGCGAGGGACCAAGAAATGTTAAAATTGGTCGCGAGGGACCAAGAAAGGTTAAAATTGGTCGCGAGGGACCAAGAAAGGTTCAATTGCGTTGGACGCGTTGAAAATAGAATGACGATTGTCCGAGCAACGAGACATACGTCAAGCATTCGTACAACCGGGGAAAGGAGAGACATACGTCAAATCACCCTTTTTCGTTCATGTTTTGTTTGAACTTGAGAAAACGTATTTTTTGGGGAAGCTAGAAAAGAATGACGATCGTCTAAGCAACGAGACATACGTCAAGTGTTTATCCGATCGGGGAAAGGAGAGACATACGTCAAACCACCCTTTTTCATTCAAGTTTCGCTTTAATTTGAAAGAAACGTATAAACTGTCAAAACGCTCGTTTTTTAGAACTTAAAATAAAAAGAATGAATTATTCAAATTAGTTGTTGCAACCAAAATGAACAAGCTTGTTGTTTATTCAAACAAGAAACAAAATGTTTTTGTTGTTTTCGTTGATTTTTGTTTGGTTGGTTTGGAAGGACACGGTCCTTTGCCTACATACCCAAATGGGATCAAAACCGATGTAGTTCGGGCTAAAAAAACGAGTGATTTGTTTATTTTGATTTTAAAGCTTGAAAATGTTTGTGAAAGATAAAAAATGAGCCAAAGTGGCGAGTGAGCGAAGTTTGATTAATTAAAAATGCAAAAATAAAGTCTGATATGATTAAGATCGATTGAAGTTTGATTAAAAGAAAGTTGCTTGGTTTGAAATCCAAGGCTTTGTTAATGAAGAATATTTTTGATGAAGTTTTTGAATATTTGAAATGTTTTTGATTTTTATGATTTTTTCTTGGAGTTAAAAAAAAGAAATTAAGTGCGATAAGATAAACTAGACGCGAGATAATAAAAGACAATTGTTGGATCAAAAATAAAAAGATTTTTTTTGTTTTGGATTATGGATTAAACTAAGAAAAATGAAAAATAATGCAATGCATATTTAAACATTTTGTTCCTAAATGTATATGCTAATGACATAAAAAAGATGCAAAATAAAATGAACAAAATAGAAATAAATAAATAAAAAATGCATGAGATAATATGATAGGTAAATAAATAAATGAGATGTTAAAAACAAAAAAACAATAAAAGGAAATAATAATAAAGAGAAAAAATAAAATTTGCAAAGAAAATAAAAGAAATAAAAACAGGGGAGTGTAAAAATTAAAACTGGGGGGTACTAGTAGCAAAAACTAAATCAGATTGAAAGAAAAGGCCCAAAAGGCATTGGGCCTACGTAAATTAATCTGGGCCGTCTGATTAATCAGACGGCCCTGATCAAACACAGGGTAAAAAAAAAGCAGGGCCGTATGATTAAAATCAAAGGGCCAGGAGAGCGTGGGTGTACGCTAACGCGTACACCCTGTCACACTGAAACAGGGAGGGGTATATATACCCTTTCCTTTTCATTTTCTTTCATTTTCACTCTTTCACTCTCTCTCTTCTTCTCACTTTCTGCCTGGTCGAAAAAAAATACTCTCCCCCTTCTCTCTAACTGTTCGGCCGGAAAGGTATTCCGGCGTGGTGGCCGCCGGCCTAAACGGCGGCGCCACCGCGTCGGAAAATAAAAACTCCCCCTTTTCAAAAACAAACCAACTTTTCTTATATCCTTTTCTCCCCTAAACACAAATCCGGCCTTGTTTTTCTCAAAATCTCCCCCAAAAACCCTAGATCTAAACTTTTAAAAAACAAAAAAAATTTTACCTTCTCTTCTCTTTGGCTTCGGTTTTGGTGTGTGTGTGTGGTACTGTGTGTGTGATGTGTTTGCGTCCTGTTTATGTGTGTGGCCGTGTAGTTTTATTGTGTGTTGGTTGTTCTTTTTTTTTGCGTTTTTGTGTGGTGGGTGTGTAAGGTTTTGTGGGTGCGCGTTTGTTGTTTGGCTGGGACGTGGTTAGTGCTGGTGTGCGTGAGTATGCTGGCTGGGTTTGCTGGGACGTGTGGGGTGGGGGTGATGGGGTTGTTGTGTTTATGTGTTAGGTGGTGATGTGCTGTTAGAAAAAAATTGTTCTGTTTAAAATTTTCTTCTCAAAATTTTCTCCTCTTTTTTGCTGTTTGTTGATTCTGTTTTATAGATGAAAATTAAGCTGCTTGTCAGCTTAATGACTCATTTAAATTTGCAAGTTGATCTGGTTTTTTGGGATAGGATTGAAGGTTTGTGATGATGAAAAACACTGGTTTGGGGGCGTGAACAGTGCTAGCCTGGCCTGTTGACTGCTGACCATGGACTTGGACTTTTTTTGGACAAAAAATGAAAATAATAATAATAATAAAAATAATAATAATAATAATAATAGTAAAACAATAATAATGATAATAATAATAAAAAATGAAAATTAATGATAATAATAAAAAAACTGAAATTAAAAGTAAAAAATAAAAGGTGATAAAAAATAAAATTAATAAACGAAACAAAAATTGACATGAGGTATTTTAAAATACCTCCCTGCCGAAATTTCGTCTGAAACGACGAAAATTCTCGGCCTTTTTTAAAAAGCGTAAAACGAGACAATAAATAAAACGAGACGAAAAATGGGTCAAAAAATGGGGTATGACAATGATCATGATGCACTAATGAATCTACAGCTAGTTTGAAGGGTTCATTTTACAATTTCATGCAAGTTATGAGAATGTAATATGAGAACTGACAGCATGATATGTTTTCTTTGTTTCACCGTAGTCATAAATTCCCAAGTTTTTTTTATTTAGGGAGTGCTTTGAACAACGGGTGAATTAATTTTGTTATGGTAGATGAACTTTGCTATTTTAAATGTTGGGTTCTTTTATACTAGACTATAGTTTATTCTGCACACTGCTCTCCATTGTTCTCCCAGTTGGTCATTTCCCTCCTCTTCATGAACCCTTTTACTATGAACATTGTTTTGAGTCATGAAGGGATAAGGGATAAGGACATGTTAGTGACAAAACTACGTTGAATTTAGGCTTAATTGCTATTTTTGTCTCTTAACTATTTAATTGGTATCGCTTTGGTCCCTTAATTAAAATTTGATCCGTTTTGGTATTTTAACTTAGTCTCCGTTACTGCTTTTGGTCCTTTCTGTTAGTTTTAATCCAAGAAACGTTAGGGTTACTTAGATGTGGCAACAAGGGCTGATTTGGCAAAAAAGCACTTGATGAGATGGCATAATACACATATAGAGAGATAAAACCTTAAATTTAGAGAGAGAAGTAGAATGGTTTACTGAAACAAGAAGAACATTTTCCTGGGTTTAAGGGAAAACGCGAATTGGAGAAAGAAGGAAGAGAAAGAACGATTCTATGAACTGTATGTGGGGTTGGTGTTTTAGGAACTATTTCTAAATATTAAATAGTTGTCGTCCATTTGTATTGATAGCTGTGTATATTTGTTTATTAGGATTTGTGGGTGAGTATTGATGGATGATAATTTTGAGGTGGTGGTACACCACATGGGTTACTTTAAAAAATTTCAGCATGATGAATATGAGGGTACTGAGATCAATTGGGTGTGTGATCCAGGTTTCTGGTCATACTTTGAAGTCATGGGTAATCTAGAGGTTTTAGGTTATAAGGATGTGGAGTCTATTTGGTATTATGACCCATACATGGCTAATGAAATGGTGGCTTTGGATAATGATGTGGAAGCTAATAGGGTTAAATTTATTGCACAAACTGAAGGAAAAACTCATATTTATGTTGTTCACCAAATTTCACAACCAGAAATTGTTGAGGAGTTGGAGTATAATGGTGAAGGTTTAAATGATATGACTTTTGAGGATGGTCCCACTGAAAATGTAGGTCCCACTGCTTTTGAAGGACCAAATGATGTGGCTGGAGATGTAAATGGGGTGGGGCCCACTAAAGCTGGAGATGTAAATGGGGTGGGGACCACTGAAGTTGGAGTTGAGAAAGAAACAACTAGGCCCAGTGTGTTGGAGGTGGAAACATAAAAAGATGGGCAAACTGTTGGTGAAGAAGAAAATGGGCCACGTGTGAGTGAAAAAGAATCTGAGCCTACTGTTGGTAAAAAAAAAGCTGGGCTAGGTGACATTGGTAAGGAAGTTCGTGGTGTTGGTAAACAAAATGACAAAGGTAAGAAGACTGCTGTAGAAGAGGAGAACTATTTTGAGTTGAATGAGGATAATGATGACAGTGCTTTAGATATTAATTTTGGTGACTCAGATGATGAATTCATGCTTAATGACAACTTTGATGAGGGGGTTAATGGTAATAATGATGTTGAGGGAGTTAATGCTACTAATGGTGATGAAGGAGTTGAGATTGGTGACACAAATGAAGCAGAGGCACCCCCTGATGCAGAGGCACATGTTACAGAAGGTGATACAAATAGTCCTAAAATGTTTATACTTTGTGCTTTCTATTAATATAGCTATAAGTTTAAGTTTATGTTAATAGTCCCTTATGTTTATACTTCTGGTTTCTATTTTTAATAAGGTTTGTTTTATGGTTTAATAATGTTGATGCAGAGTCACCTGTTACTGCACCACCCAAGAGGAAGAGGGGTAGACCTAGGAAACAAGTTGTTGATGTAGATGCTACTGTTGAGCCATCCGTAGCAGATAACATTGTGCATGAAGATGGTCCAAATGAGAGCAATATGTGCCTGAACCTGAAGTGCATGAAGATGATGACCTGAATTTTATGGATGTGTCTAGTCAGTCAAATAAGGGATTAAGTGATAGTGAGGGGTATAACTCTGATGAGCTTCATAGTGGAAGTGATAGTGATGATGATGGTTCTGGTGAGGGGAAGTTTCCAACATTTAAACTACCAAACAAGATGACAGATTATGAGTGGGAGGTTGGTACATATTTTGGTACTAAACAAGAATTTCAACATGCAATGAGGACATATGCAATTCATTCTGATAGGGAGATTAAATTTGTGAAGAATGACAAAGTGAAGATGAGGATTGTTTGTAAAGAAGGCTGTGATTGGAATGTGTATTGTGCCAAAATACCAAATGAGGAAACTTGGCAGTTAAGGAAAGTTGGTCCCAAGCATACATGTAGTAGGAGTTTCAAGGTGAAAATGCTGAATTCTAAGTGGCTAGGTTATAAACTTCAGCCTAATATTAGAGAGAATCCTAGTTTGAAAATTTCTATCATTATCAACAAGACTAATGAAAAGTGGAATGTCAAAGTGACAAAGACAAAGGCCATCAGAGCAAGATCAATGGCTTTTGATGCAGTTGATGGTTCATTCAGGGAGCTGTATACTAGGATGCATGACTACTGTCATAAGCTGCTGAGATCAAATCCAGGGTCAACAGTTAAGATAAATAGTACACCGTATGTACCTATTGCAGCTGATTTAGAAGATCCCACTGCTAATCTGAATCCTCACTTTCAAGGGTCTACATATGCTTTAAGGCATGTAAAGAAAGTTTTCTAAAGTGCAGACCTATCATTGGCTTAGATGGATGCTTCTTGAAAGGTTATTATGGTGATCAACTGTTAACAGCTATTGGAAAAGATCCAAATGATCAAATGCTCCCTATTGACTATGTTGTTGTTGTTGAAGGAGAGACAAAAGAAACATGGGCTTGGTTTCTAGAGCTGCTAGTGAATGATCTGGGAGGTCCAACAGTGTGTGGAGGATATACTTTCATTAGTGACCAACAAAAGGTATTACTTTAGTCCCTTTTCAACTTTACATACTTCCCCTGCTAAATAACTTTATACATTATCAATTGAGAACCTATGTGTATTATGTAGGGACTGTTGCCAGCAATGGATGATCTGCTCAAAGATGTTGACCATAGGTTATGTGTCAAACATTTGTATAATAACTTTAGAAAGCAATACCTTGGGAAGAAACTAAAGGAACTGATGTAGAAAGCAGCAAAGCTACATATCCAAATGCATGGATGGATGCTATGAAGGAAATCAAAGCAATTAATGCAGAGGCATTCAAGTATCTTATTAAAATACCACCAAGGAGATGGAGCAGATCATATTTCAAGGCTGGACCAAAGTGTGACACATTGGTCAACAACATGTCTGAATCTTTCAACTCTGTTATTGTGGGTCCTAGATCAAAACCTGTTGTCACCATGCTTGAGGAGATTAGAGTCTATATCATGGAAAGATGGGAGAAGAACAAAAATAAAATTCAGATATATCCTGACAGTGTGCTGCCTAACATAAAGAGAAAGCTGGAAAAAGAAGCTTCATTTACAAATAAGTGGCTTACAAGGTATGATTATGTTTACAACTGGTCCTTTAAATATTTTTAATAGTTTTAAAATAGTCCTTTAAGATATTTTAATAGTTTTAAAATAGTCCCTTAAGATATTACAATAGTTTTAAAATGGTCCTTTAAGAAATTTAAATAGTTTTAAAATAGTCCCTTAAATATGTTTATTAGTATCATTTTGGTCCTTTGTTTTGATTCTATTAAAAGTAACTACATTGTATACCTGCAAACTGTGTGTGAAACAGGCGTTCTGGTGAAGACTTTTTTGAGGTTTGGCACATTTCTCAAACTAGGGATCAAATGTCTGTGTGTCTTGGAAGAAAAGAGTGCTCTTGTAGGAATTGGCTTTTGACTGGGTTACCGTGTGTCCATGCTATTTGTTGTATTAGGGAAATGGAACTTGATATGTATCAATATGTTCCTGATTACTATAGGAGAGAAACTTATGAAGCATGCTACAGACCTATGATATATCCTGTCAATGGTAAATCTTTGTGGGCAAGAACTACATACACTGACTTGCAACCCCCACCCATTAAAAGACAACCAGGTAGGCCTAAGAAAAAGAGAAACAAGGATCCTTCTGAATTGCTGAGAGATGAGTCACAAATGAAGAGGGCAAGGCATGGAATCAAGTGTAGTAGATGTAAGGAAGTTGGTCACAATAAGTCAACATGTAAGCTGCCTCCACCACCACCACCTTTTGAAAATCAACCTGAGGCACAATCTCAGACTGCTGCCACCACCACCACTAGCAATCCATCAGCTGCCACCACCACCACTGTCAATCCACCAACTGCCACTCAAGCTTCCACAACCACCCCCATTGTCAATCCACCAACTGCCACTCAAGCTTACACCAATTCACAGACCTCAGCACCTGCAAATTCTCAACCTGCTGCCAAGACTCAAGCTGCAGCCAAGACATCAGCTGATGCCAAGACTTCATCTGCTGCCAAGACTTCATATGATCTAAGGCACAAGGTTCCAAGACACAAGCTACTTCCAATAGACAAGCTGGATCTAGATCAAAAGCAAGTAATGCACAAGCAAGCAAAACCACAAGACAGAAGCTTCCAATCATAAGGGGTGAACAAAGTGCAACACATCCACCATCCAACTGAAGAATCTATGAAGTTATTAATTAGACATTTATTTTGATATTTTGAACTAATGTAATGATAATGGTTTGATACCATTTCTATTAAAGCTGATGTAATGAGAACCTATGGTGTCATGCCTTTTTGAGTTTGGTCTCATTTTTTTTATAACAGTAAATGTAATTGAGAACCTATGGTGTCATGACTTTTTGATTTGGTCTCACCAGTATCATTCATGTTTATGTATTTGAGAACATCTTCAATTTGTCTCAATCTTTTGATTAATCTATGTGACTTATAACTTTTGTGCCATTATAATTTGATTATTGATTACATATGGTCTCAACTTTATCATTCATGATTATATCAAGCTAGTCATTGAGCAAGCAAAATTCACTACTGAATTATGTTTCAGAAATTAACCATTGAATTGAATAACATTCATTAACAACATTTCATCAAGTTACATCAAACCTCTTCACATTTCATCAACAACATTCATTACAATGTTAAACCAGACCCAACATACTAAACCCTCAACATCCTACTCTAAACACAAACTTAAACTACTTTAGATACATTGACATTATCATTGTCATTAACACAATGTTAAACCCAAAACATACAAACCCAAACATTATAGCAATCTTGCAAGTCCTATTACTATTACACAACTCTTCTTTTAGGAAACAAACTTTATGCTTCAACTTGCCATTCTTCTTCTTTAGCCTTGCAATCTTTGTATCCAGTTCATCAACATCATCATCATAATCATCACCATCAAGGAATTCAAAATAGTTGCAACCACTATCAAATCGGTTCCTCTAATTCCTACATCCCTAAACTTCTTCCCATAGTTACGGTTTGTGATGTCAGTAACAGTTTTGAGAATTACAAACTCACCACATTGACATTTTCGAATAAGTTTCCTAAACCCAGAACTTACAGATCCAGACCTGGCCCTTGTACTTTCGTTGTTGCTTTTGCAATTAAAACGAGATCCTGCACTAGACATAAGAAGGAATCGAAAAAAGAAGATGAAGAAGAATTGGAAAAAGGAAGTGACGAATTTGAGGAATTCAATTCGAATTTGAGGAGGAAAGGGAAGGAAGAGATGAACAAACCCTAATTTTTGGGGAAAAAAGGAACAAGAAGAGGATTATATACTACTGACTCATATCTTGCCAAATCAGCCCTTAATTGCCACCTATGGACACACTTAACGGAATTGGATTAAAACTAACAGAAAGGACCAAAAGCAGTAACAGAGACTAAGTTAAAATACCAAAACGGATCAAATTTTAATTAAGGGACCAAAGCGATACTAATTAAATAGTTAAGGGACGAAAATAGCAATTAAGCCTTGAATTTATTATTGCTATAGTATTTGCCTACTAAAGGACAAAAGCATTGCATTGTCCTGGTATTTTTTCTTGATAAAGCAGGAATGAATTCTCTAAGAGTGTGTTTGGATGAGGGAATGTTTTGAGGTAATGTAATGTCTTGAGGGAATTCAAATATTTTTAGATGAATTCCATTGTTTGGATAATAATATGGAGAATTTTCAAAATGATAGAAATTTATGAAGTATTTTGTTTAAGTTAAATTTAAAAAATTTCAAATGACAGTTAAAAATTTCAAATTTCTTCATTCTTATAATTTTTCAAATTTTGCATTTCGGTCTTCAAACTTTCCAAAATTTTCAAATTGACCCCAATAAATTTACAAAAAATTGTAATTTGACCCCTAATATTTTTTGGAAATTACAAATTAACCCCTCAACTTTTTCAAAATTATAAATTGACCCCTCAAAACTTTTGAAATTTACAAATTGACCCCTAATTTTAATTTTCAAATTTGGCCCAAAAAAATTTAAAATTTATAAAAGTTGCCAAAAATGACGACAATGAAATTTTTTATTACTTCATTCAAACAAGAATATTTAGAAATGAAGTCAATTTAATTGCATAGAATTCTAAATTCTTCAAAATTTCTCAATTACCTCATCCAAACACACTCTAAGAGTGTGTTTTGAGGTAATGTAATGTTTTGAGGGAATTCAAATTCTTTTAATGAATTCCATTGTTTGGATAATAATATTGAGAATTTTCAAAATGATGGAAATTTATGAAGTATTTTGTTCAAGTTAAATTTAGAGAATTTCAAATGACACCTAAAAGTTAAGAATTTCAAATTTCTTCATTATTATAATTTTTCAAATTTTGCATTTTGGTCTTCAAATTTTCCAAAATTTTCAAATTGACCCCAATAAATTTACAAAAATTGCAATTTGACCCCTAATATTTTTTTGGAAATTACAAATTAACCCCTCAACTTATTCAAAATTATAAATTGACCCCTCACAATTTTTGAAATTTACAAATTGACCCCTAGTTTCAATTTTTGAGGTAATTGAGAAATTTTGAAGAATTTAAATTTCTAGGCAATTCAGATGACTCGATTAATTGACTTCGTTTCTAAATATTCTTGTTTGGATGGAGTAATAAAAAATTTCATTGTCGTCATTTTTGGGCAACTTTTATAAATTTTAATTTTTTTTGGCCAAATTTGAAAATTGAAATTAGGGGTCAATTTGTAAATTTCAAAAATTGTGAGGGGTCAATTTATAATTATGAATAAGTTGAGGAGTTAATTTGTAATTTCCAAAAAAAAATATTAGGGGTCAAATTGCAATTGCAATTGCAATTTTTTGTAAATTTATTGGGGTCAATTTGAAAACTTTGGAAAATTTGAGGATCAAAATGCAAAATTTGAAAAATGATAAGAATAAAGAAATTTGAAATTCTTAGTTTTTAGGTGTCATTTGAAATTCTCTAAATTTAACTTAAAAAAATTCTTTATAAATTTCCATCATTTTGAAAATTCTCCAAATTATTATCCAAACAATGAAATTCATCTAAAAGTATTTGAATTCTCTCAAAACATTACATTACCTCAAATAGTAATGGTAGAAACGGTTATAAGAGCATGTAAAAAAAAACTGTTAAAAACACCTCCAATAGTTCACCTCATTGTGCATGACTAAAGTGATTTAACATTGCTATTTAATTTCACTATGCAGTAACCCATTTGTTTTTTGCTCAAATGGTTCCGTCAAAATTATTTCAGCAAATAATCGTCCTCATAAGTTGTTGTAATGTCAACCTTATTTAATAGTGACTTTTTGAGCCAAGACTCTTTGAAGACTATCACGAGAGAATATATCAAGACCCATTTCATTAGAAGTCCACACATGAGTTTGTTGGATTGTCCGTGATAGTGGTTGGTTAGGGTTGAAACTTTTGTACTGACTTGTCTATATCATCCTTTAGGGACTGTTTGGTGCACATGATAAAGAGATATGATATGATAAAACTATCATATCCTGATTAAATTTGTTGTTTGGTGCACCAATATGATACCTATTCCATATCCTATCCTATTCACCTTTTGTATTTTTAATCCTTAATTTTTGGTGGGTTAACAACCTGATAAGATAATATCCCACATGCCTACTTCTTCTCTCTCTATCGTGTGTGCTTCCTCTCCCAAAAATCCCTTCTCTCTCGTGGGTATCCTACCTCATCAATTCATCTCCATCACACCTGCTTCATCTCCATCAATTAAACAATTGATTAAGAAAAATGTCATATTGAAAGAAGAAACCCATTATATTCAAGAAAAAACAATTATATTCAATTGATCAAAATTCCAATTGTTTAAAGGCTTCGATTGAAAAAATCAAGGATTTTCAATTATATTCAATTGATTAAAAATCCTTCTTGAATTTTTAAAGGCTTCGATTGAAATACCAGTTGAATTAAAGGCTCCAAGGCCTCGAGTGAAAAAACCTATTGATTGAAGAAGAAAACACATCTCCATCACACTAATTATATTCAATGGATTTTTCAATCAGGGACTCTCAATTCCAGCTTCTCTGGCTCTATTCGATACACTTTTGTTTGATTTTATTAAAGTAACATTATCATGTTTCTTATCATGTGTAAACCAAACACATGAAAAGATAAGTGTATATCCTACTACTATCATATCCTATTTTTATCCAGTTTTTTATCATATCCTATCTTTATCATATCATGTGCACCAAACGAGCTTTTAGGGTTTGAGTTTGTGGTTGGGTCAGGTACTTCACCCTCAATCTTGTATTTCCTTTTCTTTTCAATTTAATTTTTATTTGGCCTAAAAAGAATTAGGTTGCTCTTCCCAAATCGTAGCCATTGAAATTTTAAATAAATAAATCAACATTGCTTATTGACTTGTGCATGGGTACACAAATTTAACAAGTTGTGTATCCTACAAACATCCAGCTATGACCGACAGGGATGAGAATTACCGAGATATGATGCAACTAAATACTAATGGGTCTTGCATGTGGATTCATTGTGAAATACAATATTAAACTCATTTTTTATGTTTACGTTGTTATTAAGTGTATCTGTAGTTTCATTTCTAAAAGGATAAAAATTTATTTTAACATGTTTAAAAGTTCTCAAATAAATTGATTTTACCATTCATATCTTAAAAGGTAGCCAACAAATTCAACAAATGCCAAACATTTCTAATAATAAAAATGCCAAAAAGTTTCTCTCTGTTAAAATTGAGGCACCAAACGAATTGAAAGCAAAGAGAGAGAAAGAGAGAGGACTAAGCAAAAGCACATGCAAAGGAGGGCTCCCTAAGCAAAGTGTACAAATTATTAGTGGCATGTGTTGTTATAATTGAAGTGTATTAATAGTCTAGAACAGGAAACAGTATTAATCACACTCTTAAAAGGTTTTTGAGCATGTGTTGTTATAATTGAAGTATGCCGTTTAACTTGAACTCCTTGTGATTTGAGACAATTGAAATTGACATCTTGTAAATGTAATTAGTTCTCCACAGAGAATGAGAACAACAACTATATGATATGTGAAAACTTGCATGACATTTCTAATTACATCGATTAGTATAGTTAAAAATAGAAATCGACAATTAATACTTGTAACAAATAAAGGAAAATCATTACAAGTTTCAGGAAGCGTTTTTAAAAAATAAAAATACAGTTTTTTTGTCAAAATAGATTGATACAGCCCTTTATTTTGTTTAATTTAGTTAATTTAATTGTATCATATTAACTCTTTTAAGTTGTTTTTTTTGTTCCACATGGTGTGGTTGAATCGAGATTTGAATAAGTTGAACTACTTGTTGATTGAATTGGAGTCAAATTCTCTTGGACTCAGTTTTCATCAGCAACTTTTCTGAAATATTTAGGTTTAAAATTTTATTTGGATATTATTATTTATTAAAAAAAATTATTTGTAATTTTCTAACTTTAAAATGGTGGAAATTATGAAAGCATGCAATAGTTTTTTTTTTTTTTTTTTTTACAAATATAGCATGCAATAGTTAAAGTCGAATATTTGGTATTTAACGAAAAATTATATATGAATAAACACAAGATTTTGGATACACGATTTGGACACACATAAAAATATATAACATTTATTATTTGAAATAAAACATATTATTTAATTCTTGTTTTTCAATTTTTTTATTTTTGTGAGTGTAACCAAATCTTTTGCCCGAAATCTTGTGACCACATAAGAATTTCTCATATTATTTTACATATTAATATAAAGGTCAAATACCATATGTGGACTGTAGATCTCACCATTTAGGCCTTGAGATCCTAAAGACAAGGGTTTGAACCCTTGGAGTAAGGCAGGGCACCATCCAGGAGGGCGCAGGGCCCACTCGACAGTAATAAATAACCCTAGGTGATTTCCTAAAGGACACCTTCAGGGGGCGCCCTCAGCAGCTGACAAAGGCGCCCTAGTCATGGTTTTGGCCCTTTACGATTTGGGCCCAAAACCATGGCCAGATAGGCCCAAGTGGAGGATACAAATAGTAACCTTGGGATCATCCCCAAGGCATGACCTAAACAGACTCTGAAAACCCTAGTTTTCCTATATTGTACTCACAGTCAGTACAGTTGGCGCCCACCGTGGGGCTACGGTAAAACTGACCTAGCCATCATCTCTAAAAGAAAGACAATCGATCCACGACCTCTGAAAATCTCCAGAACGCCGTGAATCCACCGTGTTTCTCGAGCAACCCTGATACTATCGAATCCGCCGCGATTCAACCCTAAATTCATCCTTTTCCTGGTAAACCCTGACTTCAATCAAACGTCCGATCCGCGCTTTGTTTAAAAAACTGAACCAAACCCTGAGATTCGCAAACCTAATCGCTAAATCTCCAACCGCCGGCCTCACACCTCACATACCAACCCAAACGACCGTCATCATCGCCATTGATGACGGACCCAGCAGCCTTAGAAGCCTTACAACAACAGATCCGACAGCTTCGCAACCATAACGAAGCCTTGCTAGCGACCATGGAAGGAAAGGGACCCAACAGCAGTAAGGCTCACCAAGTAAATGCAATCGACTTAGACCCGAGGAAAGAGTTCCAGAACGAGCGCCTTGAACCTACAGAGGACTTGAAAGAAGTCACAATAGGCCCAGAACCACATCAAACAACCAAGGTGGGGACTTCTCTAAATCCCGCCGAGGAGCAAAGTCTGATAGATCTTCTGAGGAAAAACTTAGACTTGTTCGCCTGGCAACCATTAGATATGCCAGGCATAGACCCTGCCATTGTATGCCATCACCTCGCCCTACACCCAGGACTAAAACCGGTTGCTTAGCGCAAAAGGAAGTTAGGTGAGGAGAGGAGAAAAGCAGTAGATGAAGAAGTCGCTAAACTAAGAGATGCCCATTTCATAAGTGAGATCAAATATCCTACATGACTGGCCAACGTCGTCCTCGTGAAAAAATCTAACGGAAAATGGCGCATGTGTGTCAATTACACCGATTTAAACACAACCTGCCCAAAGGACCCCTATCCCCTCCCAAATATAGACCACCTGATTGACAACGCCTCAGGATATCAAACCCTGAGTTTTATGGACGCATACTCCGGTTACAACCAAATAAAAATGGATCCCCTCGACGCCCCAAAAACCGCTTTCATGACCAACCACCAAAACTATCACTACGAAGTCATGCCTTTCGGTTTGAAGAATGTCGGCGCTACTTTTCAAAGATTGATGGACACCGCCTTTACAGAGCAAATCGGAAAAAACTTGGAAGTCTATATCGACGATTTGGTGGTAAAGACAAAGCAGGATAAAAGCCATTTAAAGGACTTGGAAGAGATATTCGATCAAGTTCGAGCATACAACATGCGCCTCAACCCAGCCAAATGCTCTTTTGGGGTTCACGCCGGAAAGTTCTTGGGCTTTATGCTGACCAGGCGCGGTATCAAAGAAAACCCTGACAAGTGTCAAGCGATAATCAACATGAGAAGCCCCTCTAATATCAAAGAAGTGCAGCAGCTCACAGGAAGGCTCGCGGCGCTTTCCAGGCTCTTATCTTGTGCCGGCGACAAAGCCTTCTCATTCTTTGCCTCAATCAAGAAGAAGGAACTCTTTCAATGGACCGAAGAATGCGAGGAGGCTTTCGCAAAGATAAAGACATTTATCTCCAGCCCGCCCGTTTTACATCGTCTAGATGCAGGCGCCGTTTTTTTCCTATACCTG
This sequence comes from Medicago ruthenica, assembly GCA_018208015.1. Classification (NCBI taxonomy): domain Eukaryota; kingdom Viridiplantae; phylum Streptophyta; class Magnoliopsida; order Fabales; family Fabaceae; genus Medicago; species Medicago ruthenica. The sequence continues at coordinate 34,321,445 of CM031375.1, read as the reverse complement.
TCTATATCAGAGAACGCCATGAGTTCCGTCCTCGTGCAAGATTCTGACGAAGGTGAAAAGCCAGTTTATTTTGTGAGCAAAGTATTCAAGGGAGCAGAACTAAGATACCAGAAAATAGAGCGCCTGCGAGAAAATTGCGCCCATACTTCCAAGAACACAGAGTTGTTGTCAAATCCAATTACCCCATCAAGCAGGTGCTTGGGAAGCCAGACCTCGCAAGAAGAATGGTGTCCTGGGCAGTAGAATTATCTGAATACGACATCCAGTATCTTCCCAGAGGTAGCATAAAGTCGCAGGTTCTGGCCGATTTCCTAGTAGAATTCTCGTCCCCGGTGGAAGAAATCGCCCCTTTCGTATGGCTATTGTTAGTTGATGGATCCTCAAACCTCAGAGGCAGTGGAGCCGGCATAGTGCTGGAAGGACCAGGGGGCCTGATCATAGAGCAATCGCTTAGGTTCGAGTTCAAGGCGAGCAACAACCAGGCAGAGTACGAAGCCCTCATGGCGGGCATGAGGTTAGCACAGGAGATGGGAGCCGAGAACTTAAGAGCGAAGAGTGACTCCCAGTTGGTGACAAGTTAAATTACCGGGGAGTACCAAGCAAAGGACAGTCAACTTGTTAAGTATTTAGCAAAAGTTAATAGTTTAGCTTCCACCTTCAAGTTTTTCGAGGCAGTCTACGTTCCGAGGAAGCAAAATTCCAGAGCTGATCTCCTGTCTAAGTTTGCCAGCACCAAGTGCCCGGGAAACAACAGAACGGTCATTCAAGAGGTGTTGGCAACCCCTAACACAGAAATAATGGAAGTAAGAGCCGTGGAAAATGAAGAGGAGAGGTGGATTACGCCGCTTGTCAAATATCTCACATGATCGTTTAACCCCAAAAACGAGGAGGAAGAGTTACAAATACGAAAGAAAGCCTCGAAGTATTGCATGGTCGCTGGCAAATTATACAAGGGAAGCAGGGCAACGCCTCTGCTCAGGTGCCTAGGTGAAAACGAGACCAACCTCGTCTTCTTAGAAGTGCATGAAGGAGTATGTGGAAGCCATATAGGCGGGCGATCCCTGGCCGCAAAACTCTTAAGAGCAGGTTACTACTGGCCAACAATGATCCAAGACAGCACCGACTTCGTAAGAAAGTGTGACAAGTGTAGAGGTTCTCTGACAAGAAGCACGCCCCTGCTTGCGAGCTTACCTCAGTTTTCTCCCCATGGCCTTTCCATAAGTGGGCAGTGGACATTGTCGGTCCATTCCTATTGGCACCCGGACAACTCAAGTTCCTCATAGTGGGAGTTGATTACTTTACCAAGTGGGTTGAAGTCGAGGCTGTCGCCAAGATTACGGCGGACAGAGTGATACGTTTCTACTAGAAGAAAATAATATGCAGGTTTGGGCTACCCAAAGTTATCGTATCAGACAACGGGACCCAGTTCGCCAACTCCAAGGTAGTAGAGTTTTGCAACCAGCTCAGAATCCAAACGAAGTTCGTGTCGTTCATCCACCCCCAAGCAAACGGACAAGCCGAATCTGCAAACAAGATAATCTTGAACGACATCAAAAAGAAGCTCGATGACGCGAAGGGACTTTGGGCCGAACAGTTACATGAGGTACTTTGGTCATATCATACGACGCCAATCTCGCCAACCAAGGAAACCCCGTTTACTATGGTCTATGGCGCAGATGCTATGCAGCCCGTAGAAATTGACACGCCAACATGGCGTCGCGAAAACTTCTCGGAAGAAGCTAATGAGATAAGCTTGCTATGCGGAATAGATATGATCGATGAGGTACGTGAGGCCGCCCACATCCAAGAGTTCGCCGCGAAACAAAGAGCAGCCCGCCGGTACAATTCGAAAGTAATCCCAAGGGACATGAAGGAGGGTGATTTGGTCCTAAGGCAGGTCGTCGCGCCTACTCGAATTGGCAAGATACTACCTAACTGGGAAGGACCATATCGAATCAGAGAAAAGCTAGCACACATAGCGTACAAGCTAGAGGAACTGAATGGAGACACAATACCACGAACCTGGAATGCAGTTAATCTGTGCCATTACTACAATTGAGTATTTCATTATTCTTGCAAGACAAACCACATAGGACAAAACCGCTGTAATATTTGTATTTTTTCGACTAATGAAAAGTAATAGGGGAAAACTCTTTTCCCCCGCGAAGGCTGGGGTTTTTAATGAGGCACCCATTTGTGTTTATTTTTATCTGTGCCATGACTCCGATATTGCAGACATCATCAGAACAAGATAGACAGCAACAAATTGCAAAAGGACGCCGCCGCCTGAATCCTTAACCCAACGAGGATTGCCACCTAATTCCTTAACCCCAATGAGGGCTCTAAGACGTCGTGAGCTAAAATGAGATCGCCACCTAATTCTTTAACCCCAATGAGGGCTCTAAGACGTCGTGAGCTAAAATGAGATCGCCACCTAATTCCTTAACCCCAATGAGGGCTCTAAGACGTCGTGAGCTAAAATGAGATTGCCACCTAATTCCTTAACCCCAATGAGGGCTCTTAGACGTCATAAGCTAAAATGAGATCACCATCTAATTCCTTAACCCCAATGAGGGCTCTAAGACGTCGTGAGATAAAATGAGATCGCCACCTAATTCCTTAACCCCAATGAGGGCTCTAAGACGTCGTGAGCTAAAATGAGATCGCCACCTAATTCCTTAACCCCAATGAGGGCTCTAAGACGTCATGAGCTAAATTGAGATCGTCGCTAAATTCTTTAACCCCAATGAGGGCTCAAAAACGCTGCGAAAATAGACAGGTCCACACAAAAGTGCCTCGACAAAATAATAACATCGAGAATAAAACTGTTTGACAATTTTAGAATGATCATCACCCACGAAGCATTTCCTAAAAACACCGCCGTTAAAAAAGAAAAAGTTCAAGCTAAGAAAAACGTACAGTACAAAAGACCAACACATCGCCACAAGTTCAAAGAGAAACGGTAGGTTCAAAACAAAACATAAATCACAACAATAAAGATTATGTTTCGTCCACTAGGACGCCATCTACAACAACCTTGAAAGAATCTAGAGACGAGAGGTCGACGCCCGGATGAAGAAAAGCAACCTGTTCTCTTGCACGATCAAAACCACTCTCAAAGGATAGGGCTAGCTCGCCTTTGGCTTCCGAGATCTCAGCCTTCAACGCCATCTCTCTTTCGCCTCCAGAGGCAACCTCACCCCTCAACCGAATGATCACCGCATCCTTCCCAGCTAAGTCGGCATCGTGACCAATCTTCAGATCACTAATACGCTCATCACATTCGGACCTCATTGCCTCTTTAGGCTCTTTGATCTCCTTCTCCTTTCTCTCTTGAATTTCTTGCAAATCCTTCTCCAGCGACCTCACCTTACCCAATAGCGTTTCTCCATTATGCACCAACTCTTCATGTTTGCAATCCACGACCATCAGGAGCATAATAGATCGCAAACAGTTCACACCCACATCCCTTGTCATAAAGGGAATGGAGTTTTGTTTCCCAGCTTCCACGTCGTCAGGATTAAAAGCTATCTTTTCCTTCACATAAGCTCCGTAATCGAAATCCTTGCTCCAGAAAGATTGGACCTCCCGGCTAGGACCAGCAAGTTCAACAGCAGGACGAGAGTGTTCCTTCTTGGATCTCCTCTCTATTATCAACTTCTCCTCCCCGGCTGGCGCCTTCTCCCTCCTCTCCTCTCGACCCTTCTCTTGCGCTACTTCAGCGACGATGTCACACTCAGGTTGAGCATCAAGAGCAACCTCAGCTTTCCTCTTAGATTTGCGAAGAATAAGCCTAGAAGGGTCGCTGGCGACCAACACCCCGGCAAATTTCTTGGCCTTCATCTCGTCCAAATACTTCTTCCTCTCCGCAGCAGCCATATGCGCCATCGATTCTACAAGAACAAAATAAAAAACCAACAGATAAGTTGCTAATAGAAAAGGCGAGAAAGCCAATCAAATAAGGTTACGAAATCAACTCACGCAAGTAAGTCTTTAAGCTATTGACATCCACCTCCATATTCAGCAACTCCCAGATATCCATGGGCAGCATCTTGTCCAAGAAACAAACGACATCTTTTTCATACTCACTCAACTTCTCGTAAGCAAACCCAGTAATGGAAGCTGGAGAACTCACCCAGCAGATTGGAAATTTTAACTTGCCCTGAACGCGCACTGCGGTGTCCTTGCAATCTTTTCCCCCCTCGTCCTAAGAAAAGTTTGTCTCCAATTCTTGTAATGGGAGGCGTAAGGCGGAAACAACCGCTTTCCAGGATGGGTGCCGACAGACACTCAGGACAACTTGTCTACCCCCTTAGTACCATAAAAACTAAAAAAGGAGCCGGCTGAGGGTTCAAAGCCTAGTCCCTCACACATGATTTCAAAAGCCCTGATGAACGCCCAACTGTTGGGATGAAGTTGCGAGGGCGCCACGTTTAACCACTTTAGAACACTTACTTCGAAAGGCGTGAAGGGATACTTCACGCCCAAGTCTTCAAAGACAGCCGTGTACATATAGAAGAATTCATGAGCAATACCCTTTGGCATCCGTAAATACACTTTCTCACCAGGGCGGCAGAGCTCAAGAATCATGTCTTCTTCGAGGAGACACTAAGTTTGCTTCGAAAGAGCGCCACTCGCTGAGGATCCATATACATGGACTCTGAGCGCAAGACTTCGTCAGCAAAATCCCCTTGTCCCAAACTACTAGCAGACGCCATACAACGACTTTCTCTAATATAGAAGGGACCTGGACGAACAGAAAGAACAACGCAATCAGACGAATTCCCACTATCACATTTCCCCTCACTACCGCTCGAATCGCTCGAAAATTCTCCTAAAACAGAGTGGCCATAATAGGCATTTTCAAAAGCCACCCAATCGGTGGTTCCGTCCGATCGCGTCGCGAACCTAACCACCTCACCCAATAACCTATCCCTCTCCTCCGAATTGGCCGGAGATATTACGTTACCCTCCCTATCACACTCTCTGATAACCGCCACGTCCTACCCCTGAAATACAAAAACAAAAACCTAGTACAGAGGACGAATTCGAAATAAGATTACTTGTTTCGTAGGCAAGCAACAAGGAGAAAAGGAATGATCTGGGTTCTAAGAGCGCGACGATTCCCGAAGCTATTAACGATTTGTGGAAGATATACGCTTTTGGGGGAAAAAGGAGAAAGTGAGGGAAACGAAAAAGCAAAGACTGAACAGGAAACAGGGAAAGTAGATCCGGAAAGCAGTTCAAAGTACAAAAGCCTGGGAAAACGCGCAGATGACGTCACTTAAGTTGGCACAATTTCCTAGAACCGTTGCGATGCGAACACGTCAGCGAGGGCGAACGGTCGCCTCATGTCAACCGTCGGATTCCACTAAGGCGCGTCCTCAACCTAAACCTTCAAAAGGAATCACGCCCATGATTGGCTAGTTCCGGCGCGGCGATCTAATCTACTCAAATGAGCCATTTCGACACATAGTTTAATCACTTTGCCTTGACCTAAGACTCGTGCTTGTTGGGCTACTATGAATACTCTCGTTGGGCTAGCACCCACTAAGGCCCCCAAAACAGAAACATGGAGCTAGTACCCATGTTGGGCTAGCACCCATGTTGGGTTAAACACCCATGTTGGGCTAGCACCCATCATGGGCTAGCGCCTATGATTGGGCTAGCATCCATGTTGGGCTAGTACTCATAAAAATTTTCACATAGCTTCATGATGAATAAGCCCCACTTGCTGGACAAAAGGTCATAGACAAATCCCCGCGTTAACAGTTTAATCACTTCGCCTTGTCCCAAGACTCGTGCTTGTTGGGCTGTGGACTGTAGATTTCACCATTTTAGGCCTTGAGATCCTAAAGACAAGGGTTTGAACCCTTGGAGTAAGGCAGGGCGCCCTCCAGGAGGGCGCAGGGCCCACTCGACAGTAATAAGGTGATTTCCTAAAGGACACCTTTAGGGGGCGCCCTCAACAGCTGACAAGGGCGCCCTAGTCATGGTTTTGGCCCTTTACGATTTGGGCCCAAAACCATGGCCAGATAGGCCCAAGTGGAGGCTACAAATAGTAACCTTGGGATCATACCCAAGACATGACCTAAACAGACTCTGAAAACCCTAGTTTTCCTATATTGTACTCACAGTCAGTACAATATGTGATCCTCTAACTTAACTATTTACAACTAATTAGTCCTTAACAAAAACTAATTAGTCCTTTAGTTTATTTTACAACAAAATAGCCCTTTAACTTTTTTGTTTGTAACAAGTCAGTCATTTAAGTCATAAAATAATTACAATGTTACCATTTTTTCATTCAAATTCTTTAAAAAGTGTTTACGTTGTCATTTAATATTGATGTGATAAGTCCAAAAATTGTTTATTACACCAACATGATTACTTACACATATTTTCTAATTCTTAGTTTTTGAATTCAAAACTAATTTTACAGATAAATGTATCTTGAACAACATAATAAATCAAGTAATCGAACAATGTCGTTTCAAACCAAGAATGAATATACGTCTATAAACCATAGTTTTGAGAGCAATGAATTTGGACTTACCAACATTGCTTTAAATGTTTGCATAAACACTTTTTAACTTGTGTGATGAAAAGAGGGTAATGGTGAAAATATTTTATGATTTAAATGATCAATTAGTAGCAAAAAAAAAAAAAAAACTTTAACTCGTTACAAACACCTAACTTAAAGGGGACCATAGGAGGTATTTGACCTAAAATAAACTAACATAAGTTTCTTAAGGTTCTGTTTGATAAAATTAACAATTGAACTAGCTTATAAGTATGAATGATATTAAAAAATTCAATTAAGACTACAAGGGTAAAATTGAGATAAAAATTATAAGGTATAAGCCTTAAGCTATTTGAATTAGCTTATTATAAAATGCTATAATTTAATAAAAACAAATTACAAACTTGTGAGAAAATGAGAGTTATTAAATAAGTCTTTTTTCAGTCAAACAAACTTGTAAGACATAAAACTACTCCCTCCGATCTCATACATAAGAAATGATTTTTGTCCAGATTCATTAAATAATTAATGTATATGGTCTACATTGTAAAACAAATACATTAATTATTCAATGAACATTAAAAAAGATTTTTTTTTCTTATATATGAGACTGGAGGGAGTATAAGCTTAAATACATGGCTCGCTAAAAAGACCCTGGGTGTTAAATTTTTAGGGCTTGGTCGATCAGAAATTAAAAAGTCACCAGCTCCAAGGATCATTTAATATAGCATAAGAATATCAATTTTTGGATTTCGGTGATATGAATTCAAGTAACACTATAACCGTAAATTTTGTTGCAAGTATTCTTTGAACTTTGACATCTTCCTTATCTTTTTTTTTGAACAAGCAAAAATGGAATATATTACTAAACACTGAGCCTCTCAACTAGCACAAGGTGTGCCAACCAAGGACTCAAAAACGCAAGTACAACAGTTCAAAAAAGCACCTAAGGGATGGTTAGCCAATACCCATACAAACAAAGGGGTTCGACCACCAAAAGTGTGAATTATTACGGACATTTAAATTACAAGCTTGCACCCACCAAAAGGTATGAACTTTTACTTTGTCTAAAAGTTGGCAGATAGAGCTCTCCTTATTTTTAAAAAGACGTTTATTCTGTTCCGTCCAAATCACCCACACGGTACATAACCACACAAGTTGCAGAAAAGATCGTCTAGAACGTAAGCCACCTGCTGAAGACACAAACTGAATAAGATGATCGCTAACAATGAGCGGATCAGCCGAGTAGACCCCGAGCCAACCCCGTATAAGACTCCACAAAGAGCCAAAACACGAACATGAAAGAAATTAAGTGCTTCGTAGCCTCCACACCCTGTTACACAAGTCTGATCCTCTATAGATATTATACCACGAGCCACCAAGTTATCTTTAGATGGCAAGCGGTTTTGAACCAAGCGCCAAGCCAAAATAGACACCTTCAAAGGTACCTGTCTGTGCCACACAAGATCCGACCAAGCATCCACCGTAGGAATCTCCTGTTTAGAGAGCAACTGATAAACACCTCGAACGGAATAGCCCCCATTAGAATCAAGCTTCCACCTCCAATGGTCTGAAACATTATGCTGCAAAGAGATGTCAAGCAATAACAACCTAAGCTCCGCTAACAACTCCTCCTCCCACGCCCACAACCGCCTACGCCACTGCCACGCCTCTCCCTCCAAACCCCACCCTAAGCCACACATATCTGCCACCAAAATGGACTTATGAGTAGCTAAGTCAAAAAGGCGGCCATACCTCTCACATAGCGGCCTCCCTCCCAACCATGGATCAGTCCAGAAGAACGTCGTGGAGCCGCACCCAACCGACCGAACCACACACCCAGCAAACCACCCACCGTCCGCCTCTCCATCTCCGTCACGGATTCTCGCCACCTCTCGCCACCATGAGAAAGCACTCCGTCCCCCTGCCTCCAACCTCCCATTCACCTCACCATACCTAGCTACCAGCACCCTATACCACAAACCCCCTCTATCCACCAACAACCTCCAACACCACTTCCTTATCTTAAACTGAACCATCCCTTTACTTTCATTTTTATACAAAAAAAAAATAGGGTTAATATATGTTTACCCCCCCTGTAATATGAGCGATTTTCGGTTTACGCCCTGTAAAAAAAAATTTAGATTCCAACTCTGTAATGTAAAGATTCTTTGGTTTTAGACCCTATGGTATGAAATATAATCTAACTTAACCATCCCTTTACTTCTACAATATAATCTAACTTAATCAAATATAAGATTGTTGAGTTATTACACTTGATATACAATCAGAGGTGTAATCAATACAAAACAATTTGACTCTAAGACTTAAGAATCTCTAAGATATGAAAGTTTATAAGAAATTTTCTAAGTGTTTTCTGCACTTTAGAATTTGACAGAGTAAGGGCACTATTAAATTCAAAGTCAGATTTCTTAATTTCTTCAAGTCTTCATGAAATTTTATAGGCATAGTTATAAGAGATGTTGAAGAGTGCCAGCACAACAAGTGAGTCCTTGAGAAACTTGAATTTTGAGACGTTGAAATACTTCTTGATTTGGTTAATGTTGTTGAAAGTCTTCAACTTCTCTTTTTCTTTGGATGGCCTTTCTTCATATCTTGTTCCAAGTCTTCAGCTTCTCTTTTTCTTCAGATGGTCTTATATATGTTCAAAATCTTGATCTTTCAAATTCAAAACTTGATTTTATAATTCAAATTTAATTTTATGGTCCTGCACATTTGAACACATATTAAAATATTCAATTGTTCTTGTCATACTTTGTTATCATCAAAACTTGAAAGATATTATATAAAACCCATTTTGGTTCAACAAGTCAGACAATACATTGTCACATTTGGTGGTTTCAATTTTCTGAATTCATTAGGGTGGATTTTATTACGGATGATTTTAGATTATCAAATTATCGTTTTTATTAATTTTTTTAGTTTTCGGCTTAGTCCATGCAAAATTTGTATTTGTCTTTTTCTTTTTAATTTTAATAAACTTTTCGGGTGTGTGTTGTAGATGATTTCAGAGGTGTCAACCTAGATGAAATATCTTTACTCGATATTGATACCTATTCATGTCCCCTTTTCTTTGTTTATAAGAAAAATATGTTTAAATATATTTGTAAGTTTACTTTTTAATATAATTATCAAATGAAAGAAAACAACTTTCAAGCTTACTTTACATATGGCTATTCTTCATTATGTTTTCATCATGAAGTGAAAAATCTCAATTCAATTTAACATTTTAATTTAGCCTATATATTTAAATAGTACATATTTAAATAATAGATATGAGTTGTATGTAATTGCAAAAATTTGACGATAATTTTAACACACAAATTTATTTTAATGAGTTCTTTTGCATGAAAAATATCAAATTTTGTAGCAAATTTAAGATAGAAAAATACACAACTTGCAATTAGGGAATGGAAACGTGCTAGATTGACTAGCTAATCATTAAATAAGTTAAGTAAAATAATGATAATATTATTTTATCAATTTTAATATTGAAGAAATTGATAATAATAATAATAATAATAATAATAATAATAATAATAATAATAATAATAATAATAATAATAATAATAATAATAATAATAATAATAATACAACCTACACTAGATTACATTTGCCCCCTCCAGGTCCTCAAAATGGATATTTAATTCATTTTGACCATCATTTTAGAATCCAGCATCAAAGCATCTACGATTACAACTTTGTATTTCTCCCATCCCACTTTTAAGTGTTTTGTAGCTTGTGTGCATCATTAACAAATGTAGGATTCTTAAAAAAGCATGCATGGCCCAGAGCACCATTTGGTAGTGCTCCAGATCCCATAGGAGGGCTTGGGGTACCCAAATCGTTTGTTGTTTTTCTCATCCACCCCACTTGATCAGCTGAATTGTGAGTTAAAGATAACATAACTTCATGATTTCATGATTTCATCATACAAACATATAATCATACTCATAATCAACTCAATTAAACATAATCAACACCAATTACCATGTTTCTCATCAAATTCACCAAATTTCACAAAGTTCACAAACCACATAATCAACCATGAGTTTTGATGAAGTAAAAACATGAAAACAACAACTTAGCATATACATATTCAGTCATCAACAAAGAGCATTAAAATCAACACAATTAATCATAATTCATGAAATTAAGCTATAAGCTAAAAGCTCCCAAACACCTAATTCCTTCTTAAACCCATATGTTAATCATAATCTCCCCTCTTACCCTAGTTTCTTCACTTCTCTTGCTACTTCTAATGAAATCTTCCCCTCTCCCCTTGATGCTCTAGCTTTCCTCTTCTCCAAGCTTCTTCTCCCTTTCTATCTCCCTAGCCTCTCCCAAAATATTTTGATAATAATGTTAACCTAATTCACCACCACCACTAACTAATGTATTTATAATAGGTTACTAGGGTTATTCCCACTAATGGGCTAAGATATCTTTAACTCACAATTATTAAAAGATGCAGGATAATATCCTATAGGCTTCTCATTTATATTGATCCACCAATTTTTTGAATTTGAATCTTGCACACATCAATAAATTTTTTAGGAGTATACCTTTGTTAGAAATATTAATTCATAGAAATTTTTCTCTTTAAATTTGATTAAATTATGGATGATTAATAAGCTAAATAACCTAATCTAAAATCAAATGTTTATAATCGTAACTTTATTATTGAAAATTACTTGTATAATAGCCAATGGAAGCTCAATTATCAACCCATCAATGGTTGATGTTTGATTGAATGATTGACCAATAGCAATTGATTTATCAGTTTGAACAAAACCAGGGCACAGTAAATTATAGCATCCTCTCTTGAAATTATTACTCTGTAAATTTTTAAATCACATCGAATATCAAGAACATGATAAACATTTTTTAAAAAAAAAATTGGGGAAGAGAAAATAATGTATAGTAATGCGACACTATAATTTTACAATTGTCTCATATTAGAGTTAAATTTCATCGATTGTGGTGACACCTAATATAATAGTAATTCGTCCTTCAACGTCAAAAGCTACAAAGTCAACATCTTATTATTGATGTGACACCTCATATGAGAAAAAACTCTTATATGACAAATTGACAACAAAACTATAAGCTCTAAAGTGCGAGCAAAATAAAAAGAATATTTAAAATATACTCACCGCCCTATATGTGAAAAGATGAGTTTTACGATTGGTGTACAATCGAGGATACACCTAAAAAAATTATAGCTAAATTAGGCACAGCTTATGGTATGAGACAGTTAAAAAGATAAACACATTAAGTTTTTAGGAAAAATTGTACTAATATTTTATAAATTTAAACGCACATGTCATCCAACAATAATTGTATTGAAATTATTCGGAGATCTATTTACAATCATTATGGTCGAAGCACTCATTTGATTTGTCTCAACTATTGGATTAAAAACACTAAGAGTGCCACTAACTCCATTAAAAGATGTTAAGTTGCAGATTGTTCGAGAATTGCTCCTGTAAACTATACATTTAAAAATAGTAGTATAACTAGTTTAAAATCATTGTCAGTGCAATAAATCAAGAAAAGATACCATATTCAACAAAAAAAGACGTCACTAAACATGAGGAGTATTAAATACATTAATTAGTGCTTGTGACTTTTTCCAACTGTACTAAATCCTCTTGAAGTGTACCTTGAATACCAAGAACAATATGGCTTCACGAAACAAGAGACAAATAAAAATATATTGATCATTTTCGAAACTCGCTTCTCAAATAATTAGAATATTAGAATATATGAAATGAGTTGATGAGTGATGACAATTACATATTGTCTCCTTTTATACTAATCATACAAAGCAAAGTAATAAATTCAAGAAATTACGGTGTTTATGGTAATAAAAATAAATAATTTAAATTCCTAATATCCTAATTCACGTGTCTCATATTAAGAGTCTCATTTTAAATTATTAATTTGTCTCACATTATAAGTCTCTTTATATTAAAAAAAATATATTATTTTTTACGGTTTTCTACTAATGTATTTTTAATACGACAATCAATTGGTTGTGCCCCAGACAAGGATGATATTTCTTTGAACAACCCTTTAGATGTTCTGTGTGATTTGGAATCTGTCTCAAATGGCAAGGCTCTGATGGAAGAACTGAATCACAATATTGGTGCAAAGCCAGATGCTGACATAGCTTTGGAATCTGTCTCAAATGGCAAGGCTCTGTTTGATTTGGTGATTTCAATTCTATTCTTAGGATGCATGAGAAGGTGGGTGGCAGAAGGCCAGTTCCTGCAGCTTGTTCTGATTTCACAGAGATTTGATAGGATAATCTACAACAATGTTGCTTTTAATTTCATGAATTCTATATATAAGTTGCAATTCTCTGATTAGATGCAATTTAGATCATTGTCCTCTTTTAGTCAAGTTGCTTTTGCATCCTCCTAACACTCTTATTCCAAGATTCAGGTTTTTTAAAGCCTGGTCCACTCATGTCATTTGTGAAGCGCTAGTGGCTACAGTTTGGAATTCTTAAACTTCTGGGTCTCATATGCATGCCTTGCAGCATAAGCTTAAGCTGCTGAAGCCTGTTCTCAAGACTTGGAACAAGGATATTTTTGGTAACATACACACTATAGTGGAGTTGGCTCAGCAAAATTTGTACAACACTCAGCTTCAAATTGATTCTTTGGGGCATAATGCTGCTCAGGAAATCTCTGGACTTGCTGAATTAAACCTAGCTTTGGAGGTGGATAATGCTTTTTGGCAAGAAATATCCAAAAGCTCTAGGTTTATAGTTGTTGACAGAAACACTTCCTATTTTCATAGGATAGCTAAAATTCATACAGCTCAGAGCAATATATCTCTACTGAAAGATGGGGATTGGGTTCTCACTAAAACGGTGGATATTGAAGCTCATGTGCTGCACTACTTCACCGATATCTTTGCTACTTCTAACAATTTTTCTGTGAATGACCTCCCTGCTGTGCATATCCCTCACCTGCTCTCTCTGAGGAAGACAATCTCCCCCTCACTGCTTTGCCTAATGCTCATGAAATAAAACATGCGGCTTTATGGATTCCCTCGTCACTTGTATCAACATTTATGATCTATTGTCAGTTCTGATGTTATCAAGTCCACTCAACATTTCTTCACTCATAATGAAATCATTCCCAACCTCAATTCTAATCTCATCATTTTTTTGCCTAAGGTTCCTGTGCGGACAGATTAGTCAGTTTTAGGCCTATAGCTTTAGCCAATTTTCAGCTCAAGATAATTTACTAAGATTCTCGCGGATAGCTAGGTTGGCTATCATAGATCCTAAGATTGTATCTCCTCGGCAAAGAGGCTTTGTTCCTGGAAGGGATATTCAGGATTGCATTATAGTAGCTTATGAAGCAGTCAATTTGCTTGACAAGAAAAACTATGGGGCTGACCTAGCTATAAAAATTGACATCAAAAAGGCTTTTCATACAGTTGAATGGACCTTTCTCCTGCACGTTCTCAAGAATTTTGGCTTCAATGCAACTTTTTGCAATTGGATCTTTACTATTTTGAACTCGGCTAAGCTCTCTATCTCTGTTGATGGGAAAGCTATGGGTTTCTTTAGCTGCCGTAGAGGGGTTAGTCTAGGGGATCCTATCTTTTTTGCTTTTCTGCCTTGCTGAAGAAGTTCTCAGTAGAGGCACTACAAGAACACACCCAATTTTCCTACCAAATTTACCGATGAATTTGGATTTGTCGGAAAGCAATTTTGTTACCGACGAAAAATTCGTCGGAAAGCAACTTTTAGAAGAAATGGGACCCATCTGTACAGATTTGATGGGCGTGGCACATTTTTATTGGGTGTTGTTTACAAAGAAAAAGTTTCGTCGGAAAGCACAGGTCTCACATGCACATTTCTGTTGAAGAAAGGGTGCGTGGCGCTTTTTGGTTGGCTGGGCGTTACCGACGAAAATTTCGTCGGAAAGCATGGCTCACTAGCTGTTTCAATCTGACTGTTGGAGAGGCGTGGCGCTTTTTTGTTGGTTGGGTGTTACCGACGAAATTTTTGTCGGAAAGCACCTAGCCCACACACATAGCCGTTGCTTTATGACCGTTGCAATATGTGTATATATATTCTCCTACTCTCCTTCATTCTTACTACTCTCCTTCATTTTCTCCTTCATTCTTACTACTCTCCTTCATTCTTACACTACTCTCCTTCATTTTCTTAATCTATTTTCTCTCAATACACTTATTCTCTCAAATTATTCTCTCTTAAATTATACACTTATTTTCTTAATCTATATCAATATCACTTATTCTCTCTCAAATTTTTTTCACTTATTCTCACTCATATTTTCTTAATCAAATTTTATTCTCCATTATTTACACTATTCTCCATCAGGTTTGTGTATATATTTAATTTTATTAATGTTATTTTTTTATAATAATTTATTTCGATTTTATATGTGTATGAATTTATATATTTTTAATGTAGTTTATTAAAATAAGTTACATTATTTTTTATAGTTTTGTTGGTTCTGATCCATTTTGAGGACGACGTTGTTGCTAGTGTTACTGCCTCCACTCCGTTCACCCAGTTGAAGAAGTTCCAACTATTGATGGTGGTGTTGTTGTTGCTGAACAAAATGTGAATGTTCCTATGGTGAGGATGAAGGATATTAAAGGCATGCCCGGTACTGCTGGTGGCCTTTCTTTGCGTGTTTCACAATTTGTTTACGTTGTTGCTGCGCTGTCTGTTATGGGGTGATTTTCCTAACATCAAACACCTTCCCTCTATGGCTTTTGGTGAAAGAGGAAGGATTTTGGTGAGAGAAAGTTTCTTTTTGGAGTGAATCGGTTTTGGTTATCCGATTTTGGATGATGGTGGTGGTGTTAATTATAGATTTAAAGGTTTGATTATGTGATTTTTGTTGAAGTTGAAATGATGAATTTTTGAAAGGAAAAAAATTGAAGATTGATGAAGGTTGTATGAAGATGAAGATGAGGGAAGAAGATGAAGAAAAGTAAAATAAATTAGGTGTTGGTGATACACAGTTAGATCTGATAGACCTCATTTATCCAACGGTCTCCTTTTTTAGGGGGTTAAAATTAATGAAATAGGAGCAAATTGAATGATGGAAACAAGACAAAGGACCAATTTGAAACGTTTAATAGTTAAGGGACCAAATTGAAAAAAATAAATAAATTAAGAGACCGGATGATCAATTAAGCCAAGCATTAGAGACCATACATATACTAATTAAATGTGATAATCGAATCATAAACTGATTAAAAAAAACTATTAATTAAAACCAACAAAAATAAGAAGGGGTTCGTCATGGAACTCTAATCAAAGAGGTTTAGTTGCACATAGCAACCAACATCATTACAAAACAATAAAAAAAACATACCCTAGAGAAAACAAGAGGAGGATGAAGATACTCTGCCTTGAAGCTCCTGATGCTTGACCCTTTCCTTGTACCGCTAGCTTTTCGAATGAATAAAAGTGCATGTAAGGGTCTCTATTTATAATGCATCACTACTTAGGGGTTAATAGAGGAAAACTAGGGTTTTTCCACTAAAAACACTTTGAAAAACAAGCAAGCAGCACCCCCTGGCCGCCTACTATGCACAGGGTGCATAGACTGGTGCGTAGGGGTGCATAAGGCAGTGGCTAAGGCTGCCTCACGCGCAGGGATGCATGGGCGCATGAGACCACAACTCTTGTGTGAATTTTGCAATTTTCATCCATTTTTTTATCGTTCTTCCCTCTTGAAATGTCTTGGAACTTGAAATGAATTTTATTCATCTTGTATTGTCTTCAAAGACATTCTAAGAACCATTAATATGTTGAACAAGTGACTTCAAACACACAAGAAGAAGGGGGGATGAATTGTGATCTTTAAAAATCGATTTAAATATGCACTTAAAAAAATTATTTAACCAAATAAAATAAAGTGCTTATAAAAAGTTTCAAAACATATGGAAAATTGTGATAGTGAGGTAAAATAAATAACAAATAAAGTAAAAGAGATAAACAATGAAAGAAAAGACACAAGAAAAATTATCCTAGTTCGACCCAAAACAACAAGGCCTACATCTAGTACCAAGGAAAAGCCCCTTGAGATTTTCACTAACCAAGCTTTTAAACAGGATAAGCTAGTAACCTTTACAAATAAGGAACACTCTCCAAATAAAATTATCCTTTGTAGAAGAGTCTCTAAACACCAAGAGATATCACCTCTCTTAGAATCTTGGGATCGCACCCAATACAAAATAGAATAAAACGATTAAAATATTACACCAAATGTGTAGATATAAACAAATTGAAGTGAAAGTTGTTGTTCCCACTTCAGCATTTGTTATGAAACACTAGAAAATTACACATTTACCTTGAACGGCAGTTAACTGTCGCAGAATCTACTCTTTAAAAAATGCCACAATGGCAGTTAACTGTCGTTGAACAAGGCATAACGATAGTTAACTACCGTCGGGTAAGTTTTTTAACAATTTTAAAAGTGGGAACATAAACTTTGAATTGAAGTATAGGTGATACAACTCAACGATATAGTATAAAAAATATCTCAAGAAAATAAATTAACAAATGTAAAAATAGTGAAAGTAATAATAATATTTGACAATGTTTGAATGCCAAATATGAGTTGTTGGAACGAGCTATTACAAGAGCTCTATTTGTAATGAAACAAGGGAATGATGCATTTAAAAAAATTATAGCCGTTCAAATGCAATGCCAACAGTAATTAAATCATTGATTTAATTCCAACGATCACCAAAGCAAAATTGACTATATTCATATTGAGAAAAAAAGAGCCGTTGAAACAAAGCCATGATGAGTAAAATCAATTTATACAAAGCCAAATCCAATTATGCATTTTTAAAAGAATGCCATTAAATGCTAAATCACCATCATTATGGATTTATTCAAATGCATGTTCAAATTGATCCGTTGCAAAAATAGCTATAAGAAAAAACAATTTATTATGGCTTGAGAAAAACAACACGCTGAAACTTTAATCAATTCATAATTGATTTTGCAATGTTATAATTTGATCAAGTCCAAGAACAACACATGAGAAATATATTTTTAATGTCAAAAATATTTATGCAATTTCCAAAAACAATTATGGTTTTTCATGCGAAAAAAACATTTTCATGCAAAACCACATTTAGTTGAAAATGATCGTGAGTGTGTGATATATTTTCAAGAGAGCTATCTCTACTACTCACATAAAAGTTCTAATACAAATAAAAATAAAATCCAAGACTTCACAGCTTGAATTTTTTTTCGCTTTTTGCATCTTTGTTTGTCTAGGACTTCCTTTGTCGATCATCAAAACCAAAGTAATCATGCCAAGGCACATATTCACGTGATCTTCAATCTTCATATCATTGATCCTTCACGTGATGTTTGTTTTACAGATTTACATAATTTCTAACTAAAAAAACTCAAAACACCTATGGAGTTGTATGATTTAAGATAAAAATGAATTACAACGACTCGAATGAAAACAATACAAATTGTTCCTCAAACCATTGACAACTCCTCTAAATAACCTCTTATTTGTCTTCAAATGCAAAGAAAATAACTAAAAATATATGCTAAAATATCATATGATGCTCCATCATCAGACACTCACGAGTTATATTTTGGACTGGTTGAGGATTTGATAGGGACCCAATGTTGCATGCAAGGATTGAGGCAAGGAGATGAAGAAGTGACCTTCCCCTTTGCCTTGGTTGAATATGCAGCAGTCATGAGGGGGAAGGATATGAAACTCTTGGTTAAAGATTAATGATGAGTGAATTGATGAGAGTTGGGGGAGTAAGACTCATTTTGAATTTAAAAAATGGATAAATGATGAAGAAGATCTTACCTATCTTCGTACAACAATAAACATTATGTCGGTTTTATCAAAAATAAATTGTATCAAACCACAAAGACCGCACTTACTTCCAATCTTTCTTAAATTCACAAAAATTCTAAATTAATGTTTGGAAACTTGGTTTGGTAGAAGACTCACAAGTCACGTTAAAAAAATGGAGAAGGTTGTAATGGGATTACACTTAAATAACTTCTCATCTAATGGTTCATCTTAATTGATTGTATACTTTCTTAGATTCTAATGGCATGTGACCGGATTGCTATATATGAATATAAACCTACCCCTATGTCTTGAAATTAGCATCTATACATGGCTTATACCAGATCTGTTTGATAGCAAGTTGATGTCTCGCACCTACTAATTCAAAAAATCATCTGCAGAGTGATTTTCCGCAAAAGCATGAAGAATATATATAAACCAAAGATTATATTGAAGACATATATCAGATACAACCAGCCATATTAAGAGCAATACATTACAATCCTATCTATTTACATCTAATACCAACACAAAAGAGAGTTTTGTTGCCCTTGGTGAGCATAACTAACAAATAAAGGTTGATAAATGAAGGAGATGCATAAACAAGCTTGCTTCCAAGCTCCCTAGCCCTCCAAGAGTGGAACCCTAGCCTTCCACACTCTGTTCTCTCCCTAAAGCATCTTAAGTTATAAGTGAATAATTAGAAAATCTGATCAAGCTCATATATATATATATATATATATATATAATGTTTCTGCAAGTGTGCTAAATAGAGGCAAAAGCAAACCTTCCTTTGTCCTTTTCTGAAACTGCCTTAGTTTAGTGAGAAAATTGTTGCTCACTAGATTCTCTGTTTTTTTCTCTCTTTTACTTCACTGCAACTTGCCTAGTAAACCGGGCTATGCCCAAATGCCTTTGAGTTGCTTGCATTTCATTGTTCAGTTCTAGTGTAACCACATCAAAAAACTATAAATAGGTGTGGGAAATAAAATGTAATAGATTTCTGGCATATTTTATAATGATAAATATATTTACATATAATTTGGGGTTTTATACTTGATTACTTGCAAAATAAGTCGATAAGTGCTAGTAAAAATAACTATAATTTGGCACTTATCAACTCTCTCCAACATAGAACTGTTTGTCCTCAAACAAAAGTAAAAAAAATTAATTCCACCCATTTTGAGAAGAATGATATCATCCCTTGGAAGATCAAAAATAGATGGAAGCATTGCATTCCTCTTACCAATTCTATGAGGTTTATTTGAACACACTTTTTTAGAGACAACAATTATTGCGTGGATATACTGGCTTCTTACGGTCAAACAATACATTGTCACATTTTCCCTAAAAAAAAAAAAATATTGTCACATTTGGTGGTTTCATTTTCCTGAATTTATTAGGGTGGATTTTCTTATGGATTGTTATATACCAAACTATGTTTTCTTTTTCTTTTTACTTTTAATAAACTGTTCGGGTTTGTGTTGTAGATGATTTTAGAGGTGCAACCTAGATGAGATGTCTATACTTAGGCGCCTTCTACGGTGAGCAAGGGAAACATATCTCCCACGGTGGGAGAGTGAAAAAACCGCATGTGCATTAAATTTTAGCCATTGGATCTTGAGGCTATATAGTTCTTAACATGCACCAACAACACCAAATATATATTTTTTTTTATTTCATTCTCTTTCCCCGTTCTCTCTCTTCTCATCTGAAACATTCTTTTTCACCCAATAGTACAGGTCTACAGCAACCACAAAAAACACCCATATATGCTATCCTTAATGATGTTGTGATTTTTATGTCCAAGATTACAATATCATTTGAGCACACTTTGTCTCACCTTCACCCAATTCTACAGCAACCAGTGACAAGGAAAATTTCTGGAAAGAAGGATTATAAAAGAAGAATTTTGGACAGTTTAATAATATTGATTGAAAATTAAATTAAATAAGTAATAAAAAAAATTAAATTAAATAAAAACAATAGCGTGATTCAAGCTCATCACTACATTTTTTGGTGAGCAATTAAAGATTAAATTCAACATCATAAAAAAAGTTTGACTGAATTTAATTTTGGATTAATGTTAGCATTAATTACATTATTATATTTTAATCAAAATTGTTTTCATGAAATTATGCCCAGAAGCTTAAAACACAGCCATCAATGTTGTGCTGGTGTGATGGCTTTATAATGTGTGAGTGTTTTCCTTTAGCGAAAGTGGATGATTGAAATTGCTAAGATTGTGTTGTGCCTAATTGATTTATGAACAAGAAAAGGAATTTACAAGAAAAGTATCTTAGTGCAGATGGGGTTGACGTTTGGTCTGATGTTGGTATGAATTGATAGTTGTGATATATGGAGGAAAGAAACATGAAGAAGGGCTGAAAGAGAAGAGAGAATAGAAATTGATAAGGTGTAGATGAGTATACGATGCACATGCGGTTTTTTCACTCTCCCACCGTGGGAGATATGTTTCCCTTGCTCACCGTAGAAGGCGCCACTTACTTAATAATGATACCTATTCATGTTCCCTTTTCTTTGTTTACAAAAAAAATATGTTTAAATATATTTGTGAGTTTACTTTTCAATATAATTAAAAAATGAAAGAAAACAACTTTCAAACTTACTTGACACGTGGGTATTCTCCATTATAGTATTATATTTCATCATGAGTTGCATATGTAATTGCAAAAATTTAACGATAATTTTAACAGATAAATTTATTTCGATGAGTTCTCTTGTATGAAAAATATCAAATTTTGTAGCAAATTTAAGATAGAAAAATGCACAATTTGCAATAAGGGAAAGTCAATATGCTAGATTAACTAGCTAATCATTAAATAAGTTAAGTAAGATAATGATAATTATAATTTATCAATTTTAATATTGAAGAAATTGATAATAATATGACCTACACTAATTACATTTGCCCCCTCCGGGTCCTCCAAATTGGATATTTAATTCATTTTGACCATCATTATAGAATCCAGCTTCAAAGCATCCATGATTAGAACTTTGTATTTCTCCCATCCCACTTTTAAGTGTTTGTAGCTTGTGTGCATCATTAACAAATGCAGGATTTTTAAAAAAACATGCATGACCAAGAGCACCATTTGGTAGTGCTCCAGATCCCATAGGAGGGCTAGGGGTACCCAGTTCGTTTGTTGTTTTTCCCATCCACCCCACTTGATCAGCCGACGTCATGCTGGAGAATAAAGATCCAGGATAGTATCCTATAGGTTTCTCATTTATATAAATCCACCAATCTTTTGAATTTGAATCCTGCGCACATCAATAAAAAATTTGTGAGTATACCTTTGATTAAATTATGGATGATTAATAAGTTAACCTTATCTTAAATAAAATGTTTATAATCATAACATTATTATTGAAAATTACCTGTATAATAGCCAATGGAAGCTCAATTGTCAATCCATCAATGGTTGATGTTTGATTGAATGATTGACCAAGAGTAATTGATTTATCAGTTTGAACAAAACCAGGGCATAGCAAATTATAGCATCCTCTCTTGAAATTATTACTCTGTCAATTTTTAAATCACATTGAATTTCAATAATAAGATATACATTTTAGAGTTAAATTTCAATTGATTAATGCGACGCTACTATCATATTACAATTGTCTCATATTAGAGTTAAATTTCATTGATTGAGGTGACACCTCATATAATAGTAATTCACCCTTCACTATCCGCATCTTATTATTGAGGTGACACCTCATATGACAAAAACCCTTATATGCCAAAACTATAAGTTTTAATGTGTGAGCAAAATAAAAAGAATATTTAAAAAACACTCACCGCCCAGTATGTGAAAAGATGAGTTTTACGATCGTTGTACAATCGAGGATACACCTAAAAAAATTATAGTTAAATTAGGCACTGCTTATGGTATGAGACAATTAAAAAGATAAATACATTAATTGTTTTCGGAAAAATTATAATAATATTTTATAAATTTAAACTCACATGCCATCCTACAATAATTGTATTGAAATTATTCGGAGATCTATTTACAATCATCATGGTTGAAACACTCATTTGATCTGTCTCAACTATTGGATTAAAAACACTGAGAGTGCCACTAACTCCGTGGAAAGATGTAACAGTATCAGATTGTTCGAGAATTGCTCCTGCAAACTATACATTTAAAAATATTAGTATAACTAGTTAATAATCAATGTCAGCGCAATAAATAAAAAAAGATACCGAATTAAAAAAATGTACATCACTAAACATGAGGAGTATTAAATACATTGGTGCTTATGACTTTCTCCAACTGTACTAAATCCTCTTGAAGTGTACCTCGAATACCAAGAACAATATCATTATTCAATAAACAAAAGGCAAATAAAAATATATTGATCATTTTTGAAACTCACTTCTCAAATAATTATAATATTAGAATATACGAAATGACTTGAAGAGTGATGACAATTACATATTGTCTCCTTTTATACTAATCGTACAAAGCAAAATACTATCTTTATATTAAAAAATTATTATTTTTAATGGTTTTCCATTAATGTATTTTTAATACGACAATTAATGGAGTTGACCATTTTGTAGTTTACTATTTTCGTGCAAAAAAATATACTATTTGATCATTGAACATTAAATATGACGTTTTACTATAGTCCCGTTTCATAAATAGAAGCCAATAGTTTTTCTCCACCGCTCTTTGACTAAAGTACGACAATTAATTGAGTTGACCATTTTATATTAAAAAATAAATAAAATAAAGTTACCGTTGAAATTTATAAAGTTACCGTAGTAATTCATAAGCGGATGAAATTATAGTGACCCTTGATCATTAATGAAATGAACTTCTATTATATTTTTATTTTTATAATAATAATAATAATAATTAATAAAATGAGGAATAAGTTGTTTTTGAATATATTTGATTAATTACTCCATAAAATAATTCAATGTAGTTTATTATAACATAATTTACGGTATTAAAGTTATAGTGCAATTTTCTTATTACCGTATTTATCATATTTTTTAGGGGATTATCGTTTTATTTATGGAGAGTTAAGTTAACAAGTGATATGTTATATTGAATTTGAAGTTGAATTCATCATTCTCGCTTACTCAAAAATCATTCTCACGTATTCATCAAATATGTTTTCAATTTGGGTTCTCTTCCTTATGATTAATCAATTGGTATTTAAAATCTTTTCAATTAATTTCCTTTTAGAATGATTCAAAAAAACAAAATTTTAAATCATTTAATGGTTTTGATATCTACAGTAAAGAAATTATTTATTTATTATTTTCTAAGACTGTTACATACACTCAATTATTTCTCTATATTTATTCTCAAATAGGTGGTATCTCTTTCTCATAATGAATATGGGTAAAAAAGGAAACTATTAAACACACAAAATTCCATATTCTTTCTCTTTCGTGAATTTGGTGTTCATCGCTAGAGATTTACACTTCTTTATATGTTGGATATTGTAAGTTGGGATGTGAGCTACAATGACAAAGAAATATGTGATTTTCATTTATATGGCCTAAACGACAATGCCAAAGATAAGTTGGATTCAACTCATTAGGTTTCATCCTTTTTGTATTCATGTTATAGATTGGCATATCGAGATCAAAAATATAAAGTCCATTACTCATAATAGCATTAGCATAATGAATATTATCCAAATAAATAGAGCAACATTTGTCTTTTATTGTAAGCGAAAAACCAAACTTGTCTAAACAAGAAACATAAATAATATTTCTGCTAATTGCAGGTACATAATAATAGTTCTCCAACTGAATTAAAAGACCACTAGGTAAAGTCAATTCATAAGTTCCAACAGCTAAAGCAGCAACCTTTGCACCATTGCCAACTCGTAGATCAACCTCCCCTTTTGCCAATGCTCTACTCGTTCTCATCCCCTGCACATCAGTACAAATATGAGAACCACATCCAGTATCTAATACCCATGATGTAGAAGTAGACATATTAATTTCTATAACAAAAATACCTGAAGAAGTAGAAGCAATCGTTCCATTCTTTTTGTCTTCCAGATATTTTGGGCAGTTTCGCTTCCAATGCCCGGTCTTACCGCAGTAGAAGCACTTGCCCTCCTTAGCCACACCTCCAGTAGGCTTCAAAGCTTTGGTTGATGGCTTAGCAATTGTTTTGCCTTTGCCATTTCCCTTAAACTTTTTAGGCTTCTTGTTAGGCTTTTTGAACTTTCCATTTTTGACCATCAAGATTGCCTTTCCCTTTCCCTTCATGTTCTTTTCAGCAGTTCTTAACATAGCTGCAAGCTGTGGAAGAGTTTTGTCCATGTCATTCATGAGGAAATTTATGACAAAATGGGTAAAGCTTTCTAGCAACGATTGCAAGATAAGATCAATAGCAAGTTCCTGCTCAAGGGGTAAACCCAATCGCGCGAGGTTCTCAACGTACCCAATCATCTTGAGTACATGAGGTCCTACAGGACTTCCTTCTGACAGCTTAGTTCCAAAAAGGGCCTTAGAGACATCAAACCTTTCATGCCTAGCCTGCTCTTCATAAAGAGTCTTAAGGTGTTCGATCATATCGTACGCAACCATGTTCTCTTGTTGCTTCTGTAGCTTAGAGGTCATAGTTGCAAGCATGATGCAAGAGACTTCCACGTCATCATTGAGATAT
Source organism: Medicago ruthenica (assembly GCA_018208015.1). Lineage (NCBI taxonomy): Eukaryota > Viridiplantae > Streptophyta > Magnoliopsida > Fabales > Fabaceae > Medicago > Medicago ruthenica. Next base: position 34,296,381 of record CM031375.1, on the reverse strand, counting down.
GTCATACCCCATTTTTTGACTCATATTTTTCTTTTGTTTATTATCTTTTTATTAATTATTATTTCGTTATAATTTTCATCATTTATTGTTGGATTTTTATCCATCACCATATAGCATTACTATCATCTCTCTTAATATTATCATTATCCTTATTAATACTATTCCTATTGTCTTTTTCATTAATAATATTATTATTATCTTTTTTATTAATGTTTTATCATTATTGTTTATTATTATCATTATTTAATTACTAATATTATTATCTTTTTCATCATTTATTATTGTTATCACATTTATTATTATCATCATTACCATCTTTGTTATTTTCATTATTACTACTATTATTATTGGTTTTTATTTGTTTTATTTTAAAGAAAATACAAAAAAAAGAAAAGGGGAGTTCGCAGAGCAAAGTCACCCTCGCACTGCAAACTCTGCGAATTTTCTGCAGATTTTTATTCTTTTTGATTTATCTCTTTTGTTTTCATTATAATTATTATTGTTAACCTCTATCATTATTATTATCACTGTTATTGCCAATTGTGGCTGTTTGGACCCAGCAAGGCAAGAATTAAACATGTGACATTAAAAGGTTAAGGTGAGAAGGATTTTGTTCCAACCTAGCATGTGCCCAAGCAAGTTGGCTGCCCTTGGTCAGCCCTCATCCCTCCCAATTGACCTTCCTCTAACCCTGAGCTTGCCAGCCAGCTGCTTGTACTCTTTTCTTCCTCTTTTCTCCCCCATAAACCAGTCAAACATAGGTAGTTTCACTTGCCCAAAAGCTGTTTGGTTGCCCTGTTTTCAGCTGCCTTTTCTTCCTCCTCACACCAGCCCACATGCTCCTTTTGCTTCCCCCAATCTCTGTACATGGCAGTGCACGTTTTCCTTGCTTGACCTCTCAAGATTTCAAGGATTGATCCCAAGAGTGGCCCAAGTGCAAGCTGCCCTGTTTTTTTTTTTTCAGATTTTCATCATCATTGCTATCAAAGATCAGCTGCATTAAAGGCTGGATTTGGCCAAAGTCTTGACCAAGGTTGCAAGGCAATGTCCCCTCTCCACTTTTGCATTAAATGCAAAGCAAAATAGCCTGGTCTTTAGCCCACAAATCAGCTGGATTCTAGAGATTTTCATCATTGCAATTGATTTGGTTTTGGGCTTATAAAAGGAATGCAAGGCATAAGGATTGAAAACACCTTCAAGAGCTAAAAATACAGAATTTTTGAGAGAGAATAGAGAGTTCATTACACAGATTTTACACTTCTTCCAGCAAGAACCACTTGAAGCTTTAGTGTTATCATCTTTGCTCTATTTTATCAACATTCCAATTTTGCAAAAAACAATCAATCAAGCCACTTCCTATCTCTTGCACAAGCATTGCTAGGAGTTCTGTAAGTGTTCTAAAGTCTTTATCTTTCATTTTGAATTTGCTGTTTGCATCATTTACTTGGTTTAATTTCATTTTGCACAAAAAACCCCTTTTGAAACTTCAAAAGGAATCTCAAAGTTGCAAAGCACTAAAACTGAGTTGTTGTACTCCTTTTCTTCCAAATTTTCAAAGCTTTTTAATCCCCTTAGTGTTCTGAAGCTGGCTCAGAAGCAGCTTCTAAACAGAAGTTCAGAAGCAGCTTCTGAGCTCAATTTTTCGCAGAGTTCGCAGAGCAAAGTCATGGTCGCTCTGCGACCATGACAGAACTTAGGTTCGCAGAGCCAAGTTCAGGTTGCTCTGCGAAAGTTGCAGAACTCAGAACCTGAGTTCAGGCATCCAAAGGCCAAATTTTTGAGGTTCTAACTAATGATTCAGAACCTAAGAGGGTTAAAACTCATTTTTGTTCAAACCATACCAAGTTTTTGCATGATGTTGGAAACTTCACAAGTTTTGAGCAATAAATCTTGAGTAACTTGCGAAACAAGTTATGTTCTTAAACTTTCAAAATCAAGCTTGAGCAATAAGCTAAGTTCATTATTTTCAAAATTAAACTTGGAAAATAACTTTGTTCATGATTTTCAATCAAAACATGAACTTGAGCCGAACTTGCTCACTTTTTAAAACCAAACTCAAACTTGAGCCGAACTTGTGCATTTTCCAAACTTATGCATGTTTTCATGAATTTGTTTGTCTTTCAAACTTGAATAACACTTGTTCTTGAGTTCCAATAACTTAAGCAACAAGCTATGTTCATGATTTTCAATAAACTTAAACAACAAATTTGTTCATGATTTTCGACAACTTTTCATTAAGTTTTTAACCAAGTGTTTTGTTTCCTTTGAGATTTCTTTGAGTTTCAACAAAACAAAAACTTGAATGAAAAAGGAATGGTTTGACGTATGTCTCTCCAAACCCCGATTGCACGAATGCTTGACGTATGTCTCGTTGTTCGGGCAATCGTCATTCCTTTTTTCGACGCGTCTAACGCGCTTAACCTTTTATTGGTCCCCCATGACCATTTTAAAATTTTTCTTGGCCCTCGTGGTCAATTCAAACTTATACGCGGATACCATCGCCTCGTGTAAGTCCTTCTTTTTTGTCATTTAAACCTTTTTACGCCTTTGCGCGTTTTCAAACCTTTTTCACGCCCGAGTGCGAATCCGTCTTTTTTTTTATCAAATCGTTTTTACCTTTTTTAAGCTACCCTCATAACGGTAGTAGGTAAAACTTTTTATCAGTCTTTATTAACACTACAAGAAAACATGAATTTAGCCTCAGATTTTAGCGTCGGCCACCGACACCGACGCTAATTGCGTCCAATTAGAGTCGGCCCAACCCACTCTACATGTATTTATGATTTTTCTTTTTTTTTTAATAATATTAGAGTGGGCCTAACCGATGCAACATGTTAGGGACCCACATATGACTTTTTAAAAGAACATTAGAGTCGGCCTAGCCGACTCTATTCTTTTTGCTAATAAAAGTTTAATTTTTTATTTATTCAAGTCAACAAAATTTTACCCTAAATTTTTTCCCTCTCTTTTTTACACACTTACTCACCAAAAAAATCCCAAAATCTTTTCCCTCTCTTTTTTTCACACTTACTCACCAAAAAAATAAAATCACTTATCAAAATAATCCACACCACTCATCTAATCTCAACTCTTTTTTCATCATTCAAAATAAAATAATCACTTATCAAAATAAAATCACTTCAGCTACGCGTACTTCACTTCAGGTTCAGGTTCACTCCATCTTCCATACGCGTACCTCACCTCAGGTTCAGGTTCACTCCATCTTCCATACGCGTACCTCACTTCAGGTTCACTTCCTTCACCCACAACAAACCCTCATTCATCTTCTTAATCTTTCACCATGCCCTTCTTAATCTTTCACCCATAACAAACCCTAATTCATTTTCTTAATCGTTCACTTAATCTAATCGAGCTGTGAAATCGGCACCCTTCGCGGCAACAACGGTCCCGTTCTTCGCCGCTGCGTTTCCGACCCTTACAAACCGCCGGCCGCTCTGAACCCGAATCGTAGGTTTCTCCTCTCCTTCAATCTTATTGTTCAATCGTTAACCCTTCTTCCTTTTCTGGGTTTTGTTTTTTTGTTGGATTTTAGTTAAAAAGTTTCTATTTTTGGTTCAACAACATAGATTTATACGTATATTGAGTTTTTATTTGCTGGTTACTATTTTTTTTTTTAATTTCTATTTTTGAATTGATTAATTGATTTGGTACTGTGTATGGTTTTGATGAAAAGTTTTGAACTTTATGCTATATTTGACTGTAAATATTCATTTAAGTTAATGGGTATGAAAGTTGAATAGTGGATTCTGTTCTTGAGATTAGATTTAGGATTTTTATATGTTAGGTATGTAAATGCTTTGTTAAATTCAAACTGGTATAATAACTGTTCTTTTATGTTTTTTCATTTTATTTATTTTGGATTTGGTTATGATTTTAGAGCTAGATTGGAGTGAGGTAGTCTTTTACTTCTACTAGTTTTCTGTTATTTATAGTTGATTTTGCATTTAATAGAATCCTAATTTTGACACTTTCAGGTCAGAGTTTTGGGTTTGTCATTAAAGATATTCTGGAGTTGAGATAAATCAAGATGCCGTGGTTTTCCCTTTTCAAGAGTAATTGTGTTTGCTTGGTGGTGTTTTTTCGCGTGATTCTGTAATTTAATTAGCTGAGGTAAAAGATTTTGTTCTCTTAATCTGCTGCTATAGTTTATAGAATCATATTTATAACTTTGTCTACTGCTTGACGTGGAAAGTAGAAGTTATGAAGTCAGTATAATTGTTTTGGATTGATTGGGAACGTCATATAGCTCATACGATGTAAGTGTCGTAGATAGAAACAATACACTGACGACAGCTTCCTTAGTTTCAAACTTTATTTTGAACACGGTATTATGTATAGAACCTTATGTTTTACTATTTCATGTTGTACATTGATTCTTATTTCTTCTGATTTGATGATCGTTTTATCCTGTCTTGCTGCTGCAGGTGATTAGGCTGTAGAGGAATTCCTCTAATCAGTGTTTTTTCCCTTTTCATTACCAAAACTGCTAGGAGTATTTGATAGTTATACTAATGTTAGATGAGAAGTATTTTGGATATTGAGAAAAGGTTTTAATTTTTTTTTTTGGTGGCAGTGGCTCCCCTGTAACTAGGCATGGCAGCAAGGTCTGGACCCAAAAATTGACGGGGATTCCCCACCTTTTAACATTCGCGGGCAGGGTAGTGATATCCTCCCTGCACTCACCTGTACTAGATGAAATTACTAGTTTACCATCATATTTATATACCACCTTCTTAAGATAGTAACTTGAAGACCTAGATTCCCACAAAGAAAAACCAAAAGCACTAGAGACAGAGACCAGTTGAAGTTTGATTCCGCATCCACGCTCCTCTGCACCGCGTCTGCCTCTGCCTTCCTTCATGATCACTGTGCCACTCCTTCGTAATACTCTCGTGCCGTTCCAGACTTCAGATTGCTCGTGTCGTGCCAGTCATCTCGCGTTGTACTTCTCGCGCTATTCCTCGTCTTCCCTCGGATGCGGACTGTGCGCACCTCGTTTAAAAAATGCGCAAATCCTCCGAGGTCGTTCGTAAACGCTCGGAGGGCCTTGTGAAGTCGCCACCAAAGTTTTTGTGTAAAGGGAACGTTGATAAACCCTTAAGTTTTTTTTTTGTTTAAAAGGGAAACGATAATAAAACCCTTTGACGATGAGGAAAGGATGGTCATCGCAACCATTGTCGGGTTCGGGAGTCGGTTACGCAAGGGGAAGGTATTAGCACCCCTCACGTCCGTTGTACTCAACGGGAACCTTCTATTCGGCTAAAGCTTAAATTATTTTTAAATGTTTTGCGCGCATGCTTATCTATGTCAAAAGAAAATATACTAAAGAGGGGGGAAAAAGATGAAAACAAACGAAAGAGAAAGAAAAAAAAGTTTTTTATATTATTGCGCTTGACAAGATGTCGATCTTGCTCCTACGTATCTCCCGGTAGTCGGAGAATTCAAAGCGTACGTAGTTCTTTGGTAGAAAAAACGTACATGTGTTGGTTAATTTTAAATGGACGATGTTTTAACCGAATTCTTGCGATTCAACGTAGCTTGTATGCTCGCGCTCGGGAGACTTGTTAAGCGTATAGCTTGTATGCTCGCGCTTGGGAGACTTATTAAGCGTTTGTTCACGAATCGTGCTAGAATGTTAAAAGGTACGTCCGTAGGGTAAAAGGGTTGAATTGGTCGCTATGGGACCAAAAGAGGTGCAATGGACTCAAACGAGTCAATCATTGACCGAGGGGACTCCAACGAGTCGAGGGATTGTTCGATTGATCCACTGGGATCAAGAACGGGTACAATGGACTCGGGCGAGTCGAACATTGACCGAGTGACTTAAACAAGTCGAGGGATCGAAAAAGGTTCGGATTAACCACAAGGGGCCAAGATTTGGTTTGGTTATGGTTGGATACGTTGAAAATGGAATGACGATTGTCCGAACGACGAGACATACGTCACGCATTCGTACAATCGGGGCAATGGAGAGACATACGTCACACCATCCCTTTTTCATTCAAGTTTGGGTAGAATTCTTTTAGAAATCCCAAAGTATATCAAAAACATTTGGTTTGAAACCCAAAGTGGAAAGATTTTAGCAATTTTGCTAGAAAACGCACAAGTTCGGCTCATTTCGCGAATTGTGTTGAAAAGCAAACAAATTCGGCGTATGTTCACGCTTGAGTTTTGAAAATCATGAACAATATTTATTGTTTTAGTTTGGATTTGAAAATGATGAACATAGCTTGTTTGTTCATGTTGTTTTGAAAGATTGGGAACATAACTTGTTTTACAAGTTATCCACAAAATGTCACCCGAACTTGCGAATTTTCCAATATTATGCAAAATCCTTGAACTGGTTTGAAGAACATGAGTTTTAAAACTCCTAGGTTCTGAGCTCTTGGGCTAGAACCTCAAAAATTGGCCATTTGGGCACCTAAACTCAGATTCTGAGTTCTGTCATGGTCGCTCTGCGACCATGACTTCGCACTGCGAACAATGCGAATTTTTGAGTTCAGAAGCTGTTTCTGAACTTTTGTTCAGAAACAACTTCTGAACACACTCAGGACCTTTTAGGAGGGTGAAAAACTTTGAGTTTTTGGGATGAAAAGGCTTGGACAAACCAGTTTTGATGTTTTGAAAACCTTGGGATTTCTTTGAAATTCAAAAGGGGTTTTTTAGAACCAAAAGGTTTTGGGCCAAAATTAAGATGCAAACACAATTGTAAATGCAAGATCAGTACTTGGAATACTTACAGAGATCCTTAGCAAAGCTCCAGCTGCAATGGATTTGAATTGGTTGAAGATTCTTGCAAAAGTTTTGAATGTTGGTAATGAGTAATGAACTTTGTGAGGCTTTTGTGTTTGATTGGTTTTTTGCTAGTGTTTTGGCTGGTTTTCTGGTTGTTTGAGTAGTGTTTCTTTGTGTGTATAATGCTCTTAGAATGCTGTATTTACTGATGCATTTACCCTTGCCTTGCATCTCTATTTATAGGCCAAAACCAAATCAATTTCATCATTGGAAATCCCCAAAATCCAGCTGATTTGTGGGCTAGGATCAGGCTGAATCCCTTTGCATTAAATGCTAATGGATAGAGGTAACCTTGCCTTGTGCCAAGGGTCAAGACTCAGCCTGATTTCAGCCACAAATCCAAAGGTTTTTGGATAGAAATGATGATGAAATAGGGCTGGATTGCAATTGGCCAAGCTTGGGGATCAATCCTTGCAATCTCAATGGTTGATCAATAAAAACATGCACTGTGATGTGCAGAGATTGGGGGATGCAAATGGCTATAATTGGCTGGTGTGAGAGGGTGAAAAGCTGTTGCAAAACAGGGTAGGCACTCATGGCTTTTTCAAGTGAAAAATCCAGCTGGTTTGACTGGTTTTGGGGGAGCAAGCAGGAGGAAAGTCATCAAGCAGGTGGCTGGCAACCTTGGGGTGGTTAACAGGTCACTTGGGAGGGACAAGAGCTGCCCAAGGGCAAGCCCACTTGCTTGTCACATGCTAGGTTGGAAGAAAAAGCTTCCAACCTTGGCATTAATGGCAAGTCTCTCATTTCTGGTTTTGCTTGGCTCAATTAGCCATGAATGCTGATTAAAATAAATATGGAAATGATATGCAACAAAATCTGGAATTAAATCAAAAACACCAAAAATCTGCAGAAAAATCGCAGACTTCGCAGTGCGAAGGGAGCTTCGCAGTGCGAAGTCATCATTTTTGAAATGTTGACTTTTCTGTTGACTTTTGTTGACTTTGACTTTTTCTCTCTCTTTGATTTTTTTTGATTTTTGTTTTAAAAGGCTTAGGACAAAATTGGGGTACTACAGCTGCCCCTACTTAATTGTGTCTTTGCATAGAGTGTGTGAGTGCCGAGGGCATCTCATGAACTCTTTGCGAAGATCAATTAGGTAAAAGAAGGACCCGAATTTTGTCCTTCGCGGTATGGAAAAAATTGCAGTAAAAGTAAAATATGCAAATGCAATGATTTGAAAAGGTTGATCGTATCCCGCCGCTAACACTGGAGGTAGATCCACTGGGGATGAAGGTAATCGTATCCAGCCGCTTACACTGGAGGTAGATTCCTAAAGGCAAAGGTGATCTTATCTAGCCGCTTACACTAGAGGTCGATACCTAATGGTGAAGTGATCTTATTCAGCCGCTAACACTGAAGGTCGAACACTGAGGAAGGTGATCTTATCTAGCCGCTTACACTAGAGGTCGATACCTTAAGATAGGTAATCTTATTCAGCCGCTAACACTGAAGGTCGATTCCTAACGGGGAGTGATCTTATTCAGCCGCTAACACTGAAGGTCGAACACTGAGGAAGGTGATCTTATCTAGCCGCTTACACTAGAGGTCGATTCCTAAGGATAGGTAATCTTATTCAGCCGCTAACACTGAAGGTCGATTCCTAACGGGGAGTGATCTTATTCAGCCGCTAACACTGAAGGTCGAACACTGAGGAAGGTGATCTTATCTAGCCGCTTACACTAGAGGTCGATACCTAAGATAGGTAATCTTATTCAGCCGCTAACACTGAAGGTCGATTCCTAACGGGGAGTGATCTTATTCAGCCGCTAACACTGAAGGTCGAACACTGAGGAAGGTGATCTTATCTAGCCGCTTACACTAGAGGTAGATACCTAAGGATAGGTAATCTTATTCAGCCGCTAACACTGAAGGTCGATTCCTAAGGATAGGTAATCTTATTCAGCCGCTAACACTGAAGGTCGATTCCTAACGGGGAGTGATCTTATTCAGCCGCTAACACTGAAGGTCGAACACTGAGGAAGGTGATCTTATCTAGCCGCTTACACTAGAGGTCGATACCTAAACTAAAATGGTCTTACCCTGAATAGGTGCCCAGCTTTGAGCCGGAAAACATGATTGTATGATGCATGTTATGCTCCATGTTATACAGTATGATATGCAATGTAATATTATATGAGATAGACTCAATCAAAGACTCCTGCTGGGGAATTGGTGATAGTTTGTGAAGGAGGTTCACTGGGGAACGCTTACTTAACTGTTGATGGATGCTGGTGAATATGTGATACCCGCTGGAGAATCCTTGTTGAGGATGCATGACATGATTTATGAAATGCATGTGTATGAATGATTTGTATATGCATGCATGATATGTGATTGACATGATGCATGAATTATGTTATGCATGATATGTGGGATGCATGTTGAATGCTGGGAGTTAAGATTGGATGCCGAGCAAGGTCGGGCTTTTCCTGGGGATTTGTATTTGTCTGCCAATGATGATGGGACCTTTTGTTTTGGGTTGAGACTCCCTGGGGGATGTCAATAAGGTTTGGCTTCATGGGGATATAAGGATCATTTTGGAAGCATGATCGATATCCAGCCTTGGTTGATGTTTGGATGCTTAGGGTGCTTACTGGGGAATTTTGTTCCTCTAACCCTTGGGGCTTTTGCGCTCCGCGTGCCGTGAGCTACGCACTCGCCTTTGCTGAAGAGCATAAGTCCTTTGGTGCAATATTTGGTGGGAATTACCACAATCCTTTCGAAATTTACACCAATTCAAATAAAACAACGTTTGTTTGTTTTTTTCTCTGAAAGAAGAAATTTCTTTTGTTTATTTCCCATGTTTTAATGCATTTTATCATGAATAAAACAAAATTTTATGCGTTGATGAGAACACACAATAATAAAAGAAGATTTATTCAATGCAGATTTGACCTCTTGAATGGGTAAAAATACATGAAGTGAGAAGTGATTACTTCTCTGAGGAAAAAGATAGAGAAAGACAAGAAAAAAGCAAAAAGAAATTTGTTGGTTTTGGCACAACACATGCTATTTTCCTTATGACTTCGAGATTTTTGTTTTTTGGAAGATGCTGACGAGACCGATTCTTCTCCTCTTGAATCTTGTCCGGAGCTTGGATGCTGCAGTCATTGCCTTTCTTCTTTTGTTAACCCCTAACTTTTGCCTGGACCGCTCTTTCGAGTTTTCAATCCACCGGGGTGTATTTCCTTTTTTGATGTCCTTTATTTTTGCCTAGACCGCCTTTTCAGGTTTTCGATCTAGCAGGACGCTCTCTATTGCCTAAACCGCCCTTTCAGGTTTTCGATTTAGCGAGCCTTTTTTTTTTCTTCTTTTATTTTTCTCTTAGGCATAATACCTCTTGACTGCATCGGAGTTTATTGAGAGTGGGAACTCTTCTCCGTCTATAGTGGTGATGATCAGGGCTCCGCCTGAGAAGGCTTTCTTTACCACATACGGCCCATCATAGCTGGGAGTCCACTTTCCGCGGGGATCCTTGTGGATAGGTAATATCTTCTTGAGCACTAGGTCTCCTTCTTTGAATTCTCGAGGACGGACCTTCTTGTCGAATGCTCTCTTGAGTCTCCTTTGATAGAGTTGTCCGTGACATATTGCCGTCAGACGCTTTTCCTCTATGAGATTCAGTTGGTCGAACCTTGTTTGGACCCATTCAGCTTCCTCCAGCTTGGTTTCCATCAAGACCCTTAACGAAGGAATTTCCACCTCTACGGGGAGCACAACTTCCATACCGTATACTAAGGAGAAAGGGGTTGCCCCAGTTGAAGTGCGAATGGCTGTTCTGTAGCCATGTAGTGCAAAGGGAAGCATCTCATGCCAATCCTTATATGTTATTACCATCTTTTGGATGATCTTCTTTATGTTCTTATTGGCTGCTTCTACCGCACCGTTCATCTTTGGTCGGTAAGGGAAGGAATTATGGTGCTCAATCTTGAAATCTTTGCACAACTCCTTCCTTGTCTTGTTGTTCAGGTTTGCCCCATTATCGGTGATGATTTTGTGGGGAGTGCCGTAACGGCAAATGATTTCCTTCTTGATGAATCGGGCTACCACTTGTTTGGTTACGTTTGCATACGAAGCTGCTTCTACCCATTTGGTGAAGTAGTCGATGGCAACGAGGATGAAGCGATGTCCATTTGATGCTTTGGGCTCGATCATTCCAATCATGTCTATGCCCCACATAGAGAAAGGCCAAGGTGAAGTCATGACGTTCAGTGGAGTTGGTGGCACATGCACCTTGTCGGCGTAAATTTGGCATTTATGACAAGTCTTGGCATAGTGGAAACAGTCAGCTTCCATGGTTAGCCAATAATATCCCGCCCTTAGGATTTTCTTTGCCATTGCATGCCCATTGGCATGGGTTCCGAATGATCCCTCGTGGATTTCTTTGATGAGCATGTCCGCTTCGTGTTTATCCACACATCTGAGCAAGACCATGTCATAGTTTCATTTGTAGAGGGTACTTCCACTGAGGAAGAACTGGGATGCCAATCTCCTGAGGGTTCTCTTGTCAGTGTGCGAAGCATTGTCTGGATACTCTTGCTCTTCAAGGTATCGCTTGATGTCGTAGAACCAGGGTTTGTTGTCGAGTCCTTCTTCGACTGCTGCACATACAACTGGTTTGTCTCTACGATCCATCCTTATGATTGGTGCTTCATTGTGGAAATTTACTCGGTACATTGATGATAATGTAGCCAAAGCATCCGCCACCTGGTTTTCTTCTCGAGGTATGTGATGGAAGTTGATTTCATCAAAATGCTCAATCAACTCTACAACCCGGGCTCGGTAGGGGATTAAATTGGGATGTTTTGTTTCCCATTCTCCTTTGACTTGATAGATGACTAAGGCTGAGTCACCGTATACTTCAAGGTTTTTGATCCTTAGATCAATTGCTGCTTCAAGGCCTAGGATACATGCTTCATATTCCGCCATGTTATTGGTGCAGTCAAAGCATAACCTTGCTGTGAATGGTTGATATCCATTTCTTGGGGAGATTAAAACTGCTCCGATTCCGTGCCCCATGGCATTTGAGGCGCCGTCGAAAGCGAGTTTCCATCGAGCTCTCAGTTCTGGCCCTTCATTGTCGCTTGTGACCTTTTCGTCATTCAAAGCTACGACATCTTCATCCGGGAAGTCGAATTGTATGGGTTGATAACCCTCCAATGGTTGGTGAGCAAGGTGCTCGGATAAGACACTCCCTTTGATGGCTTTTTGAGCAACGTATTGGATGTCGTACTCAGACAGCAGCATTTGCCAACGGGCTATCTTTCCTGTGAGGGCAGGCTTTTCGAAGATGTACTTGATGGGATCCATCTTCGATATCAACCAAGTTGTATGGGTCAACATGTATTGCCTTAAGCGTCGAGCGGCCCATGCTAAAGCGCAACAAGTCTTTTCAAGTGAAGTATACCTTGTTTCACAGTCGGTAAACTTCTTGCTTAGGTAGTAGATTGCGTGCTCCTTTCTTCCCGTTTCATCTTGTTGTCCTAACACACAACCCATCGATCCTTCAAGTACGGTTAGGTATAAGATGAGGGGTTTACCCGGAACCGGAGGTATCAAGATTGGTGGTTCTTGCAGGTATTGTTTGATCTTGTCAAACGCCTCTTGGCAATCCTCATTCCAATGAATGGCTTGGTTTTTCCTTAGCAATTTGAAGATTGGTTCGCAGGTAGCTGTCATGTGTGAGATGAACCTAGCGATGTAGTTCAATCTTCCTAAGAAACCCCGGACTTCTTTCTCGGTATTTGGCGCTGGCATTTCTTGGATGGCCTTTACCTTATCGGGATCCACTTCGATACCTCTTTGGCTGACGATGAAGCCCAATAACTTCCCGGATCTAACGCCAAATGTGCACTTGTTAGGATTTAAGCGCAACTTGAATTTTCTTAGACGTTCGAAAAGCTTTTGTAGATGGACTAGATGATCCTCCTCCGTTTGGGATTTGGCAATCATGTCGTCGACGTAGACCTCAATTTCCTTATGGATCATGTCATGGAAAAGAGTCACCATTGCTCTTTGGTATGTTGCCCCGGCATTTGTTAATCCGAAAGGCATTACCTTATAGCAGAATGTCCCCCACGGGGTGATGAATGTGGTTTTCTCCATGTCCTCTGGAGCCATCTTGATTTGGTTATATCCCGAGAAGCCATCCATAAAGGAGAAGACTGAGAATTGGGTTGTGTTGTCCACCAATATGTCGATGTGTGGTAGCGGGAAATCATCCTTTGGGTTTGCTCTATTCAAGTCCCGATAATCTACACACATTCTAACTTTGCCATCCTTCTTCGGAACTGGCACAATGTTGGCAACCCATGTTGGATAATTGGTTACGGCTAAGAAGCCGACATCGAATTGCTTTTTGACCTCTTCTCTGATCTTGAGAGCCATATCGGGTCGAGTTCTTCTCAATTTCTGCTTCACTGGCGGGCATTCCGGCTTGAGTGGCAGCTTATGTACAACTATGTTAGGGTCTAAACCCGGCATATCTTGGTACGACCAAGCGAATACGTCCACGTACTCTTGTAGAAGTTTAATCAACTTTCTTTTCACATCTTCATGCAGGGAGGCTCCTATCTTAACCTCTTTCTTATCCTCTTCGGTCCCCAAGTTGACCTTTTCAACTGATTCTTGGTGAGGTTGTATTACCCTATCCCCTTGATTTGCAAGTCTGGACAATTCTTCAGGCGGTTCATAATCGTCCTCTTCATCATCTTCCGTTTGATTAATCGGGAAATCGAAGTCATAAGGGATTAAGGCAGTGTTGTTTTTGGAGGGTGGATTTGTAGATCTGCATGAGTATGATTTTTTTTAGGCTTTTTGTAGAAAATATTTTTTAAAACAAATGCAAAAAAGAAAAAGACTCAAATGACATAAAAGAGTGATTTTATTCATGATCGAAAATAACTTTTAAAACATGGGGGCCCCACACGACTAATCATTTGCCTTGGGCAGAGCTAAATGATTTTTTTCAAAAGTAAAAAAACAAACATGGTTTATTACTTGATCCTGGTAATGATCTCGGGAATTGCGATAGCCCTCCAATTGTTCAAAGCTTCATCCGAAGCGCAACGGTACACCAAATCAGGCACGTCTTCATCTACGTCTTCAAGTAGGGCCACTTGATCTTCATTGATAAACCCCGCACTGATGAATGTTTCTGAAATGGGGAGGATCCCTTGTTTTGGAGGCTTTGAGAAAGTTTCGGCTGATGGATGATACCCCAACCCGAAGCGATTCTTCTTCTCCGGTATGTCCACTAATTTGCCCCATCCGGTAGGTCGGCTTTCTTCTAGGGCCTCTCTTATTGCCCTCCATGATGACATGGCTGTCCTAGCCTCTTTCTTGGGCTTTGAGCTCAAAGTCATGACATTCGCCACTTCCAAAGACTGGAATGGAACATCCACAGCTTCTTCATCCGTTTCTATATAACGGAATGATGAGAGATGGCTTACCATCATGTCCTCTTGCCCGGAAACTACAATCATTTGGTTATCAATGATGAACTTGAGCTTCTGGTGCAGAGTAGAGGTAATGGCTTGCGGCCGCATGGATCCATGGTCGTCCGAGAAGACAACTGTATGTTGGATTAATATCCATGACTTGGAAGGTTATGGTGAAAACCTTAGGTCCGATTTGGACTGGTAAATTGATCTCCCCCACGACGGCTCTTTTTGACCCATCGAAAGCTTTTACGACCAAGGCACTGGGCTTCATTACTGTCCCTTCACATGATAGCTTGAGGAGGGTAGTCTTGGGCATGACATTCAATGATGACCCCGTGTCCACTAGCACTCGAGAGAGGATGTGGTCCATCCATTTCACGGAGATATGTAAGGCGCAGTTATGAATGTGCCCCTCGTCGGGTAGCTCATCGCCATTGAAACCCAAGTACCTACTTGAGGTAATATTTCCGACTATCCCGTCGAATTGGTCCACAGGAATGTCCTTGGTGACATGTGCCTCACTGAGGATCCGCAGCAGTGCTTCTCGGTGTGCTTCCGAGCTTAGTAGTAAGGATAGCATGGAGATCTTGGAGGGAGTTTGACCTAGCTGGTCAATGATTTTATACTCGCTTTTTTGGATTATCCTTAGGAACTCCTCGGCCTCTTTTTGTGGGGTTGTCTTTTGAGAAGGCCCCGCTTGGTTCTCTTCTTCCTCCACGCTCTTTTCTTTGAGCGGCTCTTTTGGTAGTACGGCTGGCGTCTTCCCGAGTTCTTTCGGAGCGAAGACTCTACCACTTCTGGTTATTCCTCCAACACCGGTAATGTTAGTGATGCTGGGCTCAATTTTGGCTAGTGGTTTTCCTTCCACATAGGCCACAGGTTGGTAATTCCATGGTACCCTCTTTGTGCTTTCAAAAGAGAAGGGTGCAGGTACGTGGAATGTTATGGTTTGTATAGGCATTGGTACCTCTCTCCTTTGGTATGGGATTTCGAGAGGTTTTGGGTCGTGAGACTCCAAGGTAGCAACGTCCGTGCCATCCTTTATATAGCCAATTTGGATCCAACCTTGGTCCATTAGCTCTTGAAGACAACTCTTCAGCTTTCCGCACTTGTCCGGGTTGACCTTGCACGCTTCACAGTTGGCGTGCATTTCCTCGAACAAACCAAAACCGGTTAGACGCTCCCTTATGGTTGACAGGGGAGTCTTAACATTGGCTACCCTCTTGATTGGACCAAAATCCTCTTGTTCTTCCACCGCATTTACAGAGGGACCCGCATGCCCCGGCAATGGGTTATTTTTTACATTGGGGTTTTCCTCTTTGAAGGATAACAGCTTCTTGTCAATAAGGTCCTGAACCTTGTGTTTGAAAACTCTACAGTTCTCGACATTGTGCCCCACAGTTCCTGCGTGGTAGTCACATTTTGCATTCGTGTCGTACCAATGTGGATATGGTGGCGACATTGGTGGTAGTAGTCTTGGCTCGACCATACCCTTTTGGATTAGATATGGCAAGATCTGACCATAAGGCATAGGTACAGGATCAAACTGCCTATTGTTGTAGTTATTCCTCGAGCCCGCTTGGTTCCTTGATGGATACCCGCCTTGTTGTTGCTGCTGTTGATTTTGCTGAGGCAACACTACTGGTTGTCGAGGTGGAGCTGCGGGAATCACTTGAGGTGAGTAACGCCCTTGAGCCGTTGCTGCTGCCACATACGGATAGTGGTAGTGAGGCATTTGATTTGGTGGTGGGCAAGACGGTCCCACTAGAACAGCATTCGTCTCCCCCTCTTTCTTTTTGTGAAAGTTGCTGGGGGGTTTCCTAGCTCCACTTTGAGCTTCTAGAGGGCCTTGGATCTTTCCCCTCTTTACTCCGTCCTCTATTCTTTCACCAACCATGACTAGATCGGAAAAGCCGGAAGATGTGCTTCCAATCATCTTGTCATAATATGGGCCTTGAAGCGTGCCCATAAAGGTGTCAACAAGCTCCCTTTCCAATAATGGTGGTTGTACACGAGAAGCTAGTTCTCTCCACCGCTGAGCGTACTCCTTGAAGGACTCATTGCTTCTTTGCAGGAGGTTTTGTAGTTGCATCCTATTTGGAGCCATGTCCAAATTATATTTGTATTGCTTTAGGAAGGCATCGGCTAGATCCTTCCAAGTTTGGACATGGGTACGCTCAAGCTGCATGTACCAATCCAAGGACGCTCCGCTTAAACTATCTTGAAACACATGCACCATGAGTTTCTCGTTCATTGCGTAAGCTGCCATCTTCCTACAGAACATCCGTAGATGGTTCCGAGGGCATTGAATTCCTTTGTACTTCTCGAAGTCCGGTGCTTTGAACTTCGGAGGGATTACCACGTCGGGCACTAGGCACATGTCTAAAGCGTTGTGGGCACCGTATGAACTGAATCCTTCGACAGCTTTCAACCTTTCTTCCAAAACTCGATACATTTGGGTGGTATCATTGTCTTGGTGGGTGGTGTCGGGAGCAGATTGCCTTGGCTGACTATTTTCCACATCATGGGGAATCACCTCATGCTGAGTAGTGGAAGCTCTTTGAGGACGACGCTCTTCATTCCTTACGGGGATTGTGAGCGGTGGTGGAGGTGGTCCATGGCCCTCATTTTCAAATGGTGGGGTATAATCCGGAGGTAAACCGTAAAGAGGCCATTGCACATTGGATGCATCCGTTACTGGGCGAGGATTACTTTCTCGGGCCGATAGAGTTTGCATTAACTCTAGCATCTGATCCATCTTCCCCTTCATTCCATCAACCTCTTCTCTCAAAGCCGCTTCAGTTTGTTCCAAATTGTCCATGATCCTTTGTTTGTTAGCTCGTGTTCCGTACGAGTGTTGGAGATCTGGCTCTTGGACCGAGGGCTTTCGGGGTTTTCGGGCTATGATTGCTTTGAACTGTTTTTAGGGAAATGAAATGAGTTTTTTTTTTGAAAAAAATGCATGAAGATGCAGGTGTGTATGTATGCGATGAGTATGCAAAATATGCGTTTTTTTTTTTTGCTTTACGGAGGAGTTTAAAGGTGCACAATTAATATTAGCAATTCGAAATATTAAAGACCAGGGAAATTGATTATGCTTCAAAATATATTTGATTAAATAACATTTGTTTACAAAGTGTAACTAATGCTATTACAAATCAAATAGCCGCTCGCTTCTCGGCTTTGCTCATCTCCTCCCTATAGAAATCTATGGTGTCCTTGCAGAACTTCATAAACTTCTGGATCTCCATAGGGATGACAAAGTAGGGCATGACCATCTCGGCCTCCGCTAGCCTCTTTGGAAGTTGGGTGATTACCAAGTTCGAGAATGCAACCAATTTAGTGAAATCCTCACTTAATCGGGTGGCGTCTTGCCATACACACTCAATCACTTCCTTGCGCTGGTCTAGCTTGACTCTTGCACTTCTAATTTCATCATGTAGTTGTGCAATATGGTCCCCGTGAGCTCTTGCAATCTTGTCGAAGTACTCTTCGAATTTCTTGATATCTTCTTCGAGACGATTGCACTTTAGCCTCCCTTGATGAGAAAGACTCTCATGTCTTTGCCGTTGGACGCGTTCGGCTTGAAGCTGCTCTTTGTAGTTTTTAACTACTTCTTGGAGCTGTTGATTTTTCTCTTGAAATTTCAACCTCCATTTCCGTTGAGCTTCAATGGCTAGTTCGCCGAATTTCTTGAGCTCTTGGTTGGAATGTAAGATTCTTTCCAACTCTTCGTCCTTGGCCACAAGGTTGGCATCCGCACTAACCAAGCCGCCTCCTATCCAATCTCTCTTCCCTTCGGAGATTCTTAGCCGTTTTTGGCACACTAGGAGAGAATTTGATACTTCATCACGATCTCTCTTCGTCCTAGTGATTTCTCCTAAAGCTTGGAGGTGCTTCAATTCTAAGTCTCCGTTTTTGTTTTGGAGTTCTTGAATTTTAGCTTTGAGTTCCTCCACTTCTTTGTTGGGAATGGTTGCAATAGGTTTAGGTGTAGGAGGTTTTGGAGGGCTTATGACCACAAAGGGTAGCTTGATTGCTTTGACCCTCTCCTTCACCCACTGAGTATAAAGGGGTTTGGCGACACAGTTTCTCTTGCCGCTCCTTCCTTTGCGCACTTGGCTCCATGCTCCCCGGATTCTCTCTAGCAATGCCGGGTCTTGATCGCCTTCCCTTAAGTAGAAAGCTTCCAACAAAAGGTCATTGGGTTTATCTTCCATTGAAAAACCTAGTTGTCGGAGAGAGAGGACCGGATTGTAATTAATACATCCCTTAGTACCAATGAGGGGTACGTTAGGGAAGTCCCCGCAACTGAGGATAATTTCTGGGTCCTCTAAGTTTGGTGAAAACCAATGGATGTCCTTCTCGGCGAGGGTTGTCATCCGTTGCGACCATTTGAGCTTGGCCCGGTTTTCCACAAAGTCTCGGTTTCTTGGCATGTGGGACATCATCCAAATTTGCACCACGGGAGTGCAACAAGTAATTTTGCGTCCCCTTGCTTGCTCATGCCTAGAGTAGAGGGTATGATAAAAATCCGCCAAAATTGTGGGAACCGGATTTTTAGTCAGAAATACCTCTAGAGCCGGAAAGTCTATGAAATCGTCCATGTTGGGGAATAAGACAATTCTGTAGACTAAGAGGGCTAAGATGGCGTTGAATGCCCTTCCCTCTTTGTTGGCTAACATTTCCCGAGCTTTGGCTTCCAAAAACTTTCTTGCGAATCCCTTAAGGTTTCCTCTAACTTCCAAGTTAGATGCCACTTCTTGGGTGTCAAGGTATAAGGATTCGGCGATGGCTTCTAATGTGGGGTCCTTTCCCGGACTGAGATAGAGTTCATGATCCTTCATGCTACAACCCAAAATCCTCTCAAACTCTTCCAAAGTTGGCGCTAGTTGGAAGTCTTGAAATGTGAAGCACCGTAGAGGTGGGTCGAAGAATTGCGCCAAAGTGGTTAAGGCCGTTGAATCTATTCTCACGGGTAGGAGATCAAGGATTAGCCCATAGCTTGCCTCGAAAATACTCTTGTTAACTGAAGAGAGCCTTTTGCTTAGGGCTAACAAGCTTTCCACCCTAGGAGCTTTAATCTTGAAGGCAAGCGTATTTTTGTTCCCGGAATCCATATTTCTTTTTGCTAATATTTGGTTGTTCTTTTTAAACTCCTATAAAGCAAAATGATGCGAATATTACTTTCATGAATGCAAATGATATGCAAGGGTATGGTTTATGAAGGTTCGCAACTTCCCCCCATCCTCACATGTAGGCTCTAAAAGGTGAAATCTCCTAAGAAGAGGTCCTTAGAATCATAGATCTCACATGGAATTAGGGTTGTCTATGGACATACGTCGACATGACTTCAATTAATTCCACGTGAAAATCTCCTCTAAGCGGGGTTGGGCATCCTACCTCACGGACATACGTCAACGCGGGCTTCCGCACACAACCTCCTTCTAACTTAGTTTTTTTCTCAAGCTCGGGTAGAGAGCCTCACACGTCCGGCATTAACCCGAACAATGTGGAGTAACATCACTCAAGTAACCCCTCGCATTTGATATATATATGATATGAATATAAAGCAAAATAAAGCAAATATAAACATAAAGCATGGATATGACATGTATGAATAAAATAAAAGCATGGCGCGCAAAGAAAATAAAAATAATTGGCTTTAAAAGCCAAATAGGTTAGGCTTGACTCACTAGTGGGAAAAGGGTCCCCAGTGAAGTCGCCAGCTGTGCGCACCTCGTTTAAAAAACGCGCAAATCCTCCGAGGTCGTTCGTAAACGCTCGGAGGGCCTTGTGAAGTCGCCACCAAAGTTTTTGTGTAAAGGGAACGTTGATAAACCCTTAAGTTTTTTTTTGTTTAAAAGGGAAACGATAATATAACCCTTTGACGATGAGGAAAGGATGGTCATCGCAACCATTGTCGGGTTCGGGAGTCGGTTACGCAAGGGGAAGGTATTAGCACCCCTCACGTCCGTTGTACTCAACGGGAACCTTCTATTCGGCTAAAGCTTAAATTATTTTTAAATGTTTTGCACGCATGCTTATCTATGTCAAAAGAAAATATACTAAAGAGGAGGGAAAAAGATGAAAACAAACGAAAGAGAAAGAAAAAAAAGTTTTTTATATTATTGCGCTTGACAAGATGTCGATCTTGCTCCTACGTATCTCCCGGTAGTCGGAGAATTCAAAGCGTACGTAGTTCTTTGGTAGAAAAAACGTACATGTGTTGGTTAATTTTAAATGGACGATGTTTTAACCGAATTCTTGCGATTCAACGTAGCTTGTATGCTCGCGCTCGGGAGACTTATTAAGCGTATAGCTTGTATGCTCGCGCTTGGGAGACTTATTAAGCGTTTGTTCACGAATCGTGCTAGAATGTTAAAAGGTACGTCCGTAGGGTAAAGGGGTTGAATTGGTCGCTATGGGACCAAAAGAGGTGCAATGGACTCAAACGAGTCAATCATTGACCGAGGGGACTCCAACGAGTCGAGGGATTGTTCGATTGATCCACTGGGATCAAGAACGGGTACAATGGACTCGGGCGAGTCGAACATTGACCGAGTGACTTAAACAAGTCGAGGGATCGAAAAAGGTTCGGATTGACCACAAGGGGCCAAGATTTGGTTTGGTTATGGTTGGATACGTTGAAAATGGAATGACGATTGTCCGAACGACGAGACATACGTCACGCATTCGTACAATCGGGGCAATGGAGAGACATACGTCACACCATCCCTTTTTCATTCAAGTTTGGGTAGAATTCTTTTAGAAATCCCAAAGTATATCAAAAACATTTGGTTTGAAACCCAAAGTGGAAAGATTTTAGCAATTTTGCTAGAAAACGCACAAGTTCGGCTCATTTCGCGAATTGTTTTGAAAAGCGAACAAATTCGGCGTATGTTCACGCTTGAGTTTTGAAAATCATGAACAATATTTATTGTTTTAGTTTGGATTTGAAAATGATGAACATAGCTTGTTTGTTCATGTTGTTTTGAAAGATTGGGAACATAACTTGTTTTACAAGTTATCCACAAAATGTCACCCGAACTTGCGAATTTTCCAATATTATGCAAAATCCTTGAACTGGTTTGAAGAACATGAGTTTTAAAACTCCTAGGTTCTGAGCTCTTGGGCTAGAACCTCAAAAATTGGCCATTTGGGCACCTAAACTCAGATTCTGAGTTCTGTCATGGTCGCTCTGCGACCATGACTTCGCACTGCGAACAATGCGAATTTTTGAGTTCAGAAGCTGTTTCTGAACTTTTGTTCAAAAACAACTTCTGAACACACTCAGGACCTTTTAGGAGGGTGAAAAACTTTGAGTTTTTGGGATGAAAAGGCTTGGACAAACCAGTTTTGATGTTTTGAAAACCTTGGGATTTCTTTGAAATTCAAAAGGGGTTTTTTAGAACCAAAAGGTTTTGGGCCAAAATTAAGATGCAAACACAATTGTAAATGCAAGATCAGTACTTGGAATACTTACAGAGATCCTTAGCAAAGCTCCAGCTGCAATGGATTTGAATTGGTTGAAGATTCTTGCAAAAGTTTTGAATGTTGGTAATGAGTAATGAACTTTGTGAGGCTTTTGTGTTTGATTGGTTTTTTGCTAGTGTTTTGGCTGGTTTTCTGGTTGTTTGAGTAGTGTTTCTTTGTGTGTATAATGCTCTTAGAATGCTGTATTTACTGATGCATTTACCCTTGCCTTGCATCTCTATTTATAGGCCAAAACCAAATCAATTTCATCATTGGAAATCCCCAAAATCCAGCTGATTTGTGGGCTAGGATCAGGCTGAATCCCTTTGCATTAAATGCTAATGGATAGAGGTAACCTTGCCTTGTGCCAAGGGTCAAGACTCAGCCTGATTTCAGCCACAAATCCAAAGGTTTTTGGATAGAAATGATGATGAAATAGGGCTGGATTGCAATTGGCCAAGCTTGGGGATCAATCCTTGCAATCTCAATGGTTGATCAATAAAAACATGCACTGTGATGTGCAGAGATTGGGGGATGCAAAAGGCTATAATTGGCTGGTGTGAGAGGGTGAAAAGCTGTTGCAAAACAGGGTAGGCACTCATGGCTTTTTCAAGTGAAAAATCCAGCTGGTTTGACTGGTTTTGGGGGAGCAAGCAGGAGGAAAGTCATCAAGCAGGTGGCTGGCAACCTTGGGGTGGTTAACAGGTCACTTGGGAGGGACAAGAGCTGCCCAAGGGCAAGCCCACTTGCTTGTCACATGCTAGGTTGGAAGAAAAAGCTTCCAACCTTGGCATTAATGGCAAGTCTCTCATTTCTGGTTTTGCTTGGCCCAATTAGCCATGAATGCTGATTAAAATAAATATGGAAATGATATGCAACAAAATCTGGAATTAAATCAAAAACACCAAAAATCTGCAGAAAAATCGCAGACTTCGCAGTGCGAAGGGAGCTTCGCAGTGCGAAGTCATCATTTTTGAAATGTTGACTTTTCTGTTGACTTTTGTTGACTTTGACTTTTTCTCCCTCTTTGATTTTTTTTGATTTTTGTTTTAAAAGGCTTAGGACAAAATTGGGGTACTACACGGACGATCTTACCGTGAAGCTTGTTCCAAGAATCGATCTATTTGCTCTGACTTTTACAGGAGCTTGGCCAAGAAAGAGCTTACATTAGTGAATCTTTGTTTACAGTTATCTTTTTATCATTTTTCCTTGTAAGGATTCTCAACTTTCACTCATTTGCTTCTATAATGTTTCATAGTTTTATTGAAGTTATAATGATTTATGATTTGAAATTTGTGCTTTTGCAGTGGACTTTTCATCCTTTCATATTCAAGACCAAAAAGATCTACACAGTTCTACTTACCAATGCTGCTTCAAAGGTTTGTTTCTTGAATTGTGTCTGAGCATTAAACTACTATTTTTTTGCTAATAACATTAGCCAATAAGAGTATCAAATGCAAGCTGTTCGTGTATGCTGTTAATTAAGTGCTTATAGCATAATAACATTAGCCAATATTAGTGTTGGTTGCTATTTTTTTGATTTTATTCTTGCATGGCCTTCTTGTGTTTAGGTTAGAGCTGGTTGCTTCTCTGAAATTTCTCCAGGAACATTGGCAGCTCACCCACTTCTTAATTTTGTATTTAACTCATTGAAGGTAATCCAGTTCTCATATACTTGTTTCTTAAAGATGGAGTATCGATGACTACTAAAATTTAATTTATATTCACTTTCTTTGTGTGGGATTCTACATCATTTGATCTTGCCATTGAAGTTCTTGTTGAACTTGTTGCTTCTTGAATGTAGTGCTAAAACTCGAGAAAATGTGGAGAAGTGCTTTGAAGAACTTGCTCTAAAGGTACGACTTTATTAGTTTCCTTTAATGATGTTTCTGTCTTGTGCATATTGTTCCAATTAACTGACATTAGGCATTATACTTCACTAATTTAGCTGGTAGTTTTCTTTGTAAATCAGTTACCAATTCTGTTATATGTTCCTTGGATCATTTCTCTCTGTATATTCTATATATCCTCAGTATATAGTTTTTCAATTCATTCATCATTCATTCAATATAAATGAAGAATTCAGAAGAATTTGCTCTTCTCTCACACCCTGTGAGTTCTTACTTTGATAGCAGGGTGACAAATTACCCTAAGCTTAAATATTGGTTCTAAAAATATAATACCTCAACTGAGAAATCTGCATACAGAAGTATAAGAAGTGTTTTTGTATAATATATTGACCGGACGTTGATGCACATGCATCTAATAAGAAGCTTGCATATTGGTTTTGTATAAACACTGGTTTTAAAAAGTGCTTATCTACTATTCTACGGCTTTTGTTAAGTTAGTATTTTTCTCCTTGCCAGGACTTGACCCCTGGATCTTTAACTTCTCAACTCGTTTAATCGCTTAGCTCAAACAATTTGAGCTACCCAACCCCCTGGAATAAACTATCAACTTGGTCCCTGAACTATAGAAATATAATAAGTAGTCCATAAAACAAGGTTTTGATATTTAGATTGAGAGAAACTTGTATGGTAAATTGATTGATGTGTATTTTTTTTTATATCAAATTATGACTTAATAGCAGAACACCGTTTTGTAGATAATGGAAGCTCCTAGTCTATTGGAAGAAGGATCAGCAGCAATGTAACACCCATATAGAGATTGCCTAGGATCTCTTACGAGTATTAAAATTTCGTACTGGATACATTAAATACAATACAGAAAATTTGCTTATTAATTATACAATACGAGAGTTCTGATACAATCTAAAAGTCTGATACATAACATCTTCAATAATACACATCATAATACAACATCCATGTTGAGTATTTTGGTGTTGGCTGCATTGTTTGGCAAAACCAAGGTATTGAATAGAAGCATCTTAGTATCTAGAACATTTCTTCAGTTGAAAGTTTTCTCATTTGAAACTGTTCAGTAGCAGAAATTTACATCAGAAGCTGAATGCTCATCAGAAGCACTGTAGCACTTCAGAAGCTGATTCAGGTTCTGATGCTCATGTTGACTTTTGTTGACTTAATCAGAAGCTGCATATTTTCAAGTTATTCTTGTGCGAATCTTTGCAAGATATGCTAAGGTTTTATTATGAATTAAAGCTTCTAGATTGCTGGTTGATTTGAAGAAGATTTTATTGAAGATTTGG
This sequence comes from Medicago ruthenica, assembly GCA_018208015.1. Lineage (NCBI taxonomy): Eukaryota > Viridiplantae > Streptophyta > Magnoliopsida > Fabales > Fabaceae > Medicago > Medicago ruthenica. The sequence continues at coordinate 34,271,478 of CM031375.1, read as the reverse complement.
TTCAAAGATATGAAATTCATATTTTCCTGTTATAATCTTTAAAAGATTCAGAACAGTTTTATTTGTTACATTATTGGACCAATCTTATTTCTGTAACAAATCAAATCAGAAGATTAGTTTTATTTTGCAAGACTGAAGGCTATATAAGGAGGAGGGCTGCTGCTATTCAAGATACGAATTTAGAGTTTAAGATCAGAGAATTGAGTCTTAGTTGTTTTTAAGCTTTTGCTTTATTTTTGTACGCCACTCATATGCTTTGAGTTGGTTTAGGATTTTTATTGAGTTGTAATTCATTCTAAGCCTCTAGGTACGAATGAAGTTGTGTTTTTGAAGTTTTCTGAAAAACAGAGTGTTTTTAATTAAGGGTTTCAGTAACAGGTTTGTTACTTGAATAGGAAGTTAGTGGTCTCTAATACTCAACGTGTTGGGTAGAATTCAAGACTAGGAGGAAGTTAATTGCTTAGGCTGGGAACTGGGAGTCAGTGTCTTGAGTCATAAGGATTAATTCCTATAGTGGAATTCCTTCCTGGATTGGTATCCCCCAGAGTAGGAGGTGTTTACTCCAAACTGGGTTAACAAACCTCTGTGCCTGTTTACTTTCCTGCACTTTAATTTGCTGCTTGTGTGTGTTTGTGTTTGTGCTCTGTTTTGCAAATTATTGTGTCCTGTGTGTTGTTCAGAACCTGTTTGGTTCAGAACCTGATTTCTCTTTAGTATTGCCTGGCCAGAATTTCAATTGGCATCAGAGCAGGCACCCTGCCTGTAAATTGGGTGAGATCCAGAGGAGTTAATATCTGGCAAGCATGGATAGAGAAGGAGGATATGTCAATAGACCACCACTACTAGATGGCACAAACTATGAGTATTGGAAGTCAAGGATGTGTGCTTTTCTAAAGTCTATTGACAGCAGGACTTGGAAAGCTGTGATTAAAGGCTGGGATCATCCTGTGTATACAGACAAAGATGGTAACAAGACTGAGGTTCTGAAGCCTGAGGAGGAATGGACCAAAGCTGAAGATGATCTGTCTCTGGGAAATTCAAAAGCTTTGAATGCTATCTTTAATGGTGTTGATCAGAACATGTTCAGACTCATCAAACAATGTACTGTGGCTAAGGATGCTTGGGAAATTCTGAAGACCACTCATGAAGGAACTTCTAAGGTGAAGATGTCCAGATTGCAGCTTCTGACAACCAAGTTTGAGAACCTGAAGATGAAAGAGGATGAATCCATTCAAGATTTTTACATGAATGTGCTGGACATGGCAAATTCTTTTGACTCACTTGGGGAGAAGATGTCTGATGAGAAGTTGGTGAGAAAAATCCTCAGGTCCCTGCCTAGAAGATTTTGTAGTACCCTAATTTTGTCCTACGCATTTTAAAATCAAAAAAATCAAAGAGGGGAAAAAAGTCAAAAGTCAACAAAAGTCAACAGAAAAGTCAACTTTTCAAAATTGAGGACTTCGCAATGCGAAGCTCACTTCGCACTGCGAAGTCTGCGATTTTTCTGTAGATTTTTGGTTTCTTGGATTTAATTCCAGAATTTGTTGCACATCACTTCCATAATTATTTTAAGTAGCATTCATGGCTAATTGGGCCAAGCAAAGCCAGAGTTGAAGGACTTGCCATTAATGCCAAGGTTGGAAGCTTTTTCTTCCAACCTAGCATGTGACAAGCAAGTGGGCTTGCCCTTGGGCAGCTCTAGTACCTCCCAGGTGACCTGCTAACCACCACAAGGTTGCCAGCCACCTGCTTGAGGACTTTCCTCCTGCTTGCTGCCCCAAAAACCAGTCAAACCAGCTGGATTTTCTCACTTGAAAAGCCATGAGTGCCTACTCTGTTTTGCAGCAGCTTTTCACCCTCTCACACCAGCCAATTTTAGCCTTTTCATCCTTCAATCTCTGCACATTACAGTGCACGTTTTTATTGACCAACCATTGAGATTGCAAGGATTGATCCCCAAGCATTAGCCAATTGCAAATCAGCTTTGTTCTTCATCATTACCTTCTAGAATAGGTTGAATTTGTGGCTGAAATCAAGCTGGATCTTGCCCCTTGGCACAAGGCAGGGTTGCCTCTATCCATTAGCATTTAATGCAAAGGGATTCAGCTTGATCTTGGCCACAAATCAGCTGAATTTTGGGATTGTGTAATGATGACAAAGATTTGATTTTGGCCTATAAATAGAAGGCAATGCCCAAAGGAAAAAACACAGTTAACATAGCATTCAAAGAGCAGAAACTCTACTCATTTCAACCTACAAATCTCCACAAATAACCAGAAAAAAACCAATCCACAAAAAGCTTACAAAAGTTCAAGTTCATCACAAATCTTCAAACTTCTTGTGAAAGCTTTCAACAAAATCAAACCAAGTGCAGCTGGAGCTTTGCTAAGGAGTTCTGTAAGTTACTAAGCTCTTTATCTTGCATTTATAATTGTGTTTGCATAGCATTTTGGCTCAAAACCTTTTGATCCTAAAAACCCCTTTTGAATTTCAAAGAAATCCCAAGGTTTTCAAAACATCAAAATTGGTTTGTCCAACCTTTTTCATCCCAAAAACTCAAAGCTTTTCACCCACCTATAAGGTCCTGAGTGTGTTCAGAAGTTGTTTCTGAACAAATGTTCAGAAACAGCTTCTGAACCCAAAATTTCGCATGCTTCGCAGTGCGAAGTCATGGTCGCAGTGCGACCATGACAGAACTCAGAACCTGAGTTTTTGTGTCCAAACAACCAATTTTTGAGGTTCTAGCCCCTGAGCTCAGAACCTAAGAGTTTTTAAACCCATGTTCTTCAAACCATAACAAGGTTTTTTGCGTATTTTTGGCAAAATCACAAGTTCGTATAACCATTTTGTGGATAACTTGCAAAGCAAGTTATGTTCCCAAACTTTCAAAACCACATGAACAAACAAGCTATGTTCATCTTTTCAATCTAAACTTGAACAATAAATATTGTTCATGATGTTCAAAACTCAAAGATGAACATACACCGTTTACGTTCGCATTTTCGCAAAATGAGACGAACTTGCGCGCTTTCTAGCAAATTTGCTAAACCTTCCCATTTTGGGTTTTCAAACCAAATGTTTTGACATACCTTGGGATTTCTAAAGAATTCAATCCAAAAACATGAATGAAAAAGGGATGGTGTGACGTATGTCTCTCCATCGCCCCGATTGTACGAATGCGTGACGTATGTCTCGTCGCTCGGACAATCGTCATTCCTTTTTTAATATGTACAACCCTAACCAAACCAAATCTTGGCCCCTTGTGGTCAATCCAAGCCTTTTGGTCCCCCGTTGGCCATTAGACTCAACCCCTCGACTCGTTAGAGTCCACTCGGTCAATGTTCGACTCGTCCGAGTCCATTGTACCCGTTCTTGATCTCAGTGGATCAATCGAACAATCGCCCGACTCTTCGGAGTCCACTCGGTCAATGTTTGACTCGTTTGAGTCCATTGTACCTCCCTTGGTCCCATGGCGACCAATTCAACCCTCTACCCTAACGGACGTACCTTTTAACAATTCTAATGTGGTTCGCGAACGAACGCTTAATAAGTCTCCAAGTGCGAGCATACAAGCAACGTTTAATCGCAAGAATTCGGTTAAAACATCGTCCAATTAAAATCAACCAACACACATACGTTTTTCTACCAAAGAACTACGTATGCTTTGAATTCTCCGACTACCGGGAGATACGTAGGAGCAAGATCGACATCTTGTCAAGCACAATAATAAAAAACTTTTCTTCGTTTGTTTTTATCTCTTTCCCCCCTTTTATTATATTTTTAACATAAATGAACATGCACGCAAAGTATTAAAAAGCAATTCAAGTTTTAACCAAATAGAAGGTTCCCGTTGAGTACAACGGACGTGAGGGGTGCTAATACCTTCCCCTTGCGTAATCGACTCCCGAACCCAACAATGGTTGCGATGACCTAATCCTTATCCTCATCGTCAAAAGGGTTTTATTATCGTTTCCCTTTACAAACAAAAAAAACTTAAGGGTTTATCAACGTTCCCTTTACACAAAAACTTTGGTGGCGGCTTCACAAAGGCACCTCCGAGCGTTCGAGGACGTCCTCGGAGGATCTGCGCGTCTTTTTCCCGAGGAAAAAAACGAGGTGCGCACAGCTGGCGACTCCGCTGGGGACCCTGTTCCCACTAGCGAGTCAAGCCTAACCTATTTGGGTTAAAGACAATTGCTTTATTTTCTTTGCGTGCCATGTTTATTTATTTTATTCATGCATGTTATATTTATGCTTTATGTTTATATTTGCTTTATTTGCTTTATATTCATATTATATATATCAAATGTGGGGGTTACTTGAGTGATGTTACTCCACATTGTTCGGGTTAATGCCGGACGTGTGAGGCTCTCTACCCGAGCTTGAGAAAAACACTAAGTTAGAAGGAGGTTGTGTGCGGAAGCCCGCGTTGACGTATGTCCGTGAGGTGGGATGTCCAACCCCGCTTAGATGAGATTTTCACGTGGAATTAATTGAAGTCATGTCGACGTATGTCCATAGACAACCCTAATTCCATGTGAGATCTATGACTCTAAGGACCTCTTCTTAGGAGATTTCCCAATTTAGAGCCTACATGTGAGGATGGGGGGAAGTTCCGAACCTTCATAAACCATACCCTTGCATAACATTTGCATTCATGAAAGTAATTTTCGCATCATTTTGCTTTATAGGAGTTTAAAAAGAACGAACAAATATTAGCAAAAGAGAAATATGGATTCCGGGAACAAAAACACACTCGTCTTCAAGCTCAAGATTCCTAAGCCAAGCACAATCGTCCCCAACAAAGTGGAGGGAGAGCTTAAGGTTAAAATTCGGGAGTTAGAATTGAAGCACCTCCAAGCTTTAGGAGAAATTACTAGGACGAAGAGAGATCGTGATGAAGTATCACATTCTCTCCTAGTATGCCAAAAACGGCTAAGAACCTCCGAAGGGAAAAGGGATTGGATAGGAGGCGGCTTGGTTAGTGCGGATGCCAACCTTGTTGCCAAGGACGAAGAGTTGGAAAGAATCTTACATTCCAACCAAGAGCTCAAGAAGTTTGGCGAATTAGCCATCGAAGCTCAACGAAAATGGAGGTTGAAATTCCAAGAGAAAAATCAACAGCTCCAAGAAGTAGTGAAAGACTACAAAGAGCAGCTTCAAGCCGAGCGCGTCCAGCGGCAAAGACATGAGAGTCTCTCTCATCAAGGGAGGCTAAAGTGCGATCATCTCGAAGAAGACATCAAGAAATTCGAAGAGTACTTCGACAAGATTGCAAGAGCTCATGGGGACCACATTGCACAACTACACGATGAAATTAGAAGTGCAAGAGTCAAGCTAGACCAGCGCAAGGAAGTGATTGAGTATGTATGGCAAGACGCCACCCGATTAAGTGAGGATTTCACTAAATTGGTTGCATTCTCAAATTTGGTGATCACCCAACTTCCAAAGAAGCTAGCGGAGGCCGAGATGGTCATGCCCTACTTTGTCATCCCTGTGGAGATCCAGAAGTTTATGAAGTTCTGCAAGGACACCATAGATTTCTATAGGGAGGAAATGAGCAAAGCCGAGAAGCGAGTGGCTATTTGATTTGTAATAGCATTAGTTACACTTTGTAAACAAATGTTATTTAATCAAATATATTTTGAAGTATAATCAATTTCCCGGTCTTTAATATTTCGAATTTGCTAATATTAATCGTGCACCTTTAAACTCCATAAAGCAAAATAAAAACACGCATATTTTGCATACTCATAAGCATACATGCATCCACATGCATCTTCATGCATTTTTTCAAAAAAAAACTCATTCATTTCCCTAAAAACAGTGCAAAGCAATCATAGCCCGAAAACCCCGAAAGCCCTCGGTCCAAGAACCAGATATTCAACACTCGTACGGAACACGAGCTAACAAACAAAGGATCATGGACAATTTGGAACAAACTCAAGCGGCTTTGAGAGAGGAAGTTGATGGAATGAAAGGAAAAATGGATCAAATGCTAGAATTAATGCAAGCTCTATCGGCACGAGAAAGCCACCCTCGCCCAACAACGGATGCATCCAATGTGCAATGGCCTCCTTATGGTTTACCTGTGGGTTATACCCCACCCTTTGAGAATGAGGGTCAAGGACCACCTCCGCCACCGTTCTCAATCCCCGTAAGGAATGAAGAGCGTCGTCCTCAAGGAACTTCCACTACTCAGCATGAAGTAATTCCCCACGATGTGGAGAATAGCCAGCTAAGGCAATCTGCTCCCGACACCACCCACCAAGACAATGATACCACCCAAATGTATCGAGTTTTGGAAGAGAGGTTGAAAGCTGTTGAGGGTTTCAGCTCATATGGTGCCCACAACGCCTTGGACATGTGCCTAGTGCCCGACGTGGTAATTCCTCCGAAGTTCAAAGCACCGGACTTCGAGAAATACAAAGGAATTCAATGCCCTCGGAATCATCTAAGGATGTTCTGTAGGAAGATGGCGGCTTACGCAATGAACGAGAAACTCATGGTGCATGTGTTTCAAGATAGTTTAAGCGGAGCGTCCTTGGATTGGTACATGCAGCTCGAGCGTACCCATGTCCAAACTTGGAAGGATCTAGCCGATGCCTTCCTAAAGCAATACAAATATAATTTGGACATGGCTCCAAATAGGATGCAACTACAAAACCTCCTGCAAAGAAGCAATGAGTCCTTCAAGGAGTACGCTCAGCGGTGGAGAGAACTAGCTTCTCGTGTACAACCACCACTGTTGGAGAGAGAACTTGTCGACACCTTTATGGGCACACTTCAAGGCCCATATTACGACAAGATGATTGGAAGTACGTCTGCCGGTTTCTCCGATCTAGTCATGGTCGGTGAAAGAATAGAAGATGGAGTAAAGAGAGGAAAAATCCAAGGCTCTCCAGAAGCTCAAAGTGGAGCTAGAAAGCCCCCCAGCAACTTTCACAAAAAGAAAGAGGGGGAGACAAATGCCGTTCTAATGGGTCCATCCTACCCACCACCAAATCAAATGCCTCACTACCACTATCCTTATGTGGCAGCAGCAACGGCTCAAGGGCGTTACTCACCTCAAGTAATTCCCGCAAATCCACCTCGACAACCAGTAGTGTTGCCGCAGCAAAATCAACAGCAACAGCAACAAGGCGGGTACCCACCAAGGAATCAGGCGAGCTCAAGGAACAGTTACTATAATAGGCAGTTTGATCCTGTACCTATGTCTTATGGTCAGATCTTGCCATACCTAATCCAAAAGGGTATGGTCGAGACAAGACTACTACCACCAATGTCGCCACCATATCCACAGTGGTACGACGCAAATGCCAAATGTGATTTCCACGCAGGGTCCGTGGGGCACAATATCGAAAACTGTAGAGTTTTCAAACACAAGGTGCAGGATCTTATTGACAAGAAGCTGTTATCCTTCAAAGAGGAAAGCCCCAATGTGAAGAACAACACATTGCCGGGGCATGCGGGTCCCTCTGTAAATGCGGTGGAGGAACAAGAGGACTTTGGTCCAGTCAAAAGGGTAGCCAATGTTAGGACTCCCCTGTCAACCATAAGGGAGCGTTTAACCGGCTTTGGATTATTCGAGGAAATGCACGTCAACTGTGAAGCCTGCAAGGTCAACCCGGATAAGTGCAAAGAGTTGAAGAACTGTCTTCAAGAGTTAATGGACCAAGGTTGGATCCAAATTGGCTACATAAAGGAGGGCACGGACATTGCTACCTTAGAGTCTAACGGCCCAAAACCTCTCGAGATCCCATACCAAAGGAGAGAGGTACCAATGCCAATACAACCCATAACATTCCACGTACCTGCACCCTTCTCTTTTGAAAGCACAAAGAGGGTACCATGGAATTACCAACCTGTGGCTTATGTGGAAGGAAAACCACTAGCCAAAATCGAGCCCAGCATCACTAACATTACCGGTGTTGGAGGAATGACTAGAAGTGGTAGAGTCTTCGCTCCGAAAGAACTCGGGAAGACGCCAGCTGTACTACCAAAGGAGCCGCTCAAAGAAAAGAGCGTGGAGGAAAAAGAGAACCAAGCGGGGCCTTCTCAAAAGACAATCCCGCAAAAAGAGGCCGAAGAGTTCCTAAGGATAATCCAAAAGAGCGAGTACAAGATCATTGACCAGCTAGGTCAAACTCCCTCCAAGATCTCCATGCTATCCTTACTACTCAGCTCGGAAGCACACCGGGAAGCACTACTACGGATCCTCAGTGAGGCACATGTCACCAAGGACATTCCGGTGGACCAATTCGACGGGATAGTCGGAAATATTACCTCAAGTAGGTACTTGGGTTTCAATGGCGATGAGCTACCCGACGATGGGCACATTCATAACCGCGCCTTACATATCTCCGTGAAATGCATGGACCACATCCTCTCAAGAGTGCTAGTGGACACGGGGTCATCATTGAATGTCATGCCCAAGACTACCCTCCTCAAACTCTCATGTGAAGGGACCGTAATGAAGCCCAGGGCCTTGGTCGTAAAAGCTTTCGATGGGTCAAGAAGAGCCGTTATGGGGGAGATCGACTTACCAGTCCAAATCGGACCTAAGGTTTTCACCATAACCTTCCAAGTCATGGACATTAATCCAACATATAGTTGTCTTCTCGGACGACCATGGATCCATGCGGCCGGAGCCATTACCTCTACCCTGCACCAGAAACTGAAGTTCATCATTGATAACCAAATGATTGTAGTTTCCGGGCAAGAGGACATGATGGTAAGCCATCTCTCATCTTTCCGTTACATAGAAGCGGATGAAGAAGCTGTGGACGTCCCATTCCAATCTTTGGAAGTGGCAAATGTCGTGACATTGAGCTCGAAGCCCAAGGAAAAGGCTAGGACAGCCATGTCATCATGGAGGGCAATAAGAGAGGCCCTAGAAGAAAGCCGACCCACCGGATGGGGCAAGGTAGTGGACATACCGGAGAAGAAAAATCGCTTCGGGTTGGGGTATCATCCATCAGCCGAAACTTTCTCAAAGCCTCCAAAGCAAGGGGTTCTCCCCATCTCGGAAACATTCATCAGTGCGGGGTTTATCCATGAAGATCAAGTGGCTCTACTCGAAGACGTAGATGAAGACGTGCCTGAATTGGTGTACCGTTGCGCTTCGGATGAAGCTTTGAACAATTGGAGGGCTATCGCGATTCCCGAGATTATTACCAGGATCAAGTAATAAACCATGTTTGTTTGTTTTTTACTTTTAAATAAAAAAAATCATTTAGCTCTGCCCAAGGCAAATGATTAGTCGTGTGGGGCCCCCATGTTTTATAAGTTATTTACAATCAAGAATAAAAGCAATCTTTTATGTTCATTTGAGTCTTTTTCTTTTTTTTGCATTTGTTTTAAAAAATTTTTTTCTACAAAAAGCCAAAAAAAATCATACTCATGCAGATCTACAAATCCACCCTCCAAAAACAACACTGCCTTAAACCCTTATGACTTCGATTGCCCGATTAATCAAACGGAAGATGATGAAGAGGACGATTATGAACCGCCTGAAGAATTGTCTAGACTTGCAAATCAAGGGGATAGGGTAATACAACCTCACCAAGAATCAGTTGAAAAGGTCAACTTGGGGACCGAAGAGGATAAGAAAGAGGTCAAGATAGGAGCCTCCCTGCACGAGGATGTGAAAGGAAAGTTGATCAAGCTTCTGCAAGAGTACGTGGACGTATTCGCTTGGTCGTATCAAGACATGCCGGGTTTAGACCCTAACATCGTTGTACACAAGCTGCCACTCAAGCCGGAATGCCCGCCAGTGAAGCAGAAATTGAGAAGAACTCGACCCGATATGGCTCTCAAGATCAGAGAGGAGGTCAAAAAGCAATTCGATGCCGGTTTCTTAGCTGTAACCAAGTATCCAACATGGGTTGCCAACATTGTGCCAGTTCCGAAGAAGGATGGCAAGGTGAGGATGTGTGTGGATTATCGAGACTTGAATAGAGCAAGCCCAAAGGACGATTTCCCGCTACCACACATCGACATATTGGTGGACAACACCGCCCAATTCTCAGTCTTTTCCTTTATGGATGGCTTCTCGGGATATAACCAAATCAAGATGGCTCCAGAGGACATGGAGAAAACTACATTCATCACCCCATGGGGAACATTCTGCTATAAGGTAATGCCTTTCGGATTAACAAATGCCGGGGCAACATACCAAAGAGCAATGGTGACTCTTTTCCACGACATGATCCATAAGGAAATTGAGGTCTACGTCGACGATATGATTGCCAAATCCCAAACGGAGGAGGATCATCTAGTCCATCTACGAAAGCTTTTCGAACGCCTAAGAAAATTCAAGCTGCGCTTAAATCCCAACAAGTGCACATTTGGCGTTAGATCCGGGAAGTTATTGGGCTTCATCGTCAGCCAAAGAGGTATTGAAGTAGATCCCGATAAGGTAAAGGCCATCCAAGAAATGCCAGCGCCAAATACCGAGAAAGAAGTCCGGGGTTTCTTAGGAAGATTGAACTACATCGCCAGGTTCATCTCACACATGACAGCTACCTGCGAACCAATCTTCAAGCTGCTAAGGAAAAACCAAGCCGTTCATTGGAACGTGGATTGCCAAGAGGCGTTTGACAAGATCAAACAATACCTGCAAGAACCACCGATCTTAATACCTCCGGTTCCGGGTAAACCCCTCATCTTATACCTAACCGTACTTGAAAGATCAATGGGTTGTGTGTTAGGACAACAAGATGAAACGGGAAGGAAAGAGCACGCAATCTACTACTTAAGCAAGAAGTTTACCGACTGTGAAACAAGGTATACTTCACTTGAAAAGACTTGCTGCGCTTTAGCATGGGCTGCTCGACGTCTAAGGCAATACATGTTGACCCATACAACTTGGTTGATATCAAAGATGGATCCCATCAAGTACATCTTCGAAAAACCTGCCCTCACAGGGAAGATAGCCCGTTGGCAAATGCTGCTGTCTGAGTATGACATCCAATATGTTGCTCAAAAAGCCATCAAAGGGAGTGTTTTATCCGAGCACCTTGCTCACCAACCCTTGGAGGATTATCAACCCATACAGTTCGACTTCCCGGACGAAGATGTCGTAGCTTTGAATGACGAAGAGGTCACAAGCGATGATGAAGGACCAGAACCAGGAGCTCAATGGAAGCTCGCTTTCGACGGCGCCTCAAATGCCATGGGACACGGTATCGGAGCAGTTTTAATCTCCCCAAGAAATGGATACCAACCCTTCACAGCAAGGTTGTGCTTTGACTGCACCAGTAACATGGCAGAATATGAAGCATGTATCCTGGGCCTCGAAGCCGCAATGGATCTAAGAATCAAAAACCTTGAAGTATACGGTGACTCAGCCTTAGTCATCTATCAGGTCAAAGGAGAATGGGAAACGAGACATCCCAATTTAATTCCCTATCAAGCCCGGGTTGTAGAATTGATCAAGCATTTTGATGAAATCAATTTCCACCACATACCTCGAGAAGAAAATCAGGTAGCAGATGCTTTGGCTACATTATCATCAATGTACCAAGTAAATTCTTACAATGAAGCACCAATCATAAGGATGGATCGTAGAGACAAACCAGTTGTATGCGCATCAGTCGAAGAAGAACTTGACAACAAACCTTGGTTCTACGACATCAAGCGATACCTCGAAGAGCAAGAGTATCCAGAAAATGTCTCGCACACCGACAAGAGGACCCTCAGAAGATTGGCATCCCAGTTCTTCCTCAGTGGAAATACCCTCTACAAAAGAAATTATGACATGGTCCTGCTCAGATGTGTGGATAAACATGAAGCGGACATGCTCATCAAAGAAATCCACGAGGGATCTTTTGGAACCCATGCTAATGGGCATGCAATGGCAAAGAAAATCTTAAGGGCGGGCTACTATTGGTTAACCATGGAAGCTGATTGTTTCCACTATGCCAAGACTTGTCACAAGTGCCAGATTTACGCCGACAAAGTGCATGTGCCACCAACTCCACTGAATGTCATGACTTCACCTTGGCCTTTCTCTATGTGGGGCATAGACATGATTGGAATGATCGAGCCCAAAGCGTCAAATGGACATCGCTTCATCCTCGTTGCCATCGATTACTTCACCAAATGGGTAGAAGCAGCTTCGTATGCAAACGTAACCAAACAAGTGGTAGCCCGATTTATCAAGAAGGAAATCATCTGCCGTTATGGTACTCCCCACAAAATCATCACCGATAATGGGGCAAACCTAAACAACAAGACAATGAAGGAGTTGTGCAAAGATTTCAAGATTGAGCACCATAATTCCTCCCCTTACCGACCAAAGATGAACGGTGCGGTAGAAGCAGCCAATAAGAACATAAAGAAGATCATCCAAAAGATGGTGACAACATATAAGGATTGGCATGAGATGCTTCCCTTTGCGCTACATGGCTACAGAACAGCCATTCGCACTTCAACTGGGGCAACCCCCTTCTCCTTAGTATACGGTATGGAAGCTGTTCTCCCCGTAGAGGTGGAAATTCCTTCGCTAAGGGTCTTGATGGAAACCAAGCTAGAAGAAGCTGAATGGGTCCAAACGAGGTTCGACCAACTGAATCTCATAGAGGAGAAGCGTCTGACGGCAATATGTCACGGACAACTCTATCAAAGGAGGCTCAAGAGAGCATTCGACAAGAAGGTCCGTCCTCGAGAGTTCAAAGAAGGAGACCTAGTGCTCAAGAAGATATTACCTATCCACAAAGATCCCCGAGGGAAGTGGACTCCCAGCTATGATGGGCCGTACGTGGTAAAGAAAGCTTTCTCAGGCGGAGCCCTGATCATCACCACTATGGACGGAGAGGAGTTCCCACTATCAATAAACTCCGATGCAGTCAAGAGGTATTATGCCTAGAAAAAAAAGAAAAGAAAAAGAGCTCGCTAAATCGAAAACCTGAAAGGGCGGTTTAGGCAATAGAGAGCGTCCTGCTAGATTGAAAACCTGAAAAGGCGGTCTAGGCAAAAATTAAGGACATCAAAAAAGGAAATACACCCCGGTGGATTGAGAACTCGAAAGAGCGATCCAGGCAAAAGTTAGGGGTTAACAAAAAAGAAAGGCAATGACTGCAACATCCAAGCTCCGGACAAGATTCAAGAGGAGAGGAATCGGTCTCGTCAGCATCTTCCAACAAACGAAAATATCAAAGTCATAAGGAAATAGCATGTGTTGTGCCAAAACCAACATTTTCTTTTTGCTTTTTCTTGTCTTTCTCTATCTCACTTCTCACTTTGTGTATCTTTTTACCCATTCAAGAAGTCAAATCTGCATTGAATAAATTTCCTTTTGTTATTTTATGTTCTCAGTAGTGCATAAAATTTTGTTTTATTCATGATGAAAATGCTTTAAAACATGGGAAATAAACAAAAGAATTTTCTTCCAAAAAAGAGAAAAAAACAAACAAACTTTGCTTTATTTTGAGTCTTCGTGAATTCTGAAAGAATTGCGGTAGTTCCTACCAAAATATTGCACCAAAGGACTTATGCTCCTTAGCTAAGGCAAGTGTGTAGCTCGCGGCACGCGGAGCGCATGAACCCCAAGGGTCAAGCGGAACAAAATTCCCCAATAAACACCCTGAACATCCAAACACCAACAAAGGCTGGATATCGATCATGCTTCCAAAATGATCCTTTATCCCCATAAGCCAAACCTCATTGATATTCCCCAGGGAGTATCAACCCCAAACAAGAGTCCAATCATTATTGGCAAAAAACACAAATTTTCGGGCTTAGGCTCGAACTACACCGGTTTTGATCCCATTTGGGTATGTAGGCAAAGGACCTCGTCCTTCCAAACCGACCAACCAAAAAACAAAACACAAAAAAGAGAGCCCAACTGTCATGAACATAACCACAAACAAAGACCGACTTTGCTCGGCACCCAACCAACATCATTTTATTCATGCATGCATATTTAAAACCATTCATACACATGCATTTCATTTCATAAAACCTGCATCCTCAACAAGGATCCTCCAGTGAGCATCACATGTTCACCAACATCCATTAACATTCAACCAGGGGCACCTATTTAGGGTAAGACCACAGCTCGTTAGGAATCGACATTCAGAAGCAGTACCTGAATAAGATCACCTAGCTTAGGTATCGATCTCTAGAAGCAATACCTAGAGTAGATCACCTCCCCCAGTGTATCGACCTTCAGTGTTAGCGGCTGAATAAGATCACAGCTCGTTAGGAATCGATATTCAGAAGCAGTACCTGAATAAGATCACCTAGCTTAGGTATCGACCTCTAGAAGCAATACCTAGAGTAGATTACCTACCTCAATGTTCCACCTCTAGTGACAGTGCCTAGAGTAGATTACTACCCCCAGTGTATCGACCTCTAGTTGAAAGTGCCTAGATAAGATCACAGCTCGTTAGGAATCGATCTTCAGTTGAAAGTGCCTGAATAAGATTACCTAGCTCAGGTATCGACCTCTAGTGACAGTGCCTAGAGTAGATCACCTCCATCAATGTTCCACCTCTAGTGACAGTGCCTAGAGAAGATCACCACCCTCAGGAATCGACCTCTAGTGAAAGTGCCTAGATAAGATTACCTTTATTCCCCAGTGGATCTACCTCCAGTGTTAGCGGCTGGATACGATCAACCCCTACCAACCCATTGCATTTGCATTTCGCGAAGGACAAAATTCGGGTCCTTCTTTTTCTTTTTACTTAATTGATCTCCGCAAAGAGTTCATGAGATGCCCTCGGCACTCACGCACTCTATGCGAAGACACAATTAAGTAGGGGCAGCTGTAGTACCCTAATTTTGTCCTACGCATTTTAAAATCAAAAAAATCAAAGAGGGGAAAAAAGTCAAAAGTCAACAAAAGTCAACAGAAAAGTCAACTTTTCAAAATTGAGGACTTCGCAATGCGAAGCTCACTTCGCACTGCGAAGTCTGCGATTTTTCTGTAGATTTTTGGTTTCTTGGATTTAATTCCAGAATTTGTTGCACATCACTTCCATAATTATTTTAAGTAGCATTCATGGCTAATTGGGCCAAGCAAAGCCAGAGTTGAAGGACTTGCCATTAATGCCAAGGTTGGAAGCTTTTTCTTCCAACCTAGCATGTGACAAGCAAGTGGGCTTGCCCTTGGGCAGCTCTAGTACCTCCCAGGTGACCTGCTAACCACCACAAGGTTGCCAGCCACCTGCTTGAGGACTTTCCTCCTGCTTGCTGCCCCAAAAACCAGTCAAACCAGCTGGATTTTCTCACTTGAAAAGCCATGAGTGCCTACTCTATTTTGCAGCAGCTTTTCACCCTCTCACACCAGCCAATTTTAGCCTTTTCATCCTTCAATCTCTGCACATTACAGTGCACGTTTTTATTGACCAACCATTGAGATTGCAAGGATTGATCCCCAAGCATTAGCCAATTGCAAATCAGCTTTGTTCTTCATCATTACCTTCTAGAATAGGTTGAATTTGTGGCTGAAATCAAGCTGGATCTTGCCCCTTGGCACAAGGCAGGGTTGCCTCTATCCATTAGCATTTAATGCAAAGGGATTCAGCTTGATCTTGGCCACAAATCAGCTGAATTTTGGGATTGTGTAATGATGACAAAGATTTGATTTTGGCCTATAAATAGAAGGCAATGCCCAAAGGAAAAAACACAGTTAACATAGCATTCAAAGAGCAGAAACTCTACTCATTTCAACCTACAAATCTCCACAAATAACCAGAAAAAAACCAATCCACAAAAAGCTTACAAAAGTTCAAGTTCATCACAAATCTTCAAACTTCTTGTGAAAGCTTTCAACAAAATCAAACCAAGTGCAGCTGGAGCTTTGCTAAGGAGTTCTGTAAGTTACTAAGCTCTTTATCTTGCATTTATAATTGTGTTTGCATAGCATTTTGGCTCAAAACCTTTTGATCCTAAAAAACCCCTTTTGAATTTCAAAGAAATCCCAAGGTTTTCAAAACATCAAAATTGGTTTGTCCAACCTTTTTCATCCCAAAAACTCAAAGCTTTTCACCCACCTATAAGGTCCTGAGTGTGTTCAGAAGTTGTTTCTGAACAAATGTTCAGAAACAGCTTCTGAACCCAAAATTTCGCATGCTTCGCAGTGCGAAGTCATGGTCGCAGTGCGACCATGACAGAACTCAGAACCTGAGTTTTTGTGTCCAAACAACCAATTTTTGAGGTTCTAGCCCCTGAGCTCAGAACCTAAGAGTTTTTAAACCCATGTTCTTCAAACCATAACAAGGTTTTTTGCGTATTTTTGGCAAAATCACAAGTTCGTATAACCATTTTGTGGATAACTTGCAAAGCAAGTTATGTTCCCAAACTTTCAAAACCACATGAACAAACAAGCTATGTTCATCTTTTCAATCTAAACTTGAACAATAAATATTGTTCATGATGTTCAAAACTCAAAGATGAACATACACCGTTTACGTTCGCATTTTCGCAAAATGAGACGAACTTGCGCGCTTTCTAGCAAATTTGCTAAACCTTCCCATTTTGGGTTTTCAAACCAAATGTTTTGACATACCTTGGGATTTCTAAAGAATTCAATCCAAAAACATGAATGAAAAAGGGATGGTGTGACGTATGTCTCTCCATCGCCCCGATTGTACGAATGCGTGACGTATGTCTCGTCGCTCGGACAATCGTCATTCCTTTTTTAATATGTACAACCCTAACCAAACCAAATCTTGGCCCCTTGTGGTCAATCCAAGCCTTTTGGTCCCCCGTTGGCCATTAGACTCAACCCCTCGACTCGTTAGAGTCCACTCGGTCAATGTTCGACTCGTCCGAGTCCATTGTACCCGTTCTTGATCTCAGTGGATCAATCGAACAATCGCCCGACTCTTCGGAGTCCACTCGGTCAATGTTTGACTCGTTTGAGTCTATTGTACCTCCCTTGGTCCCATGGCGACCAATTCAACCCTCTACCCTAACGGACGTACCTTTTAACAATTCTAATGTGGTTCGCGAACGAACGCTTAATAAGTCTCCAAGTGCGAGCATACAAGCAACGTTTAATCGCAAGAATTCGGTTAAAACATCGTCCAATTAAAATCAACCAACACACATACGTTTTTCTACCAAAGAACTACGTATGCTTTGAATTCTCCGACTACCGGGAGATACGTAGGAGCAAGATCGACATCTTGTCAAGCACAATAATAAAAAACTTTTCTTCGTTTGTTTTTATCTCTTTCCCCCCTTTTATTATATTTTTAACATAAATGAACATGCACGCAAAGTATTAAAAAGCAATTCAAGTTTTAACCAAATAGAAGGTTCCCGTTGAGTACAACGGACGTGAGGGGTGCTAATACCTTCCCCTTGCGTAATCGACTCCCGAACCCAACAATGGTTGCGATGACCTAATCCTTATCCTCATCGTCAAAAGGGTTTTATTATCGTTTCCCTTTACAAACAAAAAAAACTTAAGGGTTTATCAACGTTCCCTTTACACAAAAACTTTGGTGGCGGCTTCACAAAGGCACCTCCGAGCGTTCGAGGACGTCCTCGGAGGATCTGCGCGTCTTTTTCCCGAGGAAAAAAACGAGGTGCGCACAGATTTGACATGAAGGTCACTGCAATTGAGGAGGCTCATGATATTTCTGCTATGAAGCTTGAGGAGCTTATTGGGTCATTGCTCAATTTTGAGACTGCATTCTGCAAACAGCCTGATAAGAAAGGGAAAGGTATAGCCTTTACTGTGAATACTGAAGCTGATGATCAACAAGAGTCTGAAGAAGATGACTTATCAGAAGCTCTTGTGTTGCTAGGAAAACAATTCAACAAGATTCTGAAGAATGTTAACAGAAAAGCCAAAGCCAAAGGTCAGAACTTCAGATTCAATAACAAAAAGCAACAAACTGATGAGAAGAAGACCAAGTCTGAGGAGAAAAGTAACCAAGCCAAAGGTGTGCAGTGCTATGAGTGTGAAGGTTATGGACATATCAAAACTGAGTGTCCTACTTTTCTTAAGAAGCAGAAGAAAAGCCTAGCTGTGTCATGGTCTGATGATGGTTCTGAAGAAGATGATGTTAGTGAATCTGATATGTGTGATACTGGTCTGGTTGTAAGGTCAGGAGCTATCTTGAAGAAGGAAGCTGTTTTAGAGTCTGAGACCTTTTCAGAGTCTGACTCAGAGTCTGAAGCCTCATCTGTGTCTGAAGCTGCTAAAACCTCATATGATGAACTAGCTGATAACTACAAGAAGCTGTATACCAGAAGTGCTGAGGTTTGCAAACAAGTTTTGGATCAGAAGGAGACGATTCTACAACTGGAGGCTGAAAAAGGTGAATTGTTAGTGCAGAATTCAGATTTAAAAGAAGAAGTGAACCAACTGAAATCCCAACTTGATCAAATGAAGAAGCAAGTGAAGATGTTGAACTCTGCTACTGATAAGTTGGAGAACATTTTGGGGAATCAGCAACAAGGAAAAACTGGTTTAGGTTTTGTTGATCAGACTCAGATTCCTAAACAGATGAATTTTGTCCCTGCCACTCAAAGTGTTGTTCCTATGATTGGAACATCTCAGAGGAGACCTCAGAAACAAGCCCAGATGCCAGCTCAGAAGCATGATCAGATGCCACCTCAGAAGCAACCCCAGAAAGTTTTCAGAAACAGAAGGAGGAGAAATCATCCATGGATCTGTCATCATTGTGGAAAGAAAGGGCATATCAAACCATTCTGCTTTAAATTGTATGGTTACCCTGAACACTTTCAATTTAGAAGAGTGCAACCAGCTGCACCCAGACACAGTGTTCAGAAGGTGTGGAAACCTAAGGTTCAGAATGTAGGCCTGATTGCTCATACTTCTTTGAGAGCCACTTCAAAAGAAGATTGGTATTTTGATAGTGGGTGTTCAAGACACATGACTGGTGTGAAGAAGCTGTTGAGCAATATCAGATCATACTCCAGAAGTTATGTGACATTTGGAGATGGTGTAAAAGGTCAGATTCTGGGTATTGGTGATTTGAACAGAGAAGGTTTGCCCAGACTTAATGATGTGCTACTGGTGGAAGGATTAACTTCTAATCTGATCAGTATCAGCCAACTTTGTGATCAAGAATTGAAGGTTAATTTCAACAAGCTAGAGTGTATTGTTACTGATCAGGAAGATAAGATTCAGATGAGAGGCTGCAGATCCAAAGACAATTGTTATTTGTGGGTTTCTGAAGAAGAAAGAAGTTTGACTTCTTGTCTTATTAGCTCAGAAGAGGAAGTCAAGCTCTGGCACCAGAAGTTAGGTCATCTGCATCTGAAAGGCATGAAGAAAATTCTAAGTACTGAAGCTATCAGAGGTGTACCAAATCTGAAGATCAATGAGGACAATGTTTGTGGTGATTGTCAAATTGGAAAACAAACAAGAAAGTCTCATCCCAGATTAGTTCACCAGGTAACTACTAAAGCACTAGAACTTGTTCATATGGATTTAATGGGGCCTATGCAAGTAGAAAGTATTGGAGGGAAGAGGTATGCTTTTGTAATGGTAGATGACTACTCAAGATTCACATGGATCAACTTTGTTAGAGAGAAGTCTGATACTTTTGAAGTGTTTAAAGACTTATGTACTCAATTACAAAGAGAGAAGGACTGTGGGATTGTCAGAATCAGAAGTGATCATGGCAAAGAATTTGAGAACAAGAGTTTTTCAGAATTATGTGCTTCTGAAGGTATAAAGCATGAATTCTCTGCACCTATCACACCTCAGCAAAATGGTGTAGTTGAGAGGAAGAATAGGACTTTAGCAGAATGTGCAAGGGTTATGCTGCATGCTAAGAAACTTCCATATATGTTCTGGGCTGAAGCAATGAACACAGCATGTTACATACACAATAGAGTCACTTTGAAAAAGGGAACAGCATCTACACTGTATGAACTGTGGAAAGGAAGGAAGCCTACAGTCAAATATTTCCATGTGTTTGGGAGCAAATGCTACATTTTGGCTGACAGGGAAAACAGAAGAAAACTGGATCCTAAGTCTGATGAGGGCATATTTCTGGGTTATTCAGTGAACAGCAGAGCTTATAGGGTGTTTAATTCAAGAACTAAAGTTGTGATGGAGTCCATTAATGTGGTAATTGATGATCTAACTGCTGAGAAAGATAGAAGTGAGTCTGAAGTTGTTCCAGAGTCTGAACCATCAGAAGAACAAACTTCAGAAGCTGAAATTCATCCAGAGTCTGAAGAAGCAGATGTACATCCAGAACATAATTCTACCAATAAAGGGCCATCTATTAGAATTCAGAAGGATCATCCTAAGGAGCTTATCATTGGGAGTTTGGATCAAGGGGTCAGAACCAGGAGATCAGAACCAGCTGCTACTGATTCATGTTTTGTGTCTAAGTTTGAACCCAAAAATGTGAAAGAAGCCCTGACTGATGAATTTTGGATTGAAGCAATGCAAGATGAGTTGAATCAATTCAAAAGGAGTGAAGTGTGGGATCTGGTTCCAAGACCTGAAGGGTTGAATATAATTGGTACTAAATGGATTTACAAGAATAAAACAGATGAGAATGGTACTGTAGTCAGAAACAAGGCTAGGTTGGTTGCTCAGGGTTATACTCAAGTGGAGGGATTGGACTTTGATGAGACCTTTGCACCTGTGGCCAGACTAGAGTCCATAAGATTACTGTTGGGTGTATCCTGCATTCTCAAGTTCAAATTATTCCAGATGGATGTGAAGAGTGCATTTCTGAATGGATATTTGCAAGAAGAAGTGTATGTTGAACAGCCTAAAGGATTTGTGGATCATAATTTTCCTAATCATGTTTACAAACTGAAGAAGGCCTTGTATGGATTGAAGCAAGCACCAAGAGCATGGTATGAAAGATTAACTCAGTTTCTTGTGGCTCAAGGTTACAGAAAAGGAGGTTCTGATAAGACCTTGTTTGTGAAAGATGAAAATGGGAGTCTGATGATTGCTCAGATTTATGTGGATGATATTGTGTTTGGTGGGATGTCTCAGAAGATGGTCAAACTGTTTGTTCAGCAAATGCAATCAGAATTTGAAATGAGTTTGGTTGGTGAGCTGACATATTTTCTTGGATTACAAGTCAAGCAAATGGAAGATACAATCTTCATTTCTCAAAGTAAGTATGCCAAGAACATAGTGAAGAAATTTGGATTGGAATCTGCTGCTCACAAGAGGACACCAGCTGCTACTCACCTGAAGTTAACTAAGGATGAGCATGGAGTTTCAGTAGACCAAAGTCAGTACAGAAGCATGATTGGGAGCCTATTGTACTTAACTGCAAGTAGGCCTGATATTACATTTGCTGTAGGAGTTTGTGCAAGATATCAAGCTGACCCTAAGATGAGTCATCTGACACAAGTGAAGAGAATTCTGAAATATGTGAATAGCACAAGTGACTATGGAATCATGTATTCTCATAGTACAAGTTCTGAACTGATGGGATATTGTGATGCTGACTGGGCTGGAAGTACTGATGACAGGAAAAGCACCTCAGGAGGTTATTTCTTTTTGGGAAACAATCTAATCTCTTGGTTCAGCAAGAAACAAAATTGTGTGTCATTGTCAACTGCTGAGGCTGAATATATTGCTGCTGGAAGTAGTTGCTCACAATTGGTGTGGATGAAGCAGATGCTGGAGGAGTACAACATTGAACAAAGAACTATGACATTGTTCTGTGACAATTTGAGTGCCATCAACATTTCTAAGAATCCAATTCAGCACAGCAGAACCAAACACATAGACATCAGGCATCATTTTATCAGAAACCTTGTGGAGGACAAGATTGTTCAGCTGGAACATGTAGCTACTGAAGACCAAGTTGCAGACATTTTCACAAAGGCCTTGGATGCTAAGCAGTTTGAAAACTTAAGGAGCAAGTTAGGTGTGTGTTTGCATGAAGAGTTATAGCAATTACTGCAAACTGGATGTGAGGAAGATAGAGTACCTGCCAGTTGTGCCTATGCTAAGTGTGATCCTGAACCTGAGTCTGAATCTACCAAGTTGTCAAGGATCTGTGCTACCTGTTTTGATTTTATTCCCTATTTGAAGACTATGATTGTCAGAATTTTATGGCTAAAAAGGGGGAGAAAATCTTATGTAATGTGTTGGCTCTGATACTAAAAGTCTTATGCAAAGTGTTGCTGCTCAGAAGTTCAAATTTCAGATGTTCAGTTCTCAGTGTGGTTCAGATGTTATTTGTGAAGCTCAGAGTTCATAACCAATGCAACAAGTGCTGTCAAGATGTTATTGAGGGGGAGTATGTGTCTCAGGGGGAGTACAAGGTTGTTTTGATCCTGAGTGTTTTTTGTGATCCTGAAGTGTGCTTCTGATATGCTCTGATACCTTGTTTCTCTGAAGTTCAGTAGTAAGGGGGAGTTTGTGTGAGAAGCTGAGTTGCAGGGGGAGTGTTGTGGAGATTCAGAAGTAAGGGGGAGTGTTTGTGATGATCAAGAGTTGATCAGTAGCTCTGATACCTTGGAGTAGCTCTGATACCTTGTTTGTGATGATCAGGAGTTGATCAGTAGGTTATGTGTGCTTCAGTAGCTGATTTGAACTGAAGCTGGTTTGTGTTTCTCATGATAGTCATAAATGAATCCGCTGCTAATTACTATGTTATGATTGATCATTGTGGAGTTCTTCATTGCTGAGTTGTTTATAAAGGGAGATTGAAGAACTTGGATGGTTTTAGCCAAAAATTTGCCAAAGGGGGAGATTGTTGAGTATTTTGGTGTTGGCTGCATTGTTTGGCAAAACCAAGGTATTGAATAGAAGCATCTTAGTATCTAGAACATTTCTTCAGTTGAAAGTTTTCTCATTTGAAACTGTTCAGTAGCAGAAATTTACATCAGAAGCTGAATGCTCATCAGAAGCACTGTAGCACTTCAGAAGCTGATTCAGGTTCTGATGCTCATGTTGACTTTTGTTGACTTAATCAGAAGCTGCATATTTTCAAGTTATTCTTGTGCGAATCTTTGCAAGATATGCTAAGGTTTTATTATGAATTAAAGCTTCTAGATTGCTGGTTGATTTGAAGAAGATTTTATTGAAGATTTGGTTCAAAGATATGAAATTCATATTTTCCTGTTATAATCTTTAAAAGATTCAGAACAGTTTTATTTGTTACATTATTGGACCAATCTTATTTCTGTATCAAATCAAATCAGAAGATTAGTTTTATTTTGCAAGACTGAAGGCTATATAAGGAGGAGGGCTGCTGCTATTCAAGATACGAATTTAGAGTTTAAGATCAGAGAATTGAGTCTTAGTTGTTTTTAAGCTTTTGCTTTATTTTTGTACGCCACTCATATGCTTTGAGTTGGTTTAGGATTTTTATTGAGTTGTAATTCATTCTAAGCCTCTAGGTACGAATGAAGTTGTGTTTTTGAAGTTTTCTGAAAAACAGAGTGTTTTTAATTAAGGGTTTCAGTAACAGGTTTGTTACTTGAATAGGAAGTTAGTGGTCTCTAATACTCAACGTGTTGGGTAGAATTCAAGACTAGGAGGAAGTTAATTGCTTAGGCTGGGAACTGGGAGTCAGTGTCTTGAGTCATAAGGATTAATTCCTATAGTGGAATTCCTTCCTGGATTGGTATCCCCCAGAGTAGGAGGTGTTTACTCCGAACTGGGTTAACAAACCTCTGTGCCTGTTTACTTTCCTGCACTTTAATTTGCTGCTTGTGTGTGTTTGTGTTTGTGCTCTGTTTTGCAAATTATTGTGTCCTGTGTGTTGTTCAGAACCTGTTTGGTTCAGAACCTGATTTCTCTTTAGTATTGCCTGGCCAGAATTTCAATCCAGACAAAACATAAGCAGCACGATCAATCCATAGCCTTCTCTTTACCTTTACGTCGTGCTACCTGCGAAGAACCTGCACCAGAAGGAAATGGATGAGACATAACGTCTCAGTGAGCTCCTACCCTACCTACTGTTGGCAACCACAGGGAACCTAGGGTTGCCGTGCCTACCTCGGCGATCTTGGGGATAGCTATGATCGCCAAGTCTTATCTTTACTTATTTCGCGATCAAGGGGGAGAACTAGGATCGCTGCATATCTTAATCTTATACTTAGTGATCAGGGGGAAAATAACTAGGATCACTTCTTATTACTAGGAACTAAGTGTCCTATTTCTCAATACTTATACAAATAAACGTATTTATCTTTTCATATCTTAAAGTTAGAGGTTAGCGTTGAACAAACAGTAATTATCTGGGTTCATTTTACGGAGTGCATCCGGGTGGAGTAACCCCGAAGTACATCTCCCTTCTAACCGGTGAAAATTCCTATCATATCAGGCTAACACCGGACTCCTCTTGTCGTCGTGCGGTCATCCTTGCGGAATAACACGTCCCACTAGCGTGAACCTCCTGTGTCCCACTAGCGTGAACAACAGAAGACACGACTTAATAATTTTAACTTATGCGTATACCTCCCATGTCCCACTAGCGTGAACGATGAGAGACGCAAATTAATATGTTTTAACTTATGCATGAACCTCTCGTGTCCCACTAGCGTGAACAATGAAAGTCACGACTTTAACTTATTAGTCTATACTTTGCTTGGACCATTCATGTTCCACTAGCGTGAACAACGAAGGCCAGGGCTTAATATCTGAGTAATTCTTGACTACTTAACCTATAATGGGTTCTAAGCTTGGACTCTGAATTAATCTTGGCTTGCATGAACTTAAGTGAATGTAGGGATTTCACTTACAAAGAGATAATCCCATTACTAATCCTTTTATATATCTATATAACTTAGGAGTATAAGTATTCATCTCCTAATGCCATACCTATTCCTCATCCTACCCTAACTCCAAACCATTCATCAAGAACAAGAGGCTGAGTAGTGGGAAAATCGTAGCACGATTTTTGCCGTGAGTTTTCATGAAAAACAGGGCACAAAATCGTAGCCCGATGTCTGGAAATCGTAGTCCGATTTTGGCTTCAGCAGCATTCATAATTTTGCTTCCTAGGCTAAACCAAACCTCTCCAATCATCAAAACAGCTTATGGGAATGAATTTTACAAGGCATAAGGATAGATAATAACATGATTAAGCAAGGAATTAGTACACAAAGGATTAGGGCACAATTCCAAACCTTGAATCAACTTGTAAAATGCACTAAAACTACTCAAACGGGTTATAAACCCTGTGGAGCTCACCTTAACCACAATTGGGTGCTTGGTAATTCCGATTTTCCAAAAGCCTAAGCTTGATACCACCATTTCTCTTGATTATTTCCTTATTTCTCCTTGTTCCTTTCTCTTGTTCTTGCCTTCCCAACTAATCTTATCTTGCAAGGTTTCTCTCTAAAATTAGTTTAGGAAAAGATGGGTTTAAGCAGAGGGAGTGAGGGCGTGTGAGATGAGGAAGATGGGGGGAGGGAGAGCTGAAAATGGAAAGGGAATGGAAGAGTGTAGAAATGGGAGAAAAGTGGTAAGAAAATCTTACTACTTATTTTTAAAACAATCTCCACTTTCCCATTATTTACCAAAAAGCCATTCCACTTATTACAAGTTTGCCATGCTTGCTGCACAAGGTTCTATCTCTAACAACTGATACTTATGAGCGGGATATTACAATCTACCCCCCTTAAAGAAATTTCGTCCTCGAAATTTAGAAGTTACCTGAAAATAAATGGGGATAGGTCTCTTGCATCTCTGACTCTAGCTCCCACGTTGCTTCGCCGTCGGGAGAACCCTTCCATACCACCTTAACAATAGGGATCTCTTTGTTCTGCAAAGACTTAATATCACGATCAATTATCTGATCTGGCTCAGGTTGAAAGGTCAAGTCCGATCTCAAATCAATATTATCCAGCTCCACTGGTTGGAAAGGATCGGGAATGAATTTCCTTAACTGGGAGACGTGGAATACATCATGCAAACCTGACATGGCTGGTGGCAGCGCTAACTGATAAGCTGCCGGACCAACACGTCGAAGTATCTGAAACGGTCCAACATATCTTGGGCAAAGTTTCTTAGTCCTGAATGCTCCTCTTAATCCCAACTTAGGCGTAACTTTAAGGAATACATGGTCTCCTTCTTCAAACTCTAAGGGTCTTCGTCGCTTATCAGCATAACTTTTCTGACGACTTTGGGCTGTTCTCATCTTATCTTGGATTGACTTAATCTTCAGGGTCGTCTCCTGAATGATCTCAGGTCCCAAAATACTCTTATCTCCAACCTCAGCCCAGCAAAGTGGGGTTCTACATTTCCTACCATACAGGGCTTCATAAGGTGCCATTCCAATGCTAGAATGATAACTGTTGTTGTAAGAAAATTCAATCTATGGTAGGTGATCGTTCCAACTTCTTCCATCTTCTAGGATACATGCACGTAACATATCCTCTAACGTCTGAATAGTCCTTTCTGATTGACCATCTGTTTGTGGATGATGGGACGTGCTCATCTTTAATCTTGTCCCTAAAGCTTTCTGAAAAGCTTTCCAAAAGTGAGATGTGAAGATCGGATCTCTGTCAGACACTATACTAGCAGGTACATCATGGAGCTTCACAATCTCTGAAATAAACAACTCGGCATACTGAGAGGCTCGGTAAGTAGTCTTAACCGGCAAGAAATGAGCTGACTTGGTTAACCGGTCCACTATTACCCAAATGGAGTCATGTCCTCGCTGTGTTCGAGGTAATCCACTCACAAAATCCATGGTTATATCTTCCCATTTCCATTGTGGAATTTCCAATGGTACTAACATTCCTGCAGGCCTTTGATGTTCTATCTTCACCTGCTGGCATACAATGCATCTCGACACAAATTCCGCAATATCTCTTTTCATGCTAGGCCACCAATAATCTCTTTTTAAATCTTGATACATCTTG
This sequence comes from Medicago ruthenica, assembly GCA_018208015.1. Taxonomy (NCBI): domain Eukaryota; kingdom Viridiplantae; phylum Streptophyta; class Magnoliopsida; order Fabales; family Fabaceae; genus Medicago; species Medicago ruthenica. The sequence goes on along the minus strand of CM031375.1, from coordinate 34,244,679 downwards.
GTGGTACCTGGGTGAATGCTGAAACTGCTCTTATGCGCCTCTTCTAAAATCAACCTTTTCAACTCCTCATCGTTCGGAACATAAATTCTCCCTTCAAACAGTAGCATTCCATCGTGTGCAAAAGAAAACTCCGGTTGGCCAACTTTTCTTTGGAGGTCCATATCCATGGTTTGCGCTCGTGCAATTCTAGACCGTAGGTCGCAAGAAATCTCTAACTTGTTTAACAAGATGCCACCATCCAAATCAGTAACATGGAGGTTAAGGTCTCTAAACTTTTCATATAGCCCACACGTGTGCATCATCACCTCAGCTTTAACCAAAGCCTTTCGACTCAAAGCATCTGCTACCACATTTGCCTTTCCGGGGTGGTATTTCAAATCAAAGTCAAAATCCTTCAAGTATTCCATCCATCGTCTTTGCCTCATGTTGAGGTCTCGCTGATCAAACAAATATTTTAAACTCTTGTGATCACTAAACAAGTCAAACTGCGCACCATACAAATGATGTCTCCATATCTTCAATGAAAACACTATTGCTGCTAACTCAAGATCATGGGTGGGGTAATTCTCTTCATGAGTCTTGAGCTGTCTAGAGGCATAAGCTATCACATTTTCTCCTTGCATGAGAACACTACCCAGTCCTTTAGAGGATGCATCGCAGAAAATGGTGTATCTCTTTTCAGGATCTGGTATTGCCAACACTGGTGCTTTAGTCAATTTCTTCTTTAAAACTCTGAAGCTCTCCTCACATTCTTCGTCCCAAATAAAGGGCACATTCTTTCTGGTGAGGCGTGACAGAGGCAAGGCAATCTGAGAAAACTTCATAATAAATCTTCGATAATAACCTGCCAAGCCTAGAAAGCTCCTGACTTCTGCCACATTCTTAGGTCTTTCCCAATTGAGAACGGCTTCAACTTTAGATGGATCAACAGCTACTCCTCCTTGAGAAATAACGTGACCCAAAAACTTAATCTCGGATAACCAGAATTCACACTTGCTAAACTTAGCATACAACTGTTTGTCTCTAAGGACATCCAATACAATTCTCAAATGTTGAGCATGCTCCTGAGGATCCTTAGAATAGATCAAGATGTCATCTATGAAAATCACCACAAATTGATCAAGGTAAGGCTGAAATATTCTGTTCATATAATCCATAAATACTGCTGGAGCATTAGTTACACCGAAAGGCATAACCAGAAATTCATAGTGCCCGTAACGCGTCCGAAACGCCGTCTTAGACACATCTGAAGATTTAATACGAATCTGATGGTAACCTGACCGAAGATCAATTTTGGAAAATACCGTTGCTCCTTTAAGCTGATCTAGAAGATCATCAATTCTAGGAAGAGGATATTTGTTCTTGATAGTCACTTTATTCAATTGACGGTAGTCTATACACAGCCTCAAGCTTCCATCTTTCTTCTTACCTAACAGAACTGGAGCACCCCAAGGTGATACACTGGGTCTGATAAAATGCTTCTGGATTAACTCCTCGAGTTGAGATTTCAGCTCTTTCAGTTCCGTTGGTGACATTCTGTACGGTGCCACAGATACTGGCTCCGCTCCTGGAATCAAATCAATTGAAAACTCCACCTCACGCTCTGGAGGTAAACTAGTTACTTCTGAAGGAAAAACATCTAGGTACTCATTCACAACAGGAATATCACTGGGACTTAACTCTGACTCTGAAGCCACAGTGAGCATGACATAGAATCCCTTATCTTGAGCACAGATAAATTGAATTAACTGATGGGTGCGGTTAATCAATTCAGACAGAGCCACACCTTCCATCGTATCACTGGTCGGCATATAAATACTCTTTTCTGAACATCCAATGTACACATGGTTAGCAGAGAGCCAATCCATGCCTAAAATCACATCAAGTTGCTCCATCGGGAGACATACTAAATCAACATAATAAGTCTTACTAGACACAGTGATAGGACAGTTTTCACAAACATACTTTGCCTCAATTCCGCCTTCAGTAGCGGTAGATACTAACATTGGAGGATTCAACGGTGACAAAGGTAATTGCAGCGTCTCAACACATTTATACGAAATAAAAGAGCAAGTAGCGCCACAATCAAAAAGAACTTTTACTGGGTATGAGCCAAGATAACACATACCGGCAATCAAATCTTCATTTGCCAAGGCCTTTGCACCATCAAGGGAGTACACCCTTCCTTTACTAGTAGTTGTCCCTTCAGCTGTTCCTTTAATACGCCTATTAGGACACTCTGTTATAAAATGTCCTGGCTGCTTGCATCCATAACAAATACCAGCGCCTAACAAGCACTCTCCTTTATGCATCCTACCACATGTCTTGCAAGTAGGATAAGGCCGCGAAGGATTAGATTGTGGAGAGTATGTCTGTTTCCCTCTCTGCGGGGATCCCTTTGGCTTGAGCTTGTCATGATACTTATCTGACATCCTACTCTTCTTCTTCTCATAAGCTGCCGCTCTTTCTTTCGAGGCTTTAGCAAGTCCGGCCTCAACCACTAAGCTATCATGCACCAGTTCATTATAACTTGCAGTTCTTTGGAGGCTTACTGCAGTGTCGATCTCGCCTCTTAAACCTCGTTTGTACTGATTCATCTTCCACACTTCATTCTCAGCATACTCGTTGTGTGTGGAATAGTATGACAACTCCTCGAACTTCTTGGTGAATTCAGTCACCGACATGCTACCCTGTTTCAACTCCAGGAATTCTTGCTCCTTCTTTACCTTGTAAGACAAAGGTAAATATTTTTCTAACATCACTTCTTTGAAGTTTACCCAATTCACTTCTACACCATTAGCTTCCATCCTGCGCTGAGCAGATTCCCACCAGTCTTCTGCTGCGCCTCTGAGTTGGTTTGTGGCATAGACCACTTTATCTTCTTCTGAACATTGAGCCATTCTAAAGATCTTCTCCATTTGCTTGATCCACTTTCTAGCCTCTTGGGGTTCACCTTCTCCATTGAACTCCGGAGGGTGATGTCTATTATACTCCCGGAACACGGGGTTACCAATTACTGGAGGAGGTGGTGGCTATGGATGGAAACCCTGCCCTTGTTGCATCATTTCCATCCATTGCTGTTGAGCTTGGGCCTGTTGCTGGGACTGCTGTTGCATCATCAGCATCATTTGCTGATACTGTAATGCGTTTTGAGCTTGCTGCTCCTGATACTGCTGCCAGGCCTGTTGTTGTTGAATCATTTATTCCCAAGAATTCATGTTGGGTCCTCCACTTTCGTCACTGGCTTGATTAGTACGAGGTCTACCTCTTCTTCTCCCAGACATCTTATCCTAGCTGTCATATACAAGTCAAAGTGATCAGTTTTAACTGAATATAACATTTAGAATAATGTCCTGGATCCAAGAGGTCCACAAACTTGGATTGTACTTTAATGACCCAAGGCACGGTCTGAATCGACCTGCTCTGATACCAAATTGTAACACCCATATAGAGATTGCCTAGGATCTCTTACGAGTATTAAAATTTCGTACTGGATACATTAAATACAATACAGAAAATTTGCTTATTAATTATACAATACGAGAGTTCTGATACAATCTAAAAGTCTGATACATAACATCTTCAATAATACACATCATAATACAACATCCAGACAAAACATAAGCAGCACGATCAATCCATAGCCTTCTCTTTACCTTTACGTCGTGCTACCTGCGAAGAACCTGCACCAGAAGGAAAGGGATGAGACATAACGTCTCAGTGAGCTCCTACCCTACCTACTGTTGGCAACCACAGGGAACCTAGGGTTGCCGTGCCTACCTCGGCGATCTTGGGGATAGCTACGATCGCCAAGTCTTATCTTTACTTATTTCGCGATCAAGGGGGAGAACTAGGATCGCTGCATATCTTAATCTTATACTTAGTGATCAGGGGGAAAATAACTAGGATCACTTCTTATTACTAGGAACTAAGTGTCCTATTTCTCAATACTTATACAAATAAACGTATTTATCTTTTCATATCTTAAAGTTAGAGGTTAGCGTTGAACAAACAGTAATTATCTGGGTTCATTTTACGGAGTGCATCCAGGTGGAGTAACCCCGAAGTACATCTCCCTTCTAACCGGTGAAAATTCCTATCATATCAGGCTAACACCGGACTCCTCTTGTCGTCGTGCGGTCATCCTTGCGGAATAACACGTCCCACTAGCGTGAACCTCCTGTGTCCCACTAGCGTGAACAACAGAAGACACGACTTAATAATTTTAACTTATGCGTATACCTCCCATGTCCCACTAGCGTGAACGATGAGAGACGCAAATTAATATGTTTTAACTTATGCATGAACCTCTCGTGTCCCACTAGCGTGAACAACGAAAGTCACGACTTAAACTTATTAGTCTATACTTTGCTTGGACCATTCATGTTCCACTAGCGTGAACAACGAAGGCCAGGGCTTAATATCTGAGTAATTCTTGACTACTTAACCTATAATGGGTTCTAAGCTTGGACTCTGAATTAATCTTGGCTTGCATGAACTTAAGTGAATGTAGGGATTTCACTTACAAAGAGATAATCCCATTACTAATCCTTTTATATATCTATATAACTTAGGAGTATAAGTATTCATCTCCTAATGCCATACCTATTCCTCATCCTACCCTAATTCCAAACCATTCATCAAGAACAAGAGGCTGAGTAGTGGGAAAATCGTAGTCCGATTTCTAAAAATCGTAGCACGATTTTTGCCGTGAGTTTTCATGAAAAACAGGGCACAAAATCGTAGCCCGATGTCTGGAAATCGTAGTCCGATTTTGGCTTCAGCAGCATTCATAATTTTGCTTCCTAGGCTAAACCAAACCTCTCCAATCATCAAAACAGCTTATGGGAATGAATTTTACAAGGCATAAGGATAGATAATAACATGATTAAGCAAGGAATTAGTACACAAAGGATTAGGGCACAATTCTAAACCTTGAATCAACTTGTAAAATGCACTAAAACTACTCAAACGGGTTGTAAACCCTGTGGAGCTCACCTTAACCACAATTGGGTGTTTGGTAATTCTGATTTTCCAAAAGCCTAAGCTTGATACCACCACTTCTCTTGATTATTTCCTTATTTCTCCTTGTTCCTTTCTCTTGTTCTTGCCTTCCCAACTAATCTTATCTTGCAAGGTTTCTCTCTAAAATTAGTTTAGGAAAAGATGGGTTTAAGCAGAGGGAGTGAGGGCGTGTGAGATGAGGAAGATGGGGGGAGGGAGAGCTGAAAATGGAAAGGGAATGGAAGAGTGTAGAAATGGGAGAAAAGTGGTATGAAAATCTTACTACTTATTTTTAAAACAATCTCCACTTTCCCATTATTTACCAAAAAGCCATTCCACTTATTACAAGTTTGCCATGCTTGCTGCACAAGGTTCTATCTCTAACAACTGATACTTATGAGCGGGATATTACAAGCAACAAAAAGGAATGTCTTAAAACAGAAACAAGAACCACAGTCATCCCAAAATGGAGGCTGTTGCTCTTAATTTGCTGCATTGAACAAAAATCATGTATATGTGAGTTTCTTCCCTAGTTTGTTACTGCTGCTGGTGTCCTTTGGTTGCTCAATTACTTGAATGACGAAATTGGCAACAACGACGCGTATTAGGTTGTGTAAATTTGTTTGCCTATGAATGATGTATCGTTTGTGTGTTGCTCCCAAGTCAATATGATAATCATACTTGCACAATTATGTTTACTCACAAACTTGTACAAACTATATAACATTTCTTTTTTTTAAAGATTATAGGGCATGCTCCACTTAAATGTTTTCTCTTTTAAGCTCATTTAATAGTACAGTTTTTCTTATGATTCTGTTGAGTTCCATGTCTTCCACCACCATTTATCACATCATGAATTGTTTCAATAAAGTTTCTTAGAGAAGTTTATGCCTTCTCACATGTCTCCCTAATGCTAGCTTGTCCAGATATAAACTCAGCCCCACATATACAACACTTGTGAACTTTAGATTTATAATTATTAGTAGTAGTCATGTAAGTCCTGCTGCTGCTTATTAATTGTAAAGTAAAAGTGGTGTTTGTGTTTGTGGGGGTCATATTGATGATGGTCACTCGCTTTGTTCACAAAAGTAGTTATAACTGCTTTTTGTAGATTTTCTTGTGTGTTGCCAGCTGTATTCGCCGGATCAAGATCCTGAGACTTCTATTTAGAGAGAGAAATAGACTCATAGAATAAAATAATATTATTTATTTATAATCACCGAGTTATAATCAATGATACATTGTGTTGACTTTTAAAAATTAATTGCAAATTTTACTGCAGATTTCTGATACAGTAAAATTTAGCAAAAAAAAAAAAACAAAAATATCTAGCGTCGGCCAAACCGACTCTAATATTTAGTTGACTTGTTTGACTGTAGAGTGGGCTGACCGACTCTAAAAGATTTAGTTGACTGGTTTGAAGTTGACTTTAGCGTTAGTGCAGCCGACTCTACATTTTAAAGTTAGCGTCGGCCTGGCAAACTCTAAATTATTTTGTTGACTTTTTTATTTTGAATTTAATAGCGTCGGCTTTGCGAAGAGTCGGTTTTAGAGTCGGATTAACCGACGCTATGTTAGCCTCGGAGGGCAAATAGCCGACTCTACCCAGTAACTTCGAATTTTTTAGCCTGCCCCCGACCCCGACGCTAATCCGACGCTAAATCTGTGTTAGCGTCGGTTTTAGCTCTGTTAGAGTGGGTTTTTGACCGACGCTAAATCGCAGTTTTCTTGTAGTGTAAGCTATCCACATAACGATAGTAGACCATGTTGTTTTTGCATTTTAAAGCAAAACTCTTTCGCTCGAGCGTGATCAAATCTTTTTAATTAAAATCAACCAACATACAAACTTTTTCCACCCAAAGAACTACGTACGCTTTGAATTCTCCGTCCACCGGGAGATACGTAGGAGTAGGATTCATATCTTGTCAAGCCCTTTAATAAAAAAACTTTCTTTTTCCCCTTCATCATATTTTTTCTTTTTTCCTTTTAATATATTCAAGCACGCAAGCAAAACCTTGAAAACATTCTAAGCCTAAGTCAACTAAGAGGTTCCCGTTGAATACAACGGATGTGAGGGGTGCTAATACCTTCCTCTTGCATAATCGACTCTCGAACCCAAAATCTCTTACTTAAAGGTAATTTCGAACTTTTTTCCTTTTTTCCCCGAAAAATTAAAAGTTCAGTCGTGATTTAAAATTAGTGATTCAACGCTTCTAAATAGCTTGATATCCGAAATTCGACGCGACAAGATGCTTACTATAAGCATCTCTCTCAGCCTTGTGAGCGTTTGCAGCTGGTTCCTCCCCAGGAAGAGGTTCATCAAGCACATACAACTTTTTCTCATGTGTGAGGACAATCCTCAAGTTTCGGTGCCAGTCTAAAAAAATTGTTTCATTCATTTTTTTCTTATCAAGGATTGATCGCAAAATGTTGTTTGAAGTGTTAGATGCCATCTACAATTTTAAAATATACAAAATAAGTATCATGAAAATAACATTTTAATTTGGCCTTTAATTAAATACGCTCCCACTATTTTATTCAAATCAAATGACCATCAAACATTTAATTCGGAAAATTCCGTTGGAAGATTTTCTAGCGGGTTGAAATCCTTATTTCACCTTGTTTTGAGTCAGCGAGGGCTGATCCCCAAAACTTAGTTATTTAGGTAGGAACATTTCCAATTGTATCTAATACAACTTTCAAATCAATTGGGCGAGTAACTCTTAGTCTAATCTATCATATAGATATTTCCCAATTCTTGCTTCTAAATTTATTCTAATTTTATTAAAATTAATTTAGTTAAGTTAAACCCAATAGAATACCAATCGGGTAAATGAGATTACCGCACCGTGACTTACAAATATAGAACATGTGCTTCACTAAGGCAAACCCACACATTCAATATTAGTCTTGAAGGGTGTTATCCTTTTGGAAAGCATTAAACTTAATATATTACTTTGAAGGATTTTATTTAGTTTGATCTCACCTCACCACGACTTATATATATATATATATATATATATATATATATATATATATATATATATATATATATATATATATATATATATATATTCGCACTCCAATCATTCAAGGATGCATAATTATATAAATTAAAAGTGACATGATTATGGCCTCTTAACGCTATGATTCTCTGAAGTCAATGAGAGAATCTAAACTAATCCTAGAAACGACATTGCTTCTCCAAGCTAGACCTCCAGGGATAATCTAACGTCAATAGTCCTATTACCTCCTTTTATTCTAATTACATTACATACAAGAGAAACTCGTTTTACATACGAGGGAGTGGATGAGAAGAGAATGTACATATAGAATTCAAGAGAGAGGCACGACACGCAGCCGTATTTCAAAATTCCAAAGTAAAAAAAATAATGAGGACTAAGGCCATAATCATTCACAAAACAATAATAAACACACCTTTTATTATTATTAACACCTCATAATTAAATAAATTAAATTAAAATTTGGCGATTAATCAGACTACGCAGATTAGCCGGGGGTTCCGCTGATACGATTCAGAGAACCCTAACCGTAACCCTATTCATAACGGCACAACACTTGCGGTGTTACAAATTCTGCTGCAACAATATGATCACACTAAACAAAGTACTCTGATTGTTTATTCAATATGAAGATCGAATTTAGAATGCTTCACCTGAATCAGTTCCGAAGCTTCAGTTTACAATCATTCAATATGAACAAATATCAACTGACTTAATTAGTGGACGATCAAGACAAGTATATCATATATACCTTTGTTAAACAGAATTTATCAATCATATTTCTGTCGATATGGATAATCGATATATTGATGCTTCACCAGAAACGGTTTCAGAAGCTTCAAACAAATCGAAAAGTCATGCACAGAAACATGATATGATATTATTATATGCGTATATGATCGAGCAAGATGTTTCCGTCGATATGGATAATCGATATATTGATGCTTCACCAGATACGGTTTCTGAAGCTTCAAACAAATTGAAAAGCCATGCACAGAAGACATGATGCCATGCCAATTTTAATTCTTCTTTATTATTTAATTTCATTCAATATGTTTAATCTGATTAAAACATAAAGCAGTAAACAAAACAATCTGATTCATGGTTTCGTAATTGGCTCTGATACCACTGAAGGAAAATTGACGTGATTAAAGCAGCGGAAAAAAAATCGATTTTCTTTCTTTAGATCATTACGAATTTGACTTGAATCAGTGATGAAATGGTAACCTCGTGAATTGCAGAAACGGTTTCGATCACAACCAAGCAATAAGAGAAGCCTCTACTCATCCACACGAACAGTTCTCCTCTGGTTCCCGGTGCTAGCCAAGCAATCACAAGTTGAGAGAAAACTAAGGTTTGATTTCGCCTTAGGCTTTCTCGAAAAGTGTAACTCTGATTTCAGCACAAGAGTTCTATTTATAGAACTTCTTGTGTGTTCTGAAATCAGCAATCACTATTGGGCTTCCGTAAGCCCATTAACCCATCAACTTTCACTAACTAATTAGCGTTAATTGCTAAACGCACCCCATCTTATAAGTCTTACTTATATTTCTCCTTTTGACCGTTCTATTGTGTGTGACCCCATAGGTTCTTGTAACGTTGGCAATAATATTAAATCTTATACTTAATATTATAAATAGGGAGCGATATCTAGTAACACATCACTGCTACCCAAGTAACAAGAATGTCAAGTGATCTGACGAAACATTTTCATGATAATGTCTATGTGTATGATTACTCCTTTGTCCTCATATCTTTATTGAACACAAGACATAGATTGTGTCACCCTTGTATAGCTCAATATTTATATTTCTTGATCCCGAAATATACTGAATAACGAATAAGTCCAATATCTCATATTGACTTAATTCGGCATGGCCATGCATTTTTACAGTCATATTTTATCAAGAGGCCTGAAGATACATCTCTTGTTATGAAGGAGGGACAAATCCCATCTAGGACACTCATGTCCCTTAGCATGATTCGTCAAGTGCCCATTAACAGAAGTTATGGTTATCTTGTTTCAGATAACGTTTGAATGACAATAAAACACTTGAGTCCACATCTAGGGATCATAGTGGTTTCAGGTCTAAGAGTGGTATACACCATTATCATTATGAAATAACTTATGACGATTTCATAACATACTATATAGTATTCTCATGGTGGGTTAATCCAGTATAAATATTACTCCTAATACTCATACCTATGTATAGACTCAATATCTCATATTCATGACCCGTGAGATATGGTCATCAGTCTACATACATAATAGTCTCCACGCTTTATTATTATCCAAATTTATATTAAAGCTTGACTACAGATACTTTTAAGAATAGTGTTCTTTCTGTTAATGTAATCTCATGATTAAGTCACACTTAATATTCCATCACACGAACCAACTATTCTAAGAACTTTATTAATCTCATAACAAGTGTAATAAAGAACGCCATATTTTATTTAATAATAAAAGTCACGATACATATGATAAGTGTAACATAAACTATTGGCCTCTAGGGCTTACACCAACAGTACCGAACGAAGAAGTTCAACAACTACTATTTCATCATTTTAAATATTAAGTGAAGTATCAAACGGAAAAGCTTGATATTGGAACAAATGAGATTAGACAAGGCATCTCAAAGCTTGATGGGAACACCCCAAATGAGTAGCTTTGCGATGTCTTGATGCCATAAGATTCGTGCTTAATGGGTCTCATATAACAGTCACGCCTCGTGATTGTTATTGAGATACATTCATGTATTTCGAAAGGAAACATGAATTACCTTAGTGAATCTTGCCTTTGGAAAATGGATTCAATATATATAAGATTTTGTCATTAGATATACCAATAATCCCAAGATGCCTTTTATTTTATAAAACTTAATCAAAGATATTTTCCAACTCTAAAACTCAATTTGTTCAGCTAACGTATTCTGAAAAACTTAGTCGGTACTTACTAAACTCCCTGTGGATCGATATTTTTACTACTCGATAATAACCGTGCACTTGCGGTGACGTATCAGGTACCATAAAAGATTATTTTTTGGATGTGATCAAGGACCATGCAATAACTCTTGCTTAAATTACCAACAAGTCATATTTTTTTCTGGTGACTAGTTTTCATGTTCCTTGTTGTTCTCTCCAAATTTTTTTTTCAAATCTCACGATGTTTTGTGGGATAGATGAACTCTAACTTCATTTCAACGCAGCACTTTTTGCAAGATCCATAATTTTTGTAAAACCTATATTTCGATAGTTTTCAAAATACGATGACATATATTATAATTGTTTTATGGTAGCGTCAATGCATGTAGAATTAGATTGCAATTTTTTGTTGACCATATTAATAACAAGCAAAATATAATATTAAAAAACCATACCATGCAAAAACTTAACTTTCTAGTGCATTAATCAAACTCGTCACCCCACTTCTTGTCTTTGCATCATTATCACAACATTCATATAATTTCAACAAAGTCAATCTTCTTTGGGGACATTGAAATCTAAGGCTTTAACACTCTTAATTCGACTTTCTCAATCTTATTTTCTTCTGTGTTTTAGTTTTACTTCTCAATATTGTGTTTTGGCAAATGAAATGCTGGAGTTGTGAAATTGAAAGCACTGGGGGTGTAAAAAGGAAATTCTGCTAAGTTGTAAAAAGAAAGGGTGAAGGGATGCTGGGCGGATAAATGTTTGGGCCACAGTGCGCTTTTCTATATGCATCCCCTATAAAACATTGAGTGCTATATACACCCTCCACAATCGTATTTTAGCATCAACAATCGTATTTTTTGTGACCCTGAGGTAAATTTCTGCTATAATAAACTTTGTAATTTTTGCAAATTTCGTAAGTGAAAAGATGCAAAAAGAAGGTAAATAAAAAAATGGAACATTCTTGTAAATATTTGCACCATGGAAATCCCCTATCCTCTTAGGCTTTGTTTGGGAGTTGGGTTTTGGAGGGGAGGGGAAGGAAAGGAAAGGCTTGTGGAGTGATAAACCCTTGTTTGGGAGATTTTAAAAAATCAAGGGAAGGTTTCGGGGGGTTTTGAAGGGCTTCATTTGGTCCAATTTTAAAGTTCCCCCAAATTGGGGGGTTTTGGATGGTTAAACATACAAAGACAATTTTGCCCTCATAATAATTCAAAATTCCAATTAAGGACAAAACCAAATTCACACAGTTGCACGCCTCATTCACACAATTCACTCATTAACACGTTCGCACTCTCATAGCAACAACCGAAGCGTCGCTTGAAACCAACCGAAACATCTATAATATGTTTTACTCAGACTTTTTATGGTGGATTTATTTTGAGACTTATCTCATATTGTTAGATTTTTTTTTTTGTAATTTCTTTTATGTTGGATTTATTTTGAGATTTGTTTAATATTGCAGTCATTATGATGGATTTCTTGTTTTTATTATAGCAACATATTTTGCTAATAACAATTGGGAACAAAAGAGTATGGTTCATCTTATTTATATCCATTTATTTTTTAATGGTTCATATTATTTTTGCATTTTAATTCATTAAAATTGGACTATGATGAATAAAACATGATTCAACTTCATTAATGAGTTGCTAAAAAAACTTCAGTTATGACTTTTAAATAATTTATACAGTTTTAAATAATATACATGGTTTGCACAAAAAAAAAAATACACTGTAAAAAAAAATACATGGTTTATATATATATATATATATATATATATATATATATATATATAGCGAAATTAATTTGTTATTATTGTATCAATTTTATAATAAAATTATAAAAAAAAACTATAGATTTTTAATTTTTTTAATTTATATATATATATAATTATTTTAGAGTATTCCTCAAAAAAAGAAAAAAGGGGTAAAATAGTAAAATTATCACATAAGCCCTCCATTTCCTTTTCTTGTTTGTTTTTTAACTCCCAAACAAGGGGAAGGCTTTCCCTCTTTTCCCCTTCCCCTCCCTTCCCTTCTCTTCCCCTCCTAAGCCTTTCCTTCCCCTCTCCTTAAAACTCGCAAACAAAGCCTTAGATTCCTAAATCGAAGGTGACAACTACCTAAAGAGGATGAAGAGGTAAGGCAAAAGAGTCTCCTTTAGCATTTCACACTAGCACAACATAAGAGGGGTATTTTATTTCCCAACCTTTTAATTCCTTGCTTCCCTGACCTGATCCCTTGAAATCACATGCAAAATCGCATTCCCACCCTCGTTTTTTTTTTACAAAATCGCATTACCCACTTAAATGCAATAAATATTTATATTTTTTTATATTTTAATAAGGCTTCAATTAGCATCAATAAAATAAATCTTTTTTTGTTGAAGAACAATAAAAAAAAAATAATGGAGCAATTATCATACATTTTTTTCTAAGTTTGGCGGACTGGCCCGTTTTAAAAGCTTTATATGGTCATGTAATGAATCTCCAAAAACAATTAACGGGCCTAAAATAAAAACAATTAATGAACCTCAAAATCATAATACATCAAATAAATTACTTCTGAAGTGATGATTTCGTGTTGATGGTCTAAAAATTATTTAGATTCTCCCTCGTTTTTTTCATACTGAGAGCATGTGAACAAAATATTTGATAGTTTTGGATTTGTAGTTTGTAGAAGTCAACCACTCGTTTGTGTGTTTCGTGCAACAATTTATAGAAAAATGCTAACAAGTGTTATTATGATATTTGTTAAAGAACTAAATATAATAAAATTATTATGAAATTTGTGTAGTCAATATTTTAAAAGTGTAAAAATGCTTCTTTCAATAAAAAATACACTTGATTTGTTTTCTTGACAACAAATGTCCAAAGACACTAGTTGCATCTCCTCTCATTCTTCTAGTTGTTTTATATATCCATTTAACCAAAAACAGGCAGAGAACTTCAAAGTAAACGATCGTATAAAGCTGATTGTAGAGCTAGTGTGGATTTTCATGTTTTGGTTTGGAAGAAAACCAAACTAAACTACCGTAATTTGGAAAAATTGAACCAAACTGTTAGTGGTTTGTCTCGAACCAAACTCGGCTTTGGAACGTCAATTATGTGTTTCTGAACCAAACCATAAATGATATAAAAACTATTTTTGTTGGTGTTAGTTTGAAAATACACACATATACAGTGCTTCTTTTATTTTTTAGCTTATTTTTAAACAAGAGGTAAATGTGAGGAAAACCAACGTTAACTAAACGAGAGAATCCTTAGAAAATTAAAGGTTAAATGTTGATTTCTTTTGGGATATAGAAACTAGAGTTGAGAACACTAGGGAAACACCTTAGGATAAATCATTGAGTCTTTTGGCTATGGAAAGAGATTTCGAAAAAGGGTATAAATTAGGGTTTAGTATTAGAGGTTAATTTTTTGTAATTCTTGTATCTCTTTATAAGAAACTCTTTGATAATGAATTAGAGAGATCTCTCTCCTTCAGTCGTAGGTCAAATTTGAGTCAAACTAGGTGAACAAATATAGCCGCGTTCTCCTTCTCCTTTATCTTATTTTATTGTCTGGGATCACTTTGGTCTGATTGCTGCTAACCTGCTACTATTGCTCCACACATCAAAGTATTGATGTGAGTTTTAATCCTAATTCACAACAATTAGCCACCATCGTGGAGCAATCAGAACAAATCATTAGACATGCATCATGAGTATCAAGTGGGATATCAAGAAATTCATTAAGACAGTGATTTCGGGTTATGGGAGTAGGAAGAATTTATAGTAATACTTGTGGATTTTATGAACACAAATTTTCAAATGTTGTTCTGTAGAATTTTCTCAAAATCTATTTATATTATATGGGTAACGCCTTATAAAAAGTGCCAACAACACACTACTTGAATCTATAATACTCATTTCAACGCTTGAAAATGTTCAATAAACCGACATAAATTTCAAGCAATTACTGTAAATATAATGTGCTTAAGAGTGAGTAACACTTCCTCTAGACTTCTACGGTAAAACATAAAAACACTTCCTCTAGACTCTACACACCAAAAAACAAATATTGAAAGAAGTCTATAAAGGGAAAATAAGGCAAATAAATACAAATGACCAGTGATAGTAAAGGTGTCGTATTAGTGTTGAATTATTTTCTTTGACAGTGACTAGTTTTGGTCAATGCATTGAATTTGGAAGAGTATTCTCTAAAGTTGTTATGGCTAATGATTACTCGTTCTACTTCTAATCGTTCTACTTCTCAATCAATAGAAAACGAATGCTTTGCCTGTAGGGAACACTCTTAAGATTCGGATTCGGTTCATATGGAAAGCAATGGACATGATGGTGTAAATATAACAAGATAGCACATTATAAGAGAAAAAAAAAACAAATTATCCCCTCTGTTCATTATTTGTGACACTTGTTTTAGAGGGTGACATTTTTTTTGAGGAAGAGGGTGACATTTGTTAATTTGTTAATTTCACGCATATTAAAGAAATATTATAAACCCCCTTAGAAAAGAAAAGAAATACTATAAATGGAATAATGAAAATAGTAATTTTATCAAAGAGCAAATAACGAGTAGACACAATAGTCACTCAATGGATTAAAATTTCGAATTACTCTTTGATTGTCCACTTCGTTAGTCAAAATAGTATTTGTCTTTAAAATAGTCCCTCAATGCTGACATTAATTCTTTTCATATAGGGAGTGATATGACAGTAAGTGTTTATAAATACTTATATGATGAAAAATAAGTATATTTAGAGACTAATATGACAACATTAACGAAACATTTTAACGTAATATACCATTTTGACTAACATAACGCAAAATCAAAAACTATTTTAATTATAATACATCGGAAGACTACAGTCACTACTCGTTACATATTCAGAAACCAAAATAAATATTACCTCTTTTATCAAATTATAGTCTTATTAAATATTTATTTATTCGATTGAGAGTGATGCATTTAATATTACAAATTTTTCCATAGAATTAGTCATGAACCATGGATATTGGAGGGCATAGTTTTCCATAGAAATTAGTCATGACACATGGATATTACATTTTGAAAATTGAAAATAACAATCATTTTATAATAAATTTGTTTTGCAAATGTCAGTCACGCTCTCAAAATTATTGTATCAAAATTTTTCCAACTACACTTTTCTCGAGTAAGAATTTTTTTTATCAGCTAATTATAGTTCCTATAAAATTGACATTTTTTAGTCTTTATACACTACTAGAAAAATCAATTTTAGTGAGGGTATAAATCCGTCACTAAACTGCTATAATTCCCTCACAAACAAATTTAGTGACGGATTTTGTGACGACCAGTAATCCGTTCCGAATTTTGGCCTTGCTAAATATTTGTGATGGATTTTGGATTCCGTCACTAATTGATACGGAAAAAATCCGTCACTAATAATGTAAACCCGTCACTAACTATGAGGCAAAAATGTCCTAAAAATTGGACAATTCCCTCACTAATTAGTGAGGGATTTGTGTTCCCTCTCTAATAGCGAGGGATCATTTCTTCCTTATTCACCAATATTTCCGTCACTAATTAGTGAGGGATTTGCGTTCCCTCTCTAATAGCGAGGGATCATTTCTTCCTTATTTACCAATATTTCCGTCACTAATTAGTGAGGGATTTGTGTTCCCTCTCTAATAGTGAGAGACCATTTCTTCCTTATTTACCAATATTTCCGTCACTAATTAATGACGGATTGATTTTCCCTTTCAAATTGTGAGGGTATATTTCCTCACTAATTGTGACGAAACTGTATTCCCTCACAAACTACAACCAATGATTTAATAACGATTTTATTTCCCTCACTAATTAGTGAGGAAATTCAGAGCGTTATTGATTTAATGTTCAATTTCCTGCCGGATTTCATTAATTATATTAATATGGCAACTGCATTTACTATATTAAACCATATGAAACTTGTTGGAAATTATAAATACACAATAAAAAATTCATACCCATCACATACATTCATCACCATAAAACATAAAATTCATAAGGAAACTCTCAATAAGTTTGCAACCATTGTTCAACACTCTCAAAATACATAAGTCATAAGAAAACTCTCAAAATAAGTTTCATAAGAAATACTTCAACATTTTTAATGGTATTAGATGTAGCACATGAAACTAAGTTTGCAACCAAGCTATCAAAATAACCATATACTATACATATTATATATCTATATATCAAGTAGATGGAGGTGGAGGTGGAGGTGGATGTAGATGACCTTGAGAAAACATTTCCATCAATTTAGTTATTTGCTCCCTAAGCAAACGTGAATCTTCTTGCGATGCACGAATTAACTCATCATGAGCCTTCAATTGATCTTTAAGTGATGCGTTTTCAGCCCTCATTTGTTCAAATTCAGATTGTAGGATGCCGTCGGATCTGGAAGATCTAGACGACTTATATTTCCATGCTTCCGGGCCCAAACCATATATACGACCCTTCTTGTTTACTCCTCCAACAACATCTAAGAAGATAATGTTGTCACTTTCATGACTGGAAACATCATCCCCTAATGCCTCCTCACGTGAATCCCTCTCAACAATCCTTTTTTCAAACTCATTCTGCAAAATAATAATATTTTGCTAACAAGAAGTAATAATTTCATACTTCATTCAGTCAACATATCGAAACAGCTTTTTTTTAAAAAAATTCAATACATGAATAATTCCAAATAAGTATATGGAAGCACAAGTTGTGTTTTTAAGTGACCAAAGAATCCTTCTCCCTATACAATATTCCAGAATCTAGACAGCACCAACACAAATAAATAGTGCAGAGCCAACCCAACTAAAATCAATGCAAGAACCTTTACTTGTGCTTTGCCAATTTAACTATGCAAGGTTTCTTTGTTCATATTTGTTTTGCCCTCCTCTGTATAATTGCACAGAGAGTAGTATTTGATATAAGTGGGACATAAAACCAAACACTAACTCACAAACAGAGTGTTATGCTAAATAGGCTAAAAAAGGAATTCAAAACAAATGATATTTCTGGCTTCAGCATCAACAGCTGGGCCATAGAAACAAAGGAATTCAAGCTGTAAAACATTGTTGCCAATTTAACTATGCAAGGTTTCTTTGTTAATATTTGTTTTGCCCTCCTCTATATAATTTCACACAGAGTAGTGTCATACCCCAATTTTTGACCTAAAATTTCTTTTTTTACTCGTCTTTTTAGTTCGGAATTTTTCGTCGTCTCAGACGAAATTTCGACAAAGAGATATTTTAAAATACCTCATTTTTTTCGTCCGGGTTCCGTCTTTTTGTTTTTATTTCTATCTTTATTCTTTTAAATATTTTTAGTGTTATTTTATTTAGCATTTTTATTGTTTATTATTATTATTTTTTTTTCTTCTTTTTTTTTAGTTACCTTTTTTAAATTTTTACAATCTGACTTTTTACAATTTGACTTTTTTTTATTTTCTACAATCTGACTTTTTTTCATAATATTAATGTGTTTTATGTTGTCACTTATTTGTCTTTTATTGAGTTTTATTGCCATTATTTTGTCAACCTGTCCTTTATTGAGCATTAGTGATGGTAATTAGTATTTTAAAAAGGGAATTGGTCAAACACAGGGGAAAAAAGGGAGAACTCATCAGAAACCAAATAGAACACGAGCAAAAATCGTCATCAGTAATCAACCACTACAAACCACTACTACTCCCTACCACCAACACAAAAAATACACACAGCCAGCCCCACAACACAGGACCAATAACACGCCTCCTCTCCCCCACACACAAAACGGCCACCACTCCACAACAACCAACCATCCTCCAAACAGCCACGTACGCCTCATCTCAGCCACCACCCCTCTAACCTCCCTCCTAACCGCACACAAACACCCATAGCAACCCACGGCCACTACTCCACAGCCACCATACAAACACAACCCTCCTCCCAAAAACCCCTCTTCTCCTCTACAGCCCAAAACCGGCCACACTTCCCCATCACAAAACCACTCTCGGCTGCGTCCCTACCACAAACAACAAACAACCTTCCTCACCCACAACAACCCAGCCGCGGCCTCCTTCCCACCACCACCTACAAAACAAACAGCAACCGCGCCTACCTCCTCCACACCAACCGCACACCCAACGCCACCAAACCCAAAGCAACCGCCGCGGCTTCATTCCTCCTAAGTCCTATCTCAAAACCGCGCACGAACATCCCAAAAGACCCCAAATCCGAATCGAAAAGGAGAGGTAGAATTTCGAATTTCAGTGTTTTTTAAGTGTAGATCTAGGTTTGTTTATCTTTGTTTTGGGAAAAATAGTTTTAGAAGTGTGAAGAGGAGAGGGAGAGCTTTAAGAAACGCTAAAATTTTTTAAAAAAGGGCAGAGTTTTTCAACTCCGACGCGGTGGCGCCGCCGGCGACCGCCACGCCGGAGGAGGGCCGGCCAGACTTGTGTTTTGAGAGGAAGAGAGGAGAGGAAGAGAGTAGAGAGAGAAGATGAAGAGAGAAATGAATGAAAAATTCAGAAAAAAAAACAATTTAAAGCCTGACCCAAACAAGGCCCATCAGCGGCCCAATTCCCTTTCTTTCCTCCCCTCTTTCAGACCGCTATTCACACCCCCCTTTTTTCTGATGCACCCCCTTTTTTCTCTATTTTCTTTTCTCTTATTTTCGTTCCTTTTATTTCTTTTCTTGCATTTTAATTTCAGTTTTATTTTTATTCTCATACATTTTATTCTCATGTTTTATTTTTAACACATCATGCATTTTTTTTTATTTTTTTATTTTCCTTTTATTTCATGTATTTTTCATTTTATTTTTATTCTTAGCATATTTACTTATTTTTAGTGCATTTGCAATTTTTATTTTTATTTATTATTTTGCCATCTTTTAGAATGTATTTAGGAGCAATGTAAATATAAATGAGAATATGCACTGACACCCACACTCTATTTATTTTGCTTTATGTCTTTTATTTTTATTTTATTTCGCTTTACAAAAAAAAATACAAAAATATTAGGTTAGTTTTAATTTCGAAAGGGTTTCGCGGCGATCCAACGTCACCACGGAATTTCCTCGCGTTTAGCTTTTTAGTTATGTTTTTAGTCTTAGTTTATTAAAAACAAAAAAACCAAAAAACATGCAAATAATCAAAAAAATCACAAAAAATCTTTTCTTAATTAAACCTTGATTTTCAATCAAGTGCCCTTTTTTTTCTCTTTTATTTTCTTTAAATAAACCATTAATCCGCTTTAATAACACTTTAATCATTTTCAAAATTAAAAAACACCAACCAATCTCATTTTGCCACTTGGCCTTTATTTTATCTTTAAAACTTTTTTTAAAACCAATAAAAAACACAAAACAAATCAACCGTCATTTTTACCCCGAACTACGAGGTTTTGATCCCTCACGGGTACGTAGGCAGAGGACCCTGTCCTTCCAAATCATAAAAAAATACAAAAACATTTTTTCTTTTCTCACTACTTTAATTCTGTCTCTTAAAAAATAAGCAAGTTATAGCCAAAATAAATAAATAAAATCAAGAGGTTCTCGTAGAGTACTACGAACGTTTAGGGTGCTAACACCTTCCCTAAACGTAACTAACCCCCGAACCCTAATCTTTTAAAATGTGGTAATTTAGAACTTTTTTCCACTTTTCTTTTAAAAAATTAAAAGTTCAGTCGTGAAATAAAATTAGTGAGTCAACGCTAATCAATAGCTTGATCTCCGAAAATCACCGCGACAGAAATGGCGACTTCACTGGGGATGTTCCCTAAGAGGGTTGAGCCTAACTTGAATTTATTTAATTATTTTGTGCTATAACTTGCTTAAAATATAAAAAAAAAATGTAAATACGTGCCTATGTGTTTCTTTTCTTTTGCGTGAGTGGTGAGATAAGTCCTACACCCGGGCTTGAGAGAAACATAAGATAGGATGGTGGTATAATCAAAGTGTCATACCAGGAGTAGTCTTGGGTTTTGGTACATGTGATATAACCCCACTCAATGGAGGTCTCTTAAAGGTAATACCATGTCGACATGAGTAGTCGTGTTGACATTGTTATTTTTAAGTGACCTATGAAGTTGAGGACCTTTAGAGTTACCTTTAACCCATCTTGGCCTTTTAGGACGTAGTGCGGTGGCTAATCAAGAGTAGTCTTGAATTGGTTGATACGCGATACTACACTCAAACGAGACTTTCCTACGAACGTTGTTGGACCGGGAGTAGTCCCGTAATCCGGCAATATTCGGAAGTGGTCGATGACTTTGGGAACTTGGTAGAACCCGTGATACAGGTACAAATGAAACCATAGTCCTTACCAAATGGCGTGTTTACCCTTGACTCCTACCATTTTGGACTTAACCTCACCATGTTTTCTCCGCTCTTTAGCATAATCATGCATACATGCATCCATTCATAAACATTTTTTTTCATCCAATTATCGAAGGACTTAAACAAGTTTTTTTAAACATCATAGAGGAGCACTAGGAAGTACACCTTCAAGAGCCCTGATTTGTTGGATTTAAGGAAGCTAGGAGTCTTTAAATTTTTTCTGTTAAAATCTAGCTTCCACTAAAGGACTTTTGAATTGGTCCCTTGGCTTGGTTTCTAAAAAGGGAACTGTTTGTAATGTTTTAATGCTTAAAAGAATGTTCAACTATGATGTTTACAATTACTTCAACAAAGTTCCTTCGATAACAAATCTTTCTTTTTTGCATAAGCATAATCATGCATCATACTGCATTCATAGTTTCCCAAACCGAGTCTCACATTTTGTCTTTCCAAAGGTCAATCTGCCGCAGTCAAAGAAAGTGGCCCGACACATTCATTACAAACGCACTCGCACCTACAATACTCGTGCAAACAGAAGAGAGAAAATGGAGGTGGTCGTGCAAACACAAGGAAGGATTTGCCGCAATTGGGTCACTGTTGACATTCCCTCAGTTATACATGGGTCCAAGTAATGTGTTTTCGTTGTCTTGTCTTTTCGAAAATCCTTTCGTTTCGCCCGAGACGAAAGTGAAATCATGTAGGGCTCTACTTTTGTCTTCAAGTTACCACTATCAATGAAAAATTGTCGTTTCTTTCGCGACTTTTATTTTTATTTTACTGCTTTTTCTGGAAAATGGTAACACAAAAAACTCAAAAAAAATATTTTATTTTATTTTCAATTAATTTCAAAAGGTCTGCATTTTTCACTCATTTTCTAAAATCAATCATCAATCATATGTAGACTGAACATCAATAAACCCGTTGAACACTGTAACCCTATGCTCTCTCTCGACTTTGAGTTCCCTGTTTACGAAGCTGAAGAAGAGGAGGATGGAGGGATTCCCGAAAGGATCTCTCAGTTATTAGTGTATGAAAGGATTAACTTGGGTTCCGAAGAACTGCCATTACAATATTCCTGGTCGAATCCCAGATGAATGGTGCCATTGAAGCTGCAAAAAAAAAAAAGAAAGAAAGAGAAAAATACATCAAGGAAACAGTGCAGAAGATGGTAGCCACTGACAGGACTGACATGTTACCGTATGCTTTGAATGGATACTGTACCTCAGTGCGCACTTCAACAGGGGCAACCCCTTTAGCTTACAACATGGAAGCAGTGCTCCCTGTGGAAGTCGAGATCTCATCAATGAGAGTTCCGATGGAAGCCAAGTTGTCTCAGGCTGAATGGTGTCAAAGTATGTGTAACATCCCACCTAAGACTCGAATATTAATGAATATTAAGACGAAGTATCAGAAATGTTTTAAGTAAAGGACAATTTGGTAAATTGTCAGTTAACGGGCTATTTATGTGGTAAGTGTGGTATTCCGCTCATATGTATCGATTATTAGTGTTGGAAACTTGTTTAGCAAACTATGGCAATTTTGCAAATATAAGGCAATGGCATTTTGGTAGATATTTGGAATGGTAAGAATTATTTAAAAGAGAGAACAAGATATTTTCTTGTTCAATTGTCTTCTCTTCCACTCACTCTCTCAAAATTAGTTTTGCTCTCTCCCTCTCTTCTCCTACCACACGCCTCCCTCTCTCTCACCAAACCCATCAAGCTTTCATCCAATTCTTGAAGAAGTTCTTACTAGCAAGTTGGATTTTGGTCAAGATTAGAACAAGAGAAAGGAAGAATGGAACAAGAAGGAAAAGGAAAAACCTAAGCTAAGGTTGGAGAAGAAGCAAAGGAAAAACTTGGAAAGAAAGCTAGCTAATTCAAGGTGAGTTCCCTTGGGGTTTTAGCACCCACCTTATTAAGTTTTGATATTTAAGTTGTTTATTGGATAAATTTATAATTAGTGCTTAATTTCTTATGCTTGGTAAATCCCTTAGTTAATCATGTTGCTAGCTATTTACATGTTTTGGAATTTCTTCCCATAAGTTGTTTGGAAGTTTGGAAAGGATTGGAATAGCCTTAGAAGCAAAATTTTGATTCCTGCAAACCACCAAATCGGCCACCGATTTGGAGGATTCGGCCACCGATTTGGAGGCTTATCTTCCATGGGATTTACGACAAAAATCGGGGCCCGATTTTAGCAAATCGGCCGCCGATTTCCCCTGCACACAAACTCATTATTCTTGATGATAGGCATGGATTTAAGGTAGGATGAGCACATGGTACTACTTTGGAAGATGATTACTCAACTTCTAAGTTATATTGAGGAGTAAAGAGCTAGCATTGGGATTACCCTTAGTAAGCAAATTTTTATATGTTTAGCTATATATATATACAAGTTCAAGAATGGAACAACACTCAGGTGTAAAACCTTTTATAGGTTAAGTAATTAAGAGTGATTAAGTAAGAGTGCAATAGTTATGCACAAGACTAAGAATCAACGAGAATAAGGATGCAATAGACGTGCATAAGTTATAAGTTACATATATATATAGGAATAAGAACAAGAGTATTATACGAGAATCGATGATAATGATTCCATATTCTAAGTTAAGGACCCCTCATAGGTTATGTATTGGGGATTAGTTTCCCCTAAGAGACGCGTTAAGTATGCAAAGCGTATGATAAGTGTTAGACGTACCTTTAAGTGTAAAGGTTAAGGATTAATGAGAATAAGAGCCTAATCATAGGTTAAGTTTCAAGAATGAATACGTCAAGTAGGCATTTGATATGCACAAGATTATGAAATGTATAGATATGTTTACGATTTAAGTTAAGAATTTAATGATAAAGAATATGATAACGTGTTCATCAGACTCCGGGTTACGCCGGATGGGATTTCTCCGAAAGGGTTATCCACACGTAAGTTATAAGATTATATATATTTAAAGAATGAGAACAAATTATTAAGATGGCTTGATGTGTCTCTCGTATGCTCGCTAGTTAGTATACGAGGGGTTCCTGTGAAGTTACCGCCTTTAATGGCAGCAGGAACGGTGAAGTTACCGCTCGTGAGGGCAGCTACACATCCAAGTCTAAAGTTAATGTGTCTCCTGTCTGCTCGTCAGCTAGTATACAGGGGGTCCCCGTGAAGTTACCGCCTTAAATGGCAGCTGGGACGGTGAAGTTACCGCTCGCGAGAGCAGCCGCACAAAAGATAAGAGGAGTCCGGTGTTAGCCTGATATGATAGGAATTTTCACCGGTAAGAAGGGAGATGTACTTCGGGGTTACTCCACCCGGATGCACTCCGTAAAATGAACCAAGATAATGATTGTTTGTTCAACGCTAACTTCTAACTTATGATATGAAAAAGATGAATACGAATATGAAAAGAATACGTATATTTTATATGTTATACGAGACATGAAGTTTAGTTCCTAGTGAACGCGATGTGATCATAGGATGTCCCCAAGATCACTACGTATAAGACTAAGATAAGAATAGAGTATGAAACACGTAAGGATATGAACATGAGAGCATAAGAAAGATAGAGATATGTAGCGATCCTAGGTTTCCCCTTGATCGCGAATTATGTAGAGAAAGACGGCGATCATAGGTATCCCCAAGATTGCCGAGAGTAGGCACGGCGACCCTAGGTTTCCCCCGTGGTTGCCAACAGTAGGTAGGGTAGGAGCTCACTGAGACATCATGTCTCATCCCTATCCTTCTGGTGCAGGTTTCAGGCAGCCAAGTGGCTTTTCAGAGGAAGATCTTCAGGAAGACGCTGGATGGAGTGCAGTTGCTCGTCAAGGCAAGCTCAGGAGGTTGATAGATTTTATGTATGTATATGAAAGAGTAATTGTATATGACATTTGGATATTTATGTAAACGAGCAATTTGTATTCATTCAGTGATTTGTTTATATTAATTATTGTAAATTTTAATGTATCCGATATCAGATTAATGCACATACTAATATACTAGTTAACGTTAGTATGGGTGTTACAATTGGTATCAGAGCAGGTCGATTCAGACCGTGCCTTGGGTCATTAAAGTTTCAATAAACGTAGTGGGACCATTGGGTTCCGGATATTGTTCTAAAGGTCACATCTAGTTGAGCCTGATCAACTCAACCTAGTATATGACAGTTAGGATACATGTCCGAGAGCTGAATGTGACCAAGGAGGAATGAAGTCTATGAAGGGCGAAGATTAAGGTGACAGAATTTTAAGACGGATTTAGCGAAGAAGTAATCAACGCCAAATGGTGGCCATCAAGCTGTGAAGTGACGAAGCCTGATCGTGGTAAGGTCTTAGAGACATAAAGGATAATTAACATTGAGGTGAAGTGCCTCAACCCAATTGGACGCATCGTTGGATGATGCCTCGTCTGCGGAAGACATAAGGATTAAGAAATCATGAAATGCTCTAGGGAATGACGTGGAACCTTGACGGAAACCTTAGTTTGAGAAGTTAAAGTGAAGTGTGGACTAAGTAACAATTCTGAGTACAGAGTTGAAGAATCGAACTTGAATCGGATGAGATTTTAATGTCCGGACAGTTAAGAGAATTAATTATGGATTAAGTGAGTTATTTGGATAGATGAAACTAACCACTCAAGTGTGGTCATTGAGTATAAATCGCAAATAAGTTTAACCCATCAGATCAGCCATGTCTCCTAAACCAGATTTGTGAAATAAGAAAAGGAGATGATATGCAGCCTAAGAACTAAGATGGATGAATAAGTGGTAACAATAAGACTCGTTGCATGTCAAAGCGTGAATCAAATTTTTGGATGTATCCTGATGGTAAGAAGATTAGAAATAAGAGAAGCTAGACTGGAATTTTACTTAATGAAGGTTGGATAATAAATAATAAGTTGTTGGAATTTAGTATACTGATGGACGGATTAAGTTGAACACCCTTGAATGGATGAACAGTATTGAATTTCCTCGATTGGTTGGAGAAGGCGATATAGGTTTTCAACTGAAGAGTTTTCTCCACGAATATTATAGAAGCTGAAAGGGATCACCCCGTGTGGATAAGTTCCGAAGGGGTAAGTTAAAGGACTTGATAGAGTTTTGGGAGACCGAGGTTGTCTCGGAAAGATTATGGATATGAAATCCTTACGGATAAAGATAGAATAGTTAGAATCGGGACTCAAACCCTCAGAGGATTTAGTGTACGGGAGGTTCGAATCTCTGGAAGTCATAGAATGTTTTGGAATTTGCCACAAGTGATTGTGCGTGAATTTGAGTTACCTTAAGTAGGTTACACTTGGATTTCTGCAATGGTTAATGACTATACATGATGTGCTGACCAGAAGCATTGTTAGGCTCGTAACAGTTGTTGAAGACCGTTTGCAGGTTTTGGTGAATTATCATAAGGGTAAGAATATGGTTTATGTCCGAAAGGAAACACAAAGTCAGGCGATGACCAACTCGTAAGTTAAGTAAGTGGTTTTGTTACTGTGATTACCAAGTGATAAAGTAAAAGGAATGATCGATGGAGTTTTATGTGACAATAGTGAAGTCTTCCTCCAATGCTACCTCGAGTATAAAAATCAGAGTGGCGCAGCGGAGAGGTAATCCAAGCATGATTTAATGATCAACGTTAAGCTGAGGCTTAAAGTATGAGAAGATGTTAAGCGCTTAATTTTTATTATACGGGATGATAGTAAGTATAAGCGATTCGAACATATCATGAGTTCTAATGGAAAGTTATAAAAGTTAGGTTGATGAATACCTTAAACCTCGAAATCCATGAGGAATGAAATATTTGAATAGAGGTCTTGATCAGATACGACAATGCAGAGGCGAATGAGTTTAATTCCATGTGGTAACCATGTCAAGTTAACCTATATCAGCCGAAGATTTCGGAAGTTTTGAACTTAATGTTTACAAGTAAAGAAAGGAGAACTTTTTGTAGCTTAAAAAGTTATTCGTAGTCCACGGTAAAGGGCTACGTAATTTCATGTTATGATAGAAGAATTAAGGACTGAGTGTGCTTTTGGGTAGCAAACGAGTAGAGTTTTCTGTTGAAAATAAGAATCTTGAATTCGACGTCCAGGACGAGAGATAAGTTTGTGAACCGATGAATTGTAACCGTAAATTTTACATTATAGGTTGTTGTATACTTAAGAATAAGCATGAGTAACATTGGCGGGGCAAACCTGGCAAGCCAGTTGAAAGGCAAATCCCGGATGTTACGAAATGAGATAAGAGTAAGAAAAGATTTCCAATTGATGGGTTAGTGTTTCAAATATGTTAAGGTTAAGAATGACGTCCCGTTAGTCGGACAAAGATGAGATAATGTATAGTGTACACGTACTTGCCTATGTATATAAGTTATATGCTATGAAATATATTGTATAATGATATGTGTGACGACTTAAGCCACTCATCACTTGGACTAAACCCCTATGAGTTTGGAAATTATCGAAGTAGAAACATTATGCTACGACAAGAAAGCGAGAATAAGTTGTGACAAGAACGATGGGAGATTGACAAACTCCTAGTATGAAGAATGATTTCTAAGTTATTAAGGTAAGTAACGTCATAGACCCATCAAAGTAGAACGCGGGTAATCAGTAAGATTTCGCGAACCCTTGAGGAATTCCGTGATGGAAGCAATGATTAAGATTATGGAAAGTAATACACCAAGGTGCCTCCTCCTTGTACTAGTATAATGGAAGTAATACGGTAGTTTACTCTCATAAAAGTATGGTAAAATCATATATGTAGGATGCCGTTGTGTAAGGCAAAGATCGAATATAAGAATTCAATGGAATCGTTGAGGATAATAAGAACGACCAATGTCGTCTAAGTAAGATTACGCGGACTATAACGAGAATATAAGTTCAGCACAAGTGTTAAGATTGGATAACTCTAGTTTGGGTTTGCAAGAAGTGTATAAACAAGGATATAGTCAGCAAGTTGGATGCGATGGTTCGGATAACTTCATAATTCTGCTACGCAAGAATTGTGTAATGCACATTAAGCGCTTCAGATAGCGAAAGATTGTCGAATATATTCGACTTATAGAGTTGGAATCTAAGGGGTTCTGATGAGTAAGATGAACAGGAGTCTTGGCTTATGAAGGAAGTAATGTGTGAGATTAATTTATGTATGATAGTGGATTCTAAATTTCGAGGACGAAATTTCTTTAAGGGGGGTAGATTGTAACATCCCACCTAAGACTCGAATATTAATGAATATTAAGACGAAGTATCAGAAATGTTTTAAGTAAAGGACAATTTGGTAAATTGTCAGTTAACGGGCTATTTATGTGGTAAGTGTGGTATTCCGCTCATATGTATCGATTATTAGTGTTGGAAACTTGTTTAGCAAACTATGGCAATTTTGCAAATATAAGGCAATGGCATTTTGGTAGATATTTGGAATGGTAAGAATTATTTAAAAGAGAGAACAAGATATTTTCTTGTTCAATTGTCTTCTCTTCCACTCACTCTCTCAAAATTAGTTTTGCTCTCTCCCTCTCTTCTCCTACCACACGCCTCCCTCTCTCTCACCAAACCCATCAAGCTTTCATCCAATTCTTGAAGAAGTTCTTACTAGCAAGTTGGATTTTGGTCAAGATTAGAACAAGAGAAAGGAAGAATGGAACAAGAAGGAAAAGGAAAAACCTAAGCTAAGGTTGGAGAAGAAGCAAAGGAAAAACTTGGAAAGAAAGCTAGCTAATTCAAGGTGAGTTCCCTTGGGGTTTTAGCACCCACCTTATTAAGTTTTGATATTTAAGTTGTTTATTGGATAAATTTATAATTAGTGCTTAATTTCTTATGCTTGGTAAATCCCTTAGTTAATCATGTTGCTAGCTATTTACATGTTTTGGAATTTCTTCCCATAAGTTGTTTGGAAGTTTGGAAAGGATTGGAATAGCCTTAGAAGCAAAATTTTGATTCCTGCAAACCACCAAATCGGCCACCGATTTGGAGGATTCGGCCACCGATTTGGAGGCTTATCTTCCATGGGATTTACGACAAAAATCGGGGCCCGATTTTAGCAAATCGGCCGCCGATTTCCCCTGCACACAAACTCATTATTCTTGATGATAGGCATGGATTTAAGGTAGGATGAGCACATGGTACTACTTTGGAAGATGATTACTCAACTTCTAAGTTATATTGAGGAGTAAAGAGCTAGCATTGGGATTACCCTTAGTAAGCAAATTTTTATATGTTTAGCTATATATATATACAAGTTCAAGAATGGAACAACACTCAGGTGTAAAACCTTTTATAGGTTAAGTAATTAAGAGTGATTAAGTAAGAGTGCAATAGTTATGCACAAGACTAAGAATCAACGAGAATAAGGATGCATTAGACGTGCATAAGTTATAAGTTACAAATATATATAGGAATAAGAACAAGAGTATTATACGAGAATCGATGATAATGATTCCATATTCTAAGTTAAGGACCCCTCATAGGTTATGTATTGGGGATTAGTTTCCCCTAAGAGACGCGTTAAGTATGCAAAGCGTATGATAAGTGTTAGACGTACCTTTAAGTGTAAAGGTTAAGGATTAATGAGAATAAGAGCCTAATCATAGGTTAAGTTTCAAGAATGAATACGTCAAGTAGGCATTTGATATGCACAAGATTATGAAATGTATAGATATGTTTACGATTTAAGTTAAGAATTTAATGATAAAGAATATGATAACGTGTTCATCAGACTCCGGGATACGCCGGATGGGATTTCTCCGAAAGGGTTATCCACACGTAAGTTATAAGATTATATATATTTAAAGAATGAGAACAAATTATTAAGATGGCTTGATGTGTCTCTCGTATGCTCGCTAGTTAGTATACGAGGGGTTCCTGTGAAGTTACCGCCTTTAATGGCAGCCGGAACGGTGAAGTTACCGCTCGTGAGGGCAGCTACACATCCAAGTCTAAAGTTAATGTGTCTCCTGTCTGCTCGTCAGCTAGTATACAGGGGGTCCCCGTGAAGTTACCGCCTTAAATGGCAGCTGGGACGGTGAAGTTACCGCTCGCGAGAGCAGCCGCACAAAAGATAAGAGGAGTCCGGTGTTAGCCTGATATGATAGGAATTTTCACCGGTAAGAAGGGAGATGTACTTCGGGGTTACTCCACCCGGATGCACTCCGTAAAATGAACCAAGATAATGATTGTTTGTTCAACGCTAACTTCTAACTTATGATATGAAAAGATGAATACGAATATGAAAGAATACGTATATTTTATATGTTATACGAGACATGAAGTTTAGTTCCTAGTGAACGCGATGTGATCATAGGATGTCCCCAAGATCACTACGTATAAGACTAAGATAAGAATAGAGTATGAAACACGTAAGGATATGAACATGAGAGCATAAGAAAGATAGAGATATGTAGCGATCCTAGGTTTCCCCTTGATCGCGAATTATGTAGAGAAAGACGGCGATCATAGGTATCCCCAAGATTGCCGAGAGTAGGCACGGCGACCCTAGGTTTCCCCCGTGGTTGCCAACAGTAGGTAGGGTAGGAGCTCACTGAGACATTATGTCTCATCCCTATCCTTCTGGTGCAGGTTTCAGGCAGCCAAGTGGCTTTTCAGAGGAAGATCTTCAGGAAGACGCTGGATGGAGTGCAGTTGCTCGTCAAGGCAAGCTCAGGAGGTTGATAGATTTTATGTATGTATATGAAAGAGTAATTGTATATGACATTTGGATATTTATGTAAACGAGCAATTTGTATTCATTCAGTGATTTGTTTATATTAATTATTGTAAATTTTAATGTATCCGATATCAGATTAATGCACATACTAATATACTAGTTAACGTTAGTATGGGTGTTACAGTATGGATGATCAGCTGAACTTGATTGAAGAAAAACGCATGGCGGCCTTGTGTCATAGACAATTATATCAAAGGAGGATGAAGCAAGCCTTTGACAAGAAGGTTCGTCCCCGTGAATTTCGAGAAGGAGACCTTGTGCTCAAAAAGATTTTATCCTTCCAACCGGACTCCAGGGGCAAATGAACGCCTAATTATGAAGGCCCATATATCGTCAAGAGAGCATTTTCCGGTGGTGCAATGACTCTCACGACTATGGATGGCGATGAGCTTCCCCGCCCTGTGAACTCCGATGCGGTCAAGAAATACTTTGTCTAAAAATAATAATAATAAAAGAACAGCTCGGTAAGTCGAAAACTCGAAAGGGCGGCTTAGGCAAAAATGAGCGTCTCGGTGGACTGAAAACCCGAAAGGGCGGTCCAGGCAAAAATTAGAGACATGAAACAAAAAATGATCATCCTGATAGGTCGAAAACCCGAAAGGGCGATCTATGCAAAAATTAAGGATCAAAAAGACAAGGTAATTGCATCAGGTTGGCCATGACTCACTTGGGGCACTTTAGCGGTCAAAGAGACTCTGAATTTGAAGCATCTAAAACGGTGGAATTCAAAGATTGTTAGGGAGAATAGCGGTTATTGTGTTCAATGTACCTTCCCCATATATTTACCATTTTCCAAACTTTGGGAGATCCGTGGAGCCACGCCATTGGCGGGCCACCACTCTGTTAAATGAATTTGAGCCCGTGCCTTTTATTTGGAATTCCCATTTAATCTGTTTATAAATTATTTTCTATTTTTTATGGTAGTACCTGAAGCAAAATATTTTCCTTAAAATCATAAACCTTTTTCATATCTTTTGGAAAGCATAAACGACAAACACATTATCTCTGAACTCATGAATAAGTGAAGTATGCGTCAACATCTGTCCTGAGAACGGATAAACTTTGCAGGCTGAACGTGGTCAATTGCTTGAAAAAAGAAAGAAAAAAGAAAAGAGCTCGGTAAGTCGAAAACCCGAAAGGGCGGCTTAGGCAAAAATGAGCGTCCCGGTGGATCGAAAACCTGAAAAGGCGATCCAGGCAAAAATTAGGGGCATACAAAAGAACACATTCCCGGTGGATCGAAAACCTGAAAGGGCGGTCCAGGCAAAAATTAGGGGCATACAAAAAAGAATATATTCCCGGTGGACTGAAAACCCGAAAGGGCGGTCCAGGCAAAAGTTAGGGGCTCAAAAAGAAAAAACAAAAAGCATGACCATAGAAACACCAGTTCTTCTGCCAGGTCTTTGGATTAACACGTCTCCCCCAGGAAGTGTTTACTCCCCACCAGTTGTTGCATACATCGGGCCTTACCCCGTCAATGTTTTGATATGTCCCCAATGGCATCATCCCCCAATGAAGATTGCTGAGTGTTTGTACTGCGTCGTCGGTCCACTTTCCATCTTACCTGTCCAGTCTTGTCTCATCAAGTCCATCAGTTATACTGTCCCACAAGTCAATCCTCCATACAGTCATACAAGTCGTTTTGTCTTACATACATTCATACATTCATGCATATACACATTCATGCATACACAACATGCACATAACATCATTCAATACATGGTTGCATTAACCACCCTGAGTCTTGCTTTTCATATCCATCAATCTGAACAATTTGTGACTCTTTTTCCCCAAGTGTCATCCCCAGTGTGTCTGGTCCAAAGATGTCACCCTCTTTTCGCCAAGTGACAGTTTCTTTAATGAACAGCTTGTGCATACCTGTTTATCATGTCGTCAGTGGCAAGTTCGGCTACATCCCGAGCAACTGACATTTACCTTTTTATCCTGTCGTCAGTGGCAAGTTCGGCTACATCCCGAGTAGCTGACATTTATCTTTTTATCCTGTCGTCAGTGGCAAGTTCGGCAACATCCCGAACAGCTGACATTTACATTTTACCTTCTTTAAGCTACCCCCACAATGGTAGTAGGTAAAATATTTTGTCTGCCTTTTTTAAGCTATCCGCACACCGATAGTAGGCAAGGTCTTCTCTTTTTATATTACCTTTTTTAAGCTATCAATACACGATAGTAGGTAATACATGTCATCTGTCTTCTTTAAGCTATCATTTTTGTTGATAGTAGACAATGTCTTTTTATATTACCTTTTTTAAGCTATCAATACACGATAGTAGGTAATACATGTCATCCTGTCTTCTTTAAGCTATCCATACAACGATAGTAGACGGTGTCTCCTTTTATATTACCTTTTTTAAGCTATCAATACACGATAGTAGGTAATACGTGTCATCTGTCTTCTTTAAGCTATCCATACAACGATAGTAGACGGTGTCTCCTTTTATATTACCTTTTTTAAGCTATCAATACACGATAGTAGGTAATACGTGTCATCTGTCTTCTTTAAGCTATCCATACAACGATAGTAGACAGTGTCTCCTTTTATATTACCTTTTTTAAGCTATCAATACACGATAGTAGGTAATACGTGTCATCTGTCTTCTTTAAGCTATCCATACAACGATAGTAGACGGTGTCTCCTTTTATATTACCTTTTTTAAGCTATCAATACACGATAGTAGGTAATACGTGTCATCTGTCTTCTTTAAGCTATCCATACAACGATAGTAGACGGTGTCTCCTTTTATATTACCTTTTTTAAGCTATCAATACACGATAGTAGGTAATACATGTCATCTGTCTTCTTTAAGCTATCCATACAACGATAGTAGACGGTGTCTCCTTTTATATTACCTTTTTAAGCTATCAATACACGATAGTAGGTAATACATGTCATCTGTCTTCTTTAAGCTATCCATACAACGATAGTAGACGGTGTCTCCTTTTATATTACCTTTTTTAAGCTATCAATACACGATAGTAGGTAATACGTGTCATCTGTCTTCTTTAAGCTATCCATACAACGATAGTAGACGGTGTCTCCTTTTATATTACCTTTTTTAAGCTATCAAGACACGATAGTAGGTAATACATGTCATCTGTCTCCTTTAAGCTATCATCTTTGTTAATAGTAGACAGTGTCTTCTTCCTTTACCTTTTTTAAGCTATCATTTACACGATAGTAGGTAAAATCGGTCTTTGTCTTTGTTAGGCTATCGTTCTGAATTAGTGCGATAGTAGACAACTCCTTCCCCAGTGAAACTATGTTATCCCCCAGTGGAGTCGGATCCCTTGCTTTAACAAACTCGGGTATTCTTTTGTTTTGTTTTACCCCCAGTCGGGTCAGCTTCGCCGTCTTGCATTTGCATTTGCATCACGAGCATCTCACATTTTTTCTTTTAGGTCCAAAATTGGCGTACTCCTGTATTTAAGTCCCTTCGACCCGTCGAATCCAAGATTTTCTCTTCAGATCTCCGGACGAAGAGACTTAAATAGGGGCATCTGTCATACCCCTAATTTTTGACCTAACATTTCTTTTTTTACTCGTCTTTTTAGTTCGGAATTTTTCGTCGTCTCAGACGAAATTTCGACAAAGAGATATTTTAAAATACCTCATTTTTTTCGTCCGGGTTGCGTCTTTTTGTTTTTATTTCTATCTTTATTCTTTTAAATATTTTTAGTGTTATTTTATTTAGCATTTTTATTGTTTATTATTTTATTTTTTTTCTTCTTCTTTTTTTTTAGTTACCTTTTTTAAATTTTTACAATCTGACTTTTTACAATTTGACTTTTTTTTATTTTCTACAATCTGACTTTTTTTCATAATATTAATGTGTTTTATGTTGTCACTTATTTGTCTTTTATTGAGTTTTATTGCCATTATTTTGTCAACCTGTCCTTTATTGAGCATTAGTGATGGTAATTAGTATTTTAAAAAGGGAATTGGTCAAACATAGGGGAAAAAAGGGAGAACTCATCAGAAACCAAATAGAACACGAGCAAAAATCGTCATCAGTAATCAACCACTACAAACCACTACTACTCCCTACCACCAACACAAAAAATACACACAGCCAGCCCCACAACACAGGACCAATAACACGCCTCCTCTCCCACACACACAAAACGGCCACCACTCCACAACAACCAACCATCCTCCAAACAGCCACGTACGCCTCATCTCAGCCACCACCCCTCTAACCTCCCTCCTAACCGCACACAAACACCCATAGCAACCCACGGCCACTACTCCACAGCCACCATACAAACACAGCCCTCCTCCCAAAAACCCCTCTTCTCCTCTACAGCCCAAAACCGGCCACACTTCCCCATCACAAAACCACTCTCGGCTGCGTCCCTACCACAAACAACAAACAACCTTCCTCACCCACAACAACCCAGCCGCGGCCTCCTTCCCACCACCACCTACAAAACAAACATCAACCGCGCCTACCTCCACCACACCAACCGCACACCCAACGCCACCAAACCCAAAGCAACCGCCGCGGCTTCATTCCTCCTAAGTCCTATCTCAAAACCGCGCACGAACATCCCAAAAGACCCCAAATCCGAATCAAAAAGGAGAGGTAGAATTTCGAATTTCAGTGTTTTTTAAGTGTAGATCTAGGTTTGTTTATCTTTGTTTTGGGAAAAATAGTTTTAGAAGTGTGAAGAGGAGAGGGAGAGCTTTAAGAAACGCTAAAATGTTTTAAAAAGGGCGGAGTTTTTCAACTCCGGCGCGGTGGCGCCGCCGGCGACCGCTACGCCGGAGGAGGGCCGGCCAGACTTGTGTTTTGAGAGGAAGAGAGGAGAGGAAGAGAGTAGAGAGAGAAGATGAAGAGAGAAATGAATGAAAAATTCAGAAAAAAAAAC
The DNA here is from genome assembly GCA_018208015.1 of Medicago ruthenica. NCBI lineage: Eukaryota > Viridiplantae > Streptophyta > Magnoliopsida > Fabales > Fabaceae > Medicago > Medicago ruthenica. The sequence continues at coordinate 34,208,786 of CM031375.1, read as the reverse complement.
AATTTAAAGCCTGACCCAAACAAGGCCCATCAACGGCCCAATTCCCTTTCTTTCCTCCCCTCTTTCAGACTGTTATTCACACCCCCCTTTTTTCTTATGCACCCCCTTTTTTCTCTATTTTCTTTTCTCTTATTTTCGTTCCTTTTATTTCTTTTCTTGCATTTTAATTTCAGTTTTATTTTTATTCTCATACATTTTATTCTCATGTTTTATTTTTAACACATCATGCATTTTTTTTTATTTTTTTATTTTCCTTTTATTTCATGTATTTTTCATTTTATTTTTATTCTTAGCATATTTACTTATTTTTAGTGCATTTGCAATTTTTATTTTTATTTATTATTTTGCCATCTTTTAGAATGTATTTAGGAGCAATGTAAATATAAATGAGAATATGCACTGACACCCACACTCTATTTATTTTGCTTTATGTCTTTTATTTTTATTTTATTTCGCTTTACAAAAAAAAATACAAAAATATTAGGTTAGTTTTAATTTCGAAAGGGTTTCGCGGCGATCCAACGTCACCACGGAATTTCCTCGCGTTTAGCTTTTTAGTTATGTTTTTAGTCTTAGTTTATTAAAAACAAAAAAACCAAAAAACATGCAAATAATCAAAAAAATCACAAAAAATCTTTTCTTAATTAAACCTTGATTTTCAATCAAGTGCCCTTTTTTTTCTCTTTTATTTTCTTTAAATAAACCATTAATCCGCTTTAATAACACTTTAATCATTTTCAAAATTAAAAAACACCAACCAATCTCATTTTGCCACTTGGCCTTTATTTTATCTTTAAAACTTTTTTTAAAACCAATAAAAAACACAAAACAAATCAACCGTCATTTTTACCCCGAACTACGAGGTTTTGATCCCTCACGGGTACGTAGGCAGAGGACCCTGTCCTTCCAAATCATAAAAAAATACAAAAACATTTTTTCTTTTCTCACTACTTTAATTCTGTCTCTTAAAAAATAAGCAAGTTATAGCCAAAATAAATAAATAAAATCAAGAGGTTCTCGTAGAGTACTACGAACGTTTAGGGTGCTAACACCTTCCCTAAACGTAACTAACCCCCGAACCCTAATCTTTTAAAATGTGGTAATTTAGAACTTTTTTCCACTTTTCTTTTAAAAAATTAAAAGTTCAATCGTGAAATAAAATTAGTGAGTCAACGCTAATCAATAGCTTGATCTCCGAAAATCACCGCGACAAGTAGTATTTGATATAAGTGGGGCATAGAACCAAACACTAACTCACAAACAGAGTGTTATGCTAAATAGGCTAAAAAAGGAATTCAAAACAAATGATATTTCTGGCTTCAGCATCAACAACTGGGGCATAGAAACAAAAGAATTCAAGCTGTAAAACATTGTTGCCAATTTAACTATGCAAGGTTTCTTTGTTAATATTTGTTTTGCCCTCCTCTATATCATTGCACACAGAGTAGTATTTGATATAAGTGGGGCATAGAACCAAACACTAACTCACAAACAGACTGTTATGCTAAATAGGCTAAAAAAGGAATTCAAAACAAATGATATTTCTGGCTTCAGCATCAACAACTGGGGCATAGAAACAAAGGAATTCAAGCTGTAAAACATTGTTTCATACAGAATTGTCAAAAACTATCTCTGGCTTCAGCATCAACAGCAGACTTGGAAAATAATAAATCTATGAACTTACAACAATATCCTTTGATTTTGAGGAAACCCACTTGCTTGGATCACCTTTCAATTTGTGTGTCTTTAGAAATATTTCCCAACATGTTGGAGTCACATCTGGAGATGTTTTCTATAAACAAAACGGATCAATCAATGTTAACTGAAATTAAAATGCTTAACCTAACAAATACAATTAAACTAAAATTCAATTACTTACTAATCTCTTAGAAATCTCAGTTGTTGGAATCGACCCTCCAGTGTGGAGTAGAGCATCAGAAGATTTTCTGTTTTCGCTGTTAATTTGTGCCTTCTTTTTCCATTCTTCGCTGTTAATTTGTGCCTTCGTTGAAGGGTTTTGAGTTTGGAGGAAAATAATTGGGGGAAAATTTTATTTTAGGGTTTGTGAAAAAAATGAGGGGGAATGTTTTAGTATAAGAGGAGGGAAAGCCAAAATTGGGGGAATAATTCAGATTTCTCATTAATATCAATAATTGTTTGTGAGGGATTAATTTCCTCACCAACCATGTAGTTGACATTAGTGATGATTTTAGTGAGGGAAACATTGGAGAAGGATCCATTCCGTCACTAACTCCGTAACAAACGTTTACCTCGTCAATTTTCCAAGGGATTTAGTGACGGAATTTTTGTGAGGGAATTTTTGTAACGGATAATTAAATCATTCCGTCACTAATGTTTGTCAACTCAATTTTTATGGTGAATATGAAAATCTGTCTCAAAAACCGTCACAATTAGTGAGGGAATTTTTTCCCTCCCTAAAATCCGTCTCTAATTCGCGTTTTTCTAGTAGTGATACAAACATCCCAATCTCCAGCAAGCTACAAGACTAAATGTGAAAAGCATGTAATTTTAATATGGGAGTCCATTGACCATTATTAGAGATGGCTTAAATAGTTAAATCGTCACCGTAAGTAGGCCCGTTCTTAACGTTTTATGAGCCTTAAGCCAAGTTTGAGAAAATGACCCCTTGTATAATACATCATAATTTTTTTTTTCTGGTGACTAGTTTTCATGTTCTTCGTTGTTCTCTCCAAACTGGTTTTTTTAATCACATGATGCTTTGTGGGAAAGATGGACTCTAACTTCATTTCAACGCAACACTTTTTGCAAGATCCATATTTTTTGTAAAACCTGTCTTGATGCCAAAAATCAAATGATGTAAGGAGGGAAATGTAACACCCATACTAATTTTATCTAGAATATTAGCATGTGCATTATACTGATACTGGATACATTAAAATTTTCAATAATAATAATACAACAACTAAATGAATACAAGTTTGCTCGTTTATACATCTGATCAAGTACCACTAAAAATACACTTATACCAAGCCTGATAAACTCCTGAGCTGGTACATGACGAGCAACTGCACTCCATCCAGCGTCTTCCTGAAGAACATACTCACGAACCTCCTGCTAACTTGTAAACCTGCACCAGAAGAAGTGGGATGAGACATAATGTCTCAGTGAGCTCCACCCAACCTACTGTTGGCAACTACTGGTAACCTAGGGTCGCCGTGCCTACTTTTGGCAATCTTGGGGATACCTACGACCGCCAAGCTTTAACCTTACCCATAAAGGGTTTATACCTGCCTGTTCCTGTTAAACTGTGTAGTCATAAAACTAAACTACATCCTGCTAAACTAGTGATCAAGGGGAAACCTAAGATCACTGCCTGATAACTGGTACCTAGTACCTAATACTTGATAACTGAATAGTCATGAATAACTAGACTATATCCTGATAACTTGGTGATCGAGGGGACTCCTAAGATCACCACCTGATATCTGTCTGATAGGTAATATCTGCCTGATAACTGATGACTAAATTGTCATAAACTGATGTAATAAATACATATACATATTCATCTTACTTATAACATAAAGTTAGAAGTTAGCGTTGAACAAACATTATTATCTGAGTTCATTTTACGGAATGCCCCAAGGTGGAGTAACCCCGAAGCACATTCCCCTGATAACCGGTGAAAATTCCTATCTGAGGCTAATCATCGGACTCTTATCGTTGTGTGGACAACCTTCTCGAAGAAGTCCCATCCGGCGTATCCCGGAATCTACTGAACACAACTTAACTTGCATGTAGACAACCCTCTCGGAGAAGTCCCATCTGGCATAATACGGAGTCTGCTGAACATGCCTACATGTGGACAACCCTCTCGGCGAAGTCCCATCTGGCATAATCCGGAGCCTGCTTGACATGTTTAATCTTTAACATACGTGTGGATAGCCCTTTCGGAGAAATCCCATCCGGCATAATCCGGAGTCTGCTGAACACGTTAACATAATAATATAATTCTTGACTTTATTACTCTTATGTATATCTGATACAATACTCTATTCCTTGCATATCTAATGCATTCGTCTTGTGTTAACTCATGTAACACTTAACCTATAGTATAAGGATTTAAGCTTATCGTTCTCATAAGCCACTTACTTGGTCGTTGGAAAACCAACCCTTAAGCTTATCTGAAGCTTTGAATGTTGAAACATTCCTTGAACTCTTGTACACTTAATTGTGTACACTTAAATCATGTTTTCCTATCAAAGGATCTAGACATATCGTTATCATATGTCACACTTAGGGCTTACTATCCCATTTATAATAATTCCTGCTCATCTACCCTTTGTTCTTGCATTTCCTATACATTGCCTATTCCTTGCTCCTTATGATTTCGCATATTAAAGGCCGTTAGGATGAGTTAAAATGATGTCTTTTGATTCTTTAAAGTTTTTGGAGAAAACGGTTACGAAAAACCTCGCCTACACACGCCGGATCACCCGAAACAGCTCAGCTGACCAAGCTATTTCTGGTGAGCTCGCTATAGCGACGGGCTGGTCGCTATAGCGACCGTAGGCAGTGCAAAAATGCGTCTGCTCGCTGCAGCGACGAGCTGGTCGCTGTAGCGACCATGACAGTTCAGAAATTGGTCAAAACTTGTATTTTTCATCATTTTAGCTCAACCCAACTTACCCAAGCTTCCCAACAAGGCTAGGAATGATTTTATGTTATAAATTGACTGATTACAACGTAGATTAGCAAGGAATTGGCAACAATTAGGATTAGGGCACAAAAACCATAACTTAGCATAAACACGAAATACTCAAACAACTCACTCTAGGTGGGTTCTAAAAACCCTAGGGAGCTCACCTAGAAGAGTTGCTTTGATCCTTGACAAGCTTGTCCAAAACCCTAGCTTGAAATCTTCCTTTCCTTTCTTGGTCCTCTTTGCTTCCCTTGGCTCAAAATCACAAGCTTTGCACTTGAAAGTGGCTAGCATCAAGAAGGATGATGATTAAGTGAAGGTTGGAGTAGGGAGAGGGAGTTGGCGTGAGAGAAGTAGAGAGAAGGGAGAGAAGTGGTTTAGAGAGAGAAAGAAAATGAGAAATGAGGAAATTATGGGGTTTAGCCCCTTTTATAAAAATCCTGACGCGGCAATTACCAAATTGCCCTTCCTTAAAATATCTCTGATACATCGTCTCGACACTGATAAATATTTAAGTCTGAAGCGGGATGTTACACTCTACCCCCCTTAAAGAAATTTCGTCCTCGAGATTTAGAATCCTCTTGAAATCACATATATGAATATATCTTTCATATTTCTTTCTCTACTAGCCAATTCTCCACTCAACTTACTTATTGGGATTCCATGGCTACTCTAGGGTCCAACACGTAGATTATTCATGCACCTCGATTAAACCATACTGGTTAAACTGTTCCTTAGCCATGGTTTCCATCTCTGTAAGTCAAAAACGTTTGACAATCTTTTTTCTAACTGAAAGATCTGCTGCACATTACATAATTCTTACTGGTAGGATGTGTGGTTGTCTGAACCAACATATCCATCTTACTTGACTATGACTCCTGTTCGACATACTTCTTGCAAATCCAATTTAAAATTATTAAGTCTTGGATTCCCTTACTGAATTCTATCAATTTTCCTTCTTTGACCGATTAATCTTATCCTGTAGACGTCGGGTCGATCTTTTTTTCCCTCAAATATTCCAACTTTTCGAGAGATTTATTACATTACAATTTAATTCCAATGAATTCTTGTCTAAGACTTTCGCCTCGTAAGACGGCATCTTACAGTTACAAACATACCATTCTTTATATAGACTTATCCTTGCACTAAAAAGCACCTAGTATTGAATATTCTCATCTGGAAGTAAAGACTATTGCAACTACTTCCACTATCCGACACAAGGAGGAGGCATCACTTATGGTACCTGCTCCTTTCTTTCTGACATCCTGGTGTAACAATCATTACAACCATGAGCATTACTTCCATTCCCACTGCAGGAATCCTTAAGAGCTCGAGAAATCTCATAAGCTACTCGCGTTCCGCCTTAACTAGTCGACAATAAAGCGTATCAAAAAGTCTTAGGAACTTTCTTCCTTACTAGGATTCTGACAATCTTGCATCATTCAAGATATTCCTTAGTCGTATCGGGGTGAGTAGAACTGGCCTCATGAATCCCGTCTACAACTTAACTTATTATGTTCAAAGACATTCCTTGTTTTCGAAAAGAAAACTCCATTCTGATTGCTACCAAAATAGCATACTTAGTCTCTTAATCCTTTATTCATAATCTGAACTAACGTAGCCCTTTACTGTAGACTACGAGTGACTTTTGGTCTGTGTACAAACATCTTTTCTTACCTGTGAGCATTGAGCTCAAGAATTTCCTAACTCCTCAACTGATCGGTATCAACATACCTGGTATAAAATCTTATCTGAACATATATATATATATATATGTGAGTCGTCGTGTAGGTTCCCTATTGGGCTGACCTATCCAGAATAAATCTGAAGCGTGCCTGTGCCACGACTTGTCAACATATATATATATATATATCTGTATCATTCTTGATAATATCTGATACTAGTTTTGTACCACGGTTACTGATACATGTCACATAACTGAAAAGTATGTTACACTACTATCTGAGTAGCATAAACACTGCCTGATAAGTATACATTATACTACACATAACCTGATACATGTGACATGTTGTCATAACATAGGTACCATATGGAATGAATTCATATACCACTGCATTGTCGTTTCTGATCAATGCTTCATATTCAAAAATATTATCTTGCAGTGCAACCTGTACTGTCGTTGTCCCATGCATAATTCTCCTTTGATAAACTTACTCTTCAAGTCCACTTGAAGTTATTGAGCTAAAATAGCTAGATTACTACACCAGCAGAGACTTCAATTTTTCTTAGACTTAACGTGCTAAGAGCACATCCTTCTTATTTCCTACCACATATTCTTAACCTTTAAAATTTCCTGTTAGAACTTATGATAAGTTCAAGTCGTCACTGCTTACTGCTATTCTGCGTTGTAAGAACTGGACTCTTAATACCTTTCATGTGGTTCATCTGACAGGATTTCACAAGCATCCTTGTTCTCTAAGCTTTGGCTTAGAATTGTTTGTTAACCCATCCTTGGATTTGCTTCTCCGCTGCGCAACTCTGATTAAAACCATATTCTTTGGATTGGAAGTAATACACCACTATTACCACATTAAATCACATTGACCAATCTTTTTACTTTATGACTTGTAGCTATCAGAACAGAACCATCTTACGTTTGTTAATTCTCTTGTGGCTTAAACCATATGCTTAACTTACTGATTGGTCATTTCCTGACTTTGTGTTTCCTTCCGGACATGAACAATATACTTGTTCTCGCGAAAATACGCCAAAACCTGCAAGTAGTTTCCAGCAACAGCTATGAGCTAAACAGTGATTCTGTCAAAACAGCTTATACACTGGTTCTCGCTTATTCTCCATATTCCGAATTCTGTAACCATCTCATGGTCAGCTCAACGTGTATAATCATTTAAACATTTCAGAAATCCTACTAAGAGCATACCTGAAACAACTCAAGTTCACACATTATTCAATTGGGGCAACTTTCAAAAACAACTTATGGTTTCTGGAGATTCACATCTTTCATGCACTAAATCCACTGATGGTTCTAGTCTCGTTTCTATTCTTATCCGCAAGAATGTCATACTCATAATCCTTTCCGAGACAACTTAGGTCTCCTTAACTTTACCATAACTCTTAGGTTACTCCTCGAGTTCCTCCGGAAACAATCCGTCTGAAATAAATTCAACTCTTACCGGCTCTCTTGTAAGCCCAAACATTGGTTACGTCTCTTCGAGTACCCGATTAATTGATCTTATACTTCAACATTTAACATTACCTATTGAATTCCCCCAGTAACTTGTTATGTATTCACAATTCAAATCCTTTTTCCCGATTCTGCTGAGAATTTACATCTCGATGACTCCTAATAAAGGAAGGTAATCTGACTCACTTTTCTTTGTGTAAAAGTTCTCATTGAGCTTAGCTTACTTTCCAATTCTGGCACTTAAGGTTCGGGAGATGCGGCTGATCAGATGGGGTTAAACTTACTTGCGCTTCACCTTCAAGATCACGTTTGAAGGGTTAGCTTTATCTGTCCAAATAACTCGCTTAATCCATAATTAAGTCTCTTAACCGTTTGGATATAAAAATCTCATCTGGTTCGAGTGTGCAAGTCCTCTGATTCTTACATACTCTATCCTTACTGGGAATCTAGAGCTCCCAATAATTGACTAATAATTCCTCCTTCCAAGTTTCTGGGTTATCCTGCAATTCTTTAACTTCTCAACTACAGTTCCCATTAAGGTTCCAAATCATTCCTTATGTTCCTGAAACTTCGCCATTAACAGGCTTAGTTACTTTGCGGTTTATGGCCACCATTTGGCATTGAATACTTCTTTGCCAGTTCCGTCTTAAAATCTGACGCCTTAACCTTCACTCTTCATTCCTCCATGGTCGCATTCAGCTCTCAGACATTCGTCCTAACTGTCATATACTAGATTGAGTTGATCAGGCTCAACTAGATGTGACCTTTAGAACAATATCTGGAACCCAATGGTCCCACTACATTCATTGAATCTTTAATGACCCATGGCACAGTCTGAATCGACCTGCTCTGATACCAATTGTAACACCCATACTAATTTTATCTAGAATATTAGCATGTGCATTATACTGATACTGGATACATTAAAATTTTCAATAATAATAATACAACAACTGAATGAATACAAGTTTGCTCGTTTATACATCCTGATCAAGTACCACTAAAAATACACTTATACCAAGTCTGATAAACTCCTGAGCTGGTACATGACGAGCAACTGCACTCCATCCAACGTCTTCCAGAAAACCATACTCACGAACCTCCTGCTAACCTGTAAACCTGCACCAGAAGGAGTGGGATGAGACATAATGTCTCGGTGAGCTCCACCCAACCTACTATTGGCAACCACTGGGAACCTAGGGTCGCCGTGCCTACTTTTGGCAATCTTGGGGATACCTACGACCGCCAAGCTTTAACCTTACCCATAAAGGGTTAATACCTGCCTGTTCCTGTTAAACTGTGTAGTCATAAAACTAAACTACATCCTGCTAAACTAGTGATCAAGGGGAAACCTAAGATCACTGCCTGATAACTGGTACCTAGTACCTAATACCTGATAACTGAATAGTCATGAATAACTAGACTATATCCTGATAACTTGGTGATCGAGGGGACTCCTAAGATCACCACCTGATACCTGTCTGATAGGTAATATCTGCCTGATAACTGATGACTAAATTGTCATAAACTGATGTAATAAATACATAAACATATTCATCTTACTTATAACATAAAGTTAGAAGTTAGCATTGAACAAACATTATTATCTGAGTTCATTTTACGGAATGCCCCCGGGTGGAGTAACCTCGAAGCACATTCCCCTGATAACCGGTGAAAATTCCTATCTGAGGCTAATCACCGGGCTCCTCTTATCGTTGTGTGGACAACTCTCTCGAGGAAGTCCCATCCGGCGTATCCCGGAGTCTGCTGAACACAACTTAACTTGCATTTAGACAACCCTCTCGGAGAAGTCCCATCCGGCATAATCCGGAAGTCTGCTGAACATGCCTACATGTGGACAACCCTCTCGGCGAAGTCCCATCCGGCATAATCCGGAGCCTGCTGGACATGTTTAATCTTTAACATACGTGTGGATAACCCTTTCGGAGAAATCTCATCCGGCATAATCCGGAGTCTGATGAACACGTTAACATAATAATATAATTCTTGACTTTATTACTCTTATGTATATCTGATACAATACTCTATTCCTTGCATATCTAATGCATTCGTCTTGTGTTAACTCATGTAACACTTAACCTATAGTATAGGGATTTAAGCTTATCGTTCTCATAAGCCACTTACTTGGTCGTTGGAAAACCAACCCTTAAGCTTATCTAATGCATTCGTCTTGTGTTAACTCATGTAACACTTAACCTATAGTATAAGGATTTAAGCTTATCGTTCTCATAAGCCACTTACTTGGTCAGTTGGAAAACCAACCCTTAAGCTTATCTGAAGCTTATCGTCTTCTGTCTAAGGTGCTTGCTAATAGGCTTCGGAAAGTGGTTGGTAAGGTGGTGTCGGAAACTCAATCCGCGTTTGTTCAAGGAAGACAAATCCTTGATGGCATTCTTATTGCTAACGAGGTGGTGGATTATGCCCGCAGGTTAAAGAAAGAATTACTTTTGTTCAAAGTAGATTTTGAAAAAGCTTACGACTCAGTTGATTGGCTATATTTAGAGGAGGTCATGGGCAAGACGAACTTCCCATTTGTTTGGTGTAAATGGATGATGGAATGTGTTACTTCCGCATCAGCATCGGTTCTAGTCAATGGGAGTCCGACTGCTCAGTTTCCTTTGGAGAGAGGTCTTCGTCAAGGTGATCCTCTTTCCCCTTTCCTTTTCCTGTTGGCTGCGGAAGGGTTTAATGTTATGATGAATGCGTTGGTGGTTAATGGTTTGTTTAAGGGGTATACTGTTGGGGCGCAAAATGCTTTGTCCGTATCTCATTTACAGTTTGCTGATGATACCCTTTTGATTGGTGGGAAAAGTTGGGCGAATGTTCGCGCATTGAAGAATGTTTTACTTTTGTTTGAGAAAATCTCGGGGTTAAAAGTTAATTTTCATAAAAGTATGTTGTTTGGTATTAATGTGGCGAGTTCTTGGCTTCATGAGGTGGCGGTTGTTATGAATTGTAAGCATGGTTCGTTACCTTTTGTGTATTTGGGGTTGCCTATCGGTGGTGACTCGAGAAAGATTCAATTCTGGAACCCTTTGGTTGATCGTATTAGAGGTAGACTAACTGGTTGGAAGAGTAAAAACCTATCGTTGGGCGGTCGGCTGATTCTCCTTAAGTCTGTGTTGTCCTCCATTCCAGTTTATTTTCTTTCCTTCTTCAAAGCTCCCTCAGGTATCATTTCTACCCTTGATTCTATTTTTTGTAAGTTTTTTTTGGGGGGGGGGAGTGAGGATGTTCGAAAATTGTCTTGGGTTAAATGGGATAAAGTAGGTTTACATAGGGAGAATGGCGGTCTGGGGGTCAGGAGGCTGAAGGAGTTTAATTTATCCCTTCTTGGGAAATGGGTGTGGAGGATGCTGGAGGAAAGGGGAAGTTTGTGGTATAATGTGTTATGTGCGAAGTACGGTGACGAGGGGGGGCGGTTGTGTGTGGGTGGCGGAGGGGGTTCTGTGTGGTGGCAGAATGTAAACAATATTAGGAGGGGGGCGGTTTGTTAGATGATCGGTGGCTGTTGGATAATATTTCTAGGCAGGTGGGGGATGGGGTCTCCTCGTTGTTTTGGAAGGATCCCTGGTTGGATGGTGTGTCTTTAGAGACTAGATATGCTAGATTATTTGATCTTGCTGTAAACAAATGTGCTACTGTTGCCGAAATGTTTTCTTTGGGTTGGGATGTTAATGGTGAGGCGTGGAAGTGGAGAAGGAGACTGTTTGCGTGGGAGGAGGGGTTGGTGCGAGAATGTGCGGAACAACTTTCATTTGTGGTTTTGCAGGTTGATGTGTCCGACAGGTGGGTCTGGAAGCTTCATTCTTCCCATAAGTACACGGTTAAAAGTGCTTATAATTACTTGACTAATTTGGAGCTGACAATTGACGACCGTTGTAACCATGTTTTATGGCTTAAGCAAATTCCGCTTAAGGTCAATATTTTTGTTTGGCGTTTGTTCCTGAACAAATTAGCAACTAAGATGAATTTGTTTAGGAGGAACATTTTGGATTATAATGATGCTTTTTGTTCGACTTCTTGCGGACTTATTGAGGATCAGGATCACTTGTTTTTTTCTTGTGCTTTTTACGGTTGCCTTTGGCTTTTAATATCAGGATGGCTATGCTACTCAACAACTCTTCAAGGATCTTTGTTTGAGCATTTTCTTCAGTTTGGAGGTCTTGGTGGTTTTTCCAACAAGTCTCGTCTTGCTTATAATATTATTTGGATTTCCGCTCTTTATACCATTTGGAAGGATCGTAATTTGAGGCTTTTTCACCACAAATCTGAACATCTCCTATCTCTGTTGGAAAAAGTCAAACTTCAAGCTTTTTGGTGGTTTAAATCTTCCTTTGCTGCTTTTGAATTTGAATATTCGGTTTGGAGGGTTAATCCTGTTTTCTGTCTTCAGGCTGTAGCTTAATGTTTCTTTTCGCTACTTTGTAGTGGCGTTTGGTTTTTGTCTTTGTAATTATTGGACTTGTTAGCTTCCTTTGGTACTTCTTGTGCTAGAGGAGCTTCTGTTTTTTTCTTAATAAAATTTGTTTAGCTTCTTCAAAAAATATTCTTTTTATCCTCTGAGTAATTTATGATATGATAATTTTAGTTATGCCCATCTTATTTATTTCACTAATTTATTCTTATTCATGATATCGAATCAGTATTTTGCGAATAATTGAAAAAACCTTGTTTTTAGATGATATCATTTCTATAAATGATAGATAGCGTAGTTTAAGATCAGATTGCTTATTAACAAAAAAAACAAACAAAAAAACTTGACCAGATTCATTTGCTTCTATCGAAGTTTATCCTAAAAATTGCTATGCTCTAAACTTAATTTAATTTATGGCCAACAGTAGGTGTAGAAAGAATGTTAAAAAGAGAATGATAGTTTTTCTTATCTATTATATTTATTAATTGTTAGAATAATAGACGTTGCCTTGCCTTTCCATTAATTTTTTGTTTGTATATATACAATTAGAGTTTGACCAAATCCTATATATTCATGACTAACAAGACTAATCAATTTACACTTAATTTACAATAATGATATTCGTAAATATAGAGATATTCACATAATATATACCCCAACGGGTATGTGCTCTAATACACCCCCGTAGTCGAAACTGGAGGTTGACGAACGTTGAGACTATCACGAAAGTCATGAAAAGAGTTGCAACGGAAGACCTTTGGTGAAGCTGTTAGCAATTTGATAATGTGATGGAACATGCGGAACTCTTACTTGTCCACGAGCCACCTTTTCACGCACAAAATGAATATCCATCTCGATGTGTTTGGTGCGCTGATGTTGAACATGGTTGCCATAAAGGTAAACCGCACTCACATTATCACAATAGACCAAAGTAGTTGTTGTTATGGGGAAAGGTAGTTCTAATAATAAGTTTCTAATCCAACAAGATTAAGATACTACATTCGCGACTCCGCGGTATTCAGCTTCTGCACTGGACCGAGAAAGTGTGGGTTGGCGCTTGGCAAACCAGGATATTAGATTATCACCAAGGTAGACACAGTAGCCAGAAGTGGATCTTCTAGTGTCTCGATGGATAGCCCAATCTACATCAGTGTAAGACACTAGTTTGCTGACAGAAGAGGGATACAAATGAAGGCCGAAATCAAGAGTGTCGTGAATATACTTGTAATGAGCTTCCTTTTACTTTTGTTCCTTTTATCGGACTGTTGATGTAATTTTTTTGACTTTCCTGTTTTTCAGGCACTCCTTATGCTTGAATTGTCAGGTTTTGTGAGTATTGAATTCCATTTTAGCTTCTTCAAATATATATAAATATATAATATTTATGATTTGTTTTGTTATGCGGGCTAACAGGCTACCCGCGACCCATACGGGATAGCCCAAACGGGTACCGGACTTTTTAAGGCTGGGCTAAAAAGCACTATAAAAATTCGGACTCAACATTTAAGGTCCAAGCCCTACAATTAATCGGGTTTAACGGGCCGGCCCATATGCACTAGCACATTTTAACAGCTCTAGTTCCAACATAGGTATTGACGGTGAGAGCAGCATTTGGTACTTTGATATTCAGCACTTATTCAATAGGCTCTTTAGTACTCAGCAAATATAAAATATTCTATTAAAAAAATTAAAGCATGCGTAATCTTAATGTAGAAGTAGTAAATTTGCAAGGTAGTTGAAGCGGCGGGAAAAATGTGCGGGCAAAAAGCGCTCGCTAAACAGTAAATTCGCCACCGAAGTTTTATTTTTGAAAAGGGGAACGTCGATAAACCCCTTTGAGAACTTAACAAAGTCATTGCGACCAAATTCGGGTTCGGGAATCGGTTATGCGAGGGGAAGGTATTAGCACCCCTCACATCCGTTGTACCCAACGGGAACCATTAATTATTTTAGCGTTCAAATAAGTGTTAGTTTCATGAAAAAAATGTTTGTAAAGGATAAAAGAGAAAGCAAAATGGTTTGAAGACCAAAAATGAGTTTTTTATTAGTGTGCTTGACAAGAGTTTGATCTTGCTCCTACGTATCTCCTGGTGCGATGGAGAATTCAAAGCTACGTAGTTCTTTGTAGAAAATGTTTGTGTGTTGATTGATTTTATTTATAAAAAAAATGATTTGGTCGCGCTTGGGCGAAAAAGTTTGCTTAAAAAAGAAAAGACGGACTCGCACTTGGGCGATGGTATCCGTTTGAAAGCGCACATAGGCGTGAATAAAATAAAGTTTGGTGGGTTGAGATTGATTTTAAACGGAGGACGAATATTCGACCGAAAGCGAAGTGTCTACCTCGTTTCCGAATATTCGGGGAAGCGTCGGGTGTCTACCCAAGTTTTCCTTTTTTCACTCGCACGAAAGAAAGAAAATTGTTTTTTTTTTTATGTTTTTTTGTATTTTTGAAAATAAAATGAGTTACAGCCCCTCCAAAAAAATAGATCAAGCCAGGTTCTGAACCTTCAGACGCAGGAACTGACTTCAGAAACAGAATGCAAAATGTACGGCTTCAGAAGCACTGTTCAGAAGCTGCTTCAGAAGCACTGTTCAGAAGCTGCTTCGGAAGTACTGTTCAGAAGCTGAGTTCTGCTACGTTCGCAAAGCGACCAGGACTTTGCTCTGCGAACCCATCAGAAGCTGACTTCAGACTCAGACTTCAGAAGCTCACTTCAGAAGCTGAGCTTCAGAAGCTGACTTCAGAAGCTGACCTTCAGAAGCACTGTTCAGAAGCTGAACTTCAGAAGCACTGTTCAGAAGCTGAGCTTCAGAAGCTGAACTTCAGAAGCAGCGTTCAGAAGCTGGACTTCAGAAGCACTGTTCAGAAGTAGCCTTCAGAAGCTGGCTTCAGAAGCAGCTCTCAGAAGCAGCCTTCAGAAGCTGGCTTCAGAAGCTCACTTCAGAGTCTGATTTCAGAACCTCTGGTGTAAAATGTTAAAATCAGTAAGAAGGAAAAGAAACAACTCTGTTTTGGTGATTGTTATAAACTTGTGATTTTTTGGTTTTTTGTATGATCTTTTTGTGCAAAAAAAGAGTTAAAAATGACTAAAAATGCAGAAAAAAACATGCAGAACATCAGAACACAGTTGCTGTCAGCAGCAGAAAAATATGATTTTTTTTCTCAACTTCTGAGTTAGATTTCTCACTCAGTACTGAACCAAATACAAAAATAAAAATATCACTGTAAAGCTTGCCATGAATACTACATCCTAGTGGTCTTAGATCTACCAAAAGATGTCTGGAACTGGCTATATTTTGGCCTCAAGTCATGCCCACGAACTTATGATAAAAAATGCATTATTTTTAAGAAAAGCTACAAACACTTAAAACAGAATGCGAAAAAGGAGATAAAAAAGTTCAAGATACTTACAAACTCCTAGCCAAAGCTTCAGATGCACTAAAATGAAAAGGGGGCTTTTGGGTGGTTGTGGTTTTTTAAAGTGGAAGTGATGGAGAGGATGAATAGTAACAAAATGGTGTTTTGCTACTATTTTCCTCTCTTTGTGTGATGTTTCTTGTGATGTTTTTGATTCTATTTGGTGAGGTTTTGTGACGACTTAGACAATTTTTGATTTCTTGTGATGGTTTGCAAAGAAAACAAAAACAGAGCTCCTTTCTTTTGAGAGGTTTTGTTATGATTTTTGTTGTTTTAGTGATTTTGATTCTGCTAAAAAAAACCTCTTCCCTGTTCTGATTTTCGTCCCCCTTATATAGGCACTTTGAAGTTCTTCTTGCTGGATTTTTGTGTATGTGTTTGGCAAAAGTTTTGGTTAACAATGATTAAAAAGGGAAGGAAGTCTTTGCTTATGATTTTGGTGATGTTTTGAGTCTGAATTTGAGCAAAGGATGGTGAAAGAAACAGGGAAACAAGGGTACTGCTTCTGTTCAGAAGCTGTGAACAGACTTGAGTCTGATTCTGGGCAAAGAAAACAGGGAAACAGGGGTACTGCTGAAGGCTGTGTGACCAGAGCTTGGGTCTGATGAACAGTAACTTTGACCTGATTTGGACAACGGAAAACATGGAAACAGGCGCTGCTTCTGATGCTGTGAATAGTGACCTTTTTTTCTCTTTTTTTTTTTTGTTGTTATACATTTATTTATTTATTTTTGCAATTTTTGTTGGGATATAATTTGAACCAATGATCATTGGACTTGGCTAAATTAAATGACCCAAATAAAATAATTTTCAACTATGAATTAAAATGTTTATCACTCATTATTTTTTTAAAAAAATACTTTTAATTTGTCCGGACAAAATTAGGGTACTACAGCTGCCCCTATTTAATTATATTTTACTAGAAAATATGAATAACGACGGTTTTCATATTATCATTGTAAAAGATAAGTAAATATAAGGACCCGAATTTTGTCCTTCAAAATATCAAGTGATAGTGGAAAAGTGTGTGAAATAGTGATGCAAAGACAGTAAATGATGATGTGAAAAGTAAACAGTCATCTCCAGTCGTGGCTGTAACGCCTAGAATTTAATTTTATTATTTTATTGAATTATAATGAATTAATATAATTTAATAGATTAAATAGAATTAAAACGGCATTAAGGGCATTATGGGAAATTAAGAAAGAGGGAAGTGGAATAGAAAAAAAAAAAAAAGGTATACGCGTGAAGAGGTTTCATTTGTTGTGTTTTCACGTGAAACAGAGAAGAGAAAAGAGGAGAAGCAGAGCCAAGGAAGAAGGTGAAGAACTTGAGAAGAGGAAAAGCTGAAGGGGGCGATTTCTTCATAACAAGGTAAGGGTGGGACTAGCTTCTATAAATCTAAGTTTCATAATCCCTAAATTTTGATTTAACATGTTGATGTTGGTGAATTTGGGAATTAGGGTTGTTTGATTATGATAAACTAATGATGGAATGTTAAATTGATGATTTCTATGTTGAGATGTTGATTTTGTTGTGATTCTATGGTGTTGTTACTGATTGGTGCCATGCTTATGCATAAATTGATGAAGTTTTGAATGTTCATAAACATGTGTCAGATGAATGAGAAGTTTGAATAATATAAGTTGCTTTTCCTGAGTTTTCTTATCTCTGCCCTGAATTTGAAACGAAAACTGGTATTGATCGGTACAGAATTGGTCTTAGGTGTAAACACAAAAGTTGTAGGTATGGATGTTAGTTTTCTAATGCCGTTGGTCTGACGTCAAAACGATATATAGAACTTGAGTTATGGTCAAATTACTGCACGTAGGTCACAGTGAATTTTTATGGACTTTCTGCACAACTTTTCCGAATTTGAAACGAAAACTGGTATTGATCGGTACAGAATTGGCCTTGGGTGTAAACATGAAGGTTTTAGATAATTTTGTTAGCTTTCCAGTGGCTTTGGTTTGACGTGAAAATGACTTTTAGTTTTTGAGTTATGATGAAAATACTCCAAGGAGGTCTTAGTGAAATTGTACGGTGACAGCATTCTCTGTTTCATGTTTTTGAGTCTTTTTCACACGTCTCTGTTTTAAATTGGTCTTTGGTATAAACATGAAAGTTGTTGATAATTGTGATATCTTTCTAGTATCCTTGGTTTGACATGGAAATATGTTATGTATAATTTGTTATGGTTTTACAAAAGTGTATGATGAATTGTTGATGTTTGAATACGATGTTATATGATGAGGTTTTGTGATAATGATGTGTTGTGATAATGATGTGTGATGATAACGATGTGCTGTGATGATGCTTTGTTGTGATGATGATAATACACGATGATGATGTTAAACGATGATGATGATAACGATGATGATGTATATGATAATGAAGTTGTTGTTGACGTTGTATTTGTTGTAAATGTTGCATTGTCGAGTCCAGTACATATGCATTAAGTGATGGGGGTGTATGCCCGACATGTCTATTATGACATTATGAATTAAGTGATGGGGGTGTATGCCCGACATGTCTATATGACATTTACGATGGGGGTGTATGCCCGACATGTCCTATTATGACATATTTTGCGATGAATTGGTACCACATGCATGTTGCATACTTGAGTCAGTGATGTTGCATACTTGAGTCAGTGATGTTGCATTGTTGAGTCGGTCGATGTTATTGTATTTGATGTTGCATTGAGAGGTGAGATTATGATGTGTATGTGTGATGTATGTATAAGATCTGATGGTGTTGTTTGATGATGTTTATGTGAAATGTTAAATTCATATTTATGAATTATGTACTTATGTTTATTGAATGTGAATCTCACCCCTTCTGTTTGAATGTTGCCTCTACGTGGGTAACGTGCAGATAACCAGGAGTAATCTCTGAAGTGAGTTGATTCCTCGTGTCATTAGGAGTCGCTCTGATATGTAACGGGATGGGAAACTTTTTGATGAATTCATGTGCTATGTATTTTAATTTCAAACTGATGTTGAACCACATTTAGTGGAGTTTTAAACTACGTTGTTTTTGATGTGGCCTTGTGCCTAATGATGTTTAGATTTAATTATGAAGTTGAATTTCCGCTGCGATGGTTTTGACGTTATTGAAAAGTCTGTTTTGAAATAAATAGCAAATTATCCTATTTATAAATTGTAAACGAAGTGCGACATCCCGTCAAGGTTGAAACTCTGATTTATTTTAAATGAAATTTTCAAGTTGGGAAAACGGGGTGTTACAATTGGTATCAGAGCAGGTCGGTCTGTCCGGCCAATGTTGTCTAATGTTGTTTGTCCCTTAGTACTCGACATGTGTGTGAAACACTGTCGGTACTTGTTTGTTAGCTCATAGTCGTTGTCTGCAGGAGTTGGTTTGGAATAAGTGGGGGAGAAGCTTGCCTCCCGGACGTGTTGATAGTATGTAGAAGTTGGTTCGAGGTGATGTTGATTGTAAGAGTGCAAACGTTATTGAAGCGATGTTGTTGGGAACCGGCGAGAGTATGGACTCATGAATTCGTATCAGTCGAGTTTGAGATGTGTGTAGATTATGGATGGTGAATTAATTGAGAATGAGGAATTATTCCAATGGAAGTGATAGTTGATGGATTAATTCGGTAGATGGTATGTCTTGAGTGTAGTTGGATTAAATTCGGGTGATTTTCGTAGTTGGATGAAAAGAAAGGATGTTGGTAGATCTTGGAAGCGAGAGGGAGAGATGGAACTTATGTTCATCAACCTCAAATTCTGATTTTTACAATTATGGAGCAGCTGTCAGTAAAAGGGGCATAACTTTTTACTCGTGTTTCTGATGGAAGCGATTCTGGACTTTTTGGAAAGCTCAAGAAATTCCCTACAGTTTGCATATAAGATTTGTCTTCAGGAAGTTTGTGAAGAGGAAGAAAAGTGCATTTTAATGTTTGGGTCTGATGCTGATTTTTGGAAAATTCTGCATACGGGAATTCTGGACCAGTCCCATTGCAAGGATGATAACTTTTTACTCGTAACTCGGATTTGGGAGATTCTTGAAGTTCTGGAATCTACACGAAATTCCCTTCATTTTGGAATATAATTTTGTGCTTGGGAGGTCTGTATTGGAAGATATAATTGTGTTTGAAGTTGAAAAAGTGAAGAAGGGTGTAAGATATGGATAAGGAATGAAACATTGGTATTTGTAAGAATGCGAAGGTATCGGAAAATGCATGGAGATGCAATTTATGTTGAATAAGAATGATTATAGTGACGGATTGTGGTAGACTTCATTGTGGAATATTAGTGAGTAATTATAATGAGTTGCTGAAGTTGTTGGAAATGCGAAGAATGAGATTTCAAGGATAGGAAGTGTTGGTAATGACCTAAAAGAAATTATGTCTGATGTTATCGTCAGAGGTGTATTAGTATGTAGCTGCAAGACGTCGGTGTTAGCATGTTCAGATGATTTTGGGAATTGTTGAAGTATGGTGCTTTTGGGTGACGTGAGTATAAGTTGGAAAAGAACTCTATTGTAGTTAGTAACGATAGTTTATGCTCCATTACGGTTGTCGGATATCTCTTGACAAATTGAGGACTTGATCACCCTCAATCTCTTGTTGATAGTAGACGAGATCGTGTTGGATGGTGTAGATTTGACTTGCTATCTTGATAGTGCATGAAGTGAATAATGTTATATCGTGTTTGTGTGAATTAATAAGGGAGTGGATAGGAAAGAGTCGAGAAGTATTGAACGATTCAGAGTAGAGGATTTATATGCGAGCTAACGTCGCAAAGTGAAAGATTGAGGATATTAAGTTAACGATGATGTTATGATGGATGTTAAAGAAAGTCCGAACTTAAATTAAGACTTGTAACCCATGTAGTTGATGGAAATTTTAATGAGTACGATGACTTAAGATAGATTATCAGAGTTGCGCAGCAGAAGTGTATGTAGCGCAGTTGCTATAAGTATACGACTCTACATGTTTGATTTGGTGAGTTTTCTTGGCCACATTATTTCAGGTAGTGGTATTGCGGTTGACCCATCTAAAGTGGAAGCAGTATCACAATGGGAGACCCCTAAGTCGGTGACTGAGATTAGAAGTTTCCTTGGTTTGGCTGGATATTATCGCAGATTTATAGAAGGATTCTCGAGGATTGCACTTCCGTTGACGCAGTTGACTTGTAAAGGTAAAGCTTTTGTGTGGGATGTTCATTGTGAAACCAGTTTTAATGAATTGAAGCAGCGTTTGACGACGGCTCCAATCTTGATTTTGCCGAAGCCAGATGAGCCTTTTGTGGTGTATTGTGACGCGTCCAAGTTGGGATTAGGTGGTGTGCTTATGCAAGATGGTAAAGTAGTGGCTTATGCATCAAGACAGTTGAGAATTCATGAACGGAACTATCCTACGCATGATCTTGAGTTGGCCGCAGTGGTATTTGTGCTGAAGATTTGGAGACACTATTTATATGGTTCAAGATTTGAGGTGTTTAGTGATCATAAAAGTTTGAAGTATCTATTTGATCAGAAGGAGCTAAATATGAGGCAGCGAAGATGGCTTGAACTGTTGAAGGATTATGATTTTGGACTGAATTATCATCCAGGTAAGGCTAACGTTGTTGCTGATGCTTTGAGCAGGAAAACCTTGCATATGTCTGCTATGATGGTTAAAGAGTTTGAGTTGCTTGAACAATTCAGAGATATGAGTTTGGTTTGTGAATTGGCACCTCAGAGTGTGAAGTTGGGTATGTTGAAGATTAACAATGAATTTTTGAGTAATATCAGAGAAGCTCAGAAAGTAGATGTGAAGTTGGTGGATTTGATGAATGAGGCTGAGGGTAGTGATTTCAAAATTGATGATCAAGGAGTGTTGAGGTTTAGAGGCAGAATTTGTATACCTGATAACGATGAGGTGAAGAAGATGATTCTTGAGGAAAGTCACAGAAGTAACTTGAGTATTCATCCGGGAGCTACAAAAATGTATCATGATTTGAAGAAGCTGTTTTGGTGGTCTGGTTTGAAGCGAGATGTGGCTCAATTTGTGTATTCGTGTTTGACTTGTCAGAAGTCGAAGGTTGAGCATCAGAAACCTGCTGGGTTGTTGACACCGTTGGATGTGCCAGAGTGGAAGTGGGATAGTATATCCATGGATTTTGTGACGAGTTTGCCGAATACTCAGAGAGGACATGATTCAATTTGGGTGATTGTGGATAGGTTGACGAAGTCTGCGCATTTCCTTCCGATAAATATTAGTTATCCTGTGTCGCAGTTGGCAGAGATTTACATTCGAGAGATTGTGAAGTTGCATGGTGTTCCGTCGAGTATTGTGTCAGACAGAGATCCAAGATTTACTTCTAGATTTTGGAAGAGTTTGCAGGAAGCATTGGGTTCTAAATTGAGGTTGAGCTCGGCTTATCATCCGCAAACAGATGGTCAGTCGGAAAGGACGATTCAATCACTCGAAGATTTGTTGAGAATATGTGTTCTTGAGCAGGGTGGAGCTTGGGATAGTCATCTACCGTTGATAGAGTTCACTTATAACAACAGTTACCATTCTAGCATTGGAATGGCACCTTTTGAGGCATTGTATGGTAGGAGGTGCAGAACTCCTTTGTGTTGGTTCGAGGCTGGTGAGAGTGCAATTGTGGGACCAGAAATTATTCAGCAAACTACTGAGAAGGTCAAATTGATACAAGAGAAGATGAAAGCATCGCAGAGTCGGCAGAAAAGTTATCATGATAAGCGAAGAAAAGACCTTGAGTTCCAAGAAGGTGATCATGTGTTTTTGAGAGTCACTCCGATGACTGGTGTTGGACGTGCATTGAAATCGAAGAAGCTGACTCCGAAGTTCATTGGTCCTTATCAGATATCAGAAAGGATAGGAACAGTTGCTTATAGAGTGGGATTACCACCGCATCTTTCAAATTTGCATGATGTGTTTCACGTGTCGCAACTTCGGAAGTATGTTGCAGATCCCTCTCATGTGATTCCGAGAGATGATGTGCAGGTTAGAGACAATCTTACGGTGGAGACATTACCACTGAGGATTGAAGGCCGTGAGATGAAGAAGTTGAGGGGCAAAGAGATTCCTCTCGTGAAAGTTGTTTGGGGAGGACCAACTGGTGAAAGCTTGACGTGGGAGCTGGAAAGCAAGATGTTGGAGTCTTATCCAGAGTTATTTGCATGAGGTACATTTTCGAGGACGAAAATTTTATAAGTTGGGGAGAGTTGTAACGCCTAGAATTTAATTTTATTATTTTATTGAATTATAATGAATTAATATAATTTAATAGATTAAATAGAATTAAAACGGCATTAAGGGCATTATGGGAAATTAAGAAAGAGGGAAGTGGAATAGAAAAAAAAAAAAGGTATACGCGTGAAGAGGTTTCATTTGTTGTGTTTTCACGTGAAACAGAGAAGAGAAAAGAGGAGAAGCAGAGCCAAGGAAGAAGGTGAAGAACTTGAGAAGAGGAAAAGCTGAAGGGGGCGATTTCTTCATAACAAGGTAAGGGTGGGACTAGCTTCTATAAATCTAAGTTTCATAATCCCTAAATTTTGATTTAACATGTTGATGTTGGTGAATTTGGGAATTAGGGTTGTTTGATTATGATAAACTAATGATGGAATGTTAAATTGATGATTTCTATGTTGAGATGTTGATTTTGTTGTGATTCTATGGTGTTGTTACTGATTGGTGCCATGCTTATGCATAAATTGATGAAGTTTTGAATGTTCATAAACATGTGTCAGATGAATGAGAAGTTTGAATAATATAAGTTGCTTTTCCTGAGTTTTCTTATCTCTGCCCTGAATTTGAAACGAAAACTGGTATTGATCGGTACAGAATTGGTCTTAGGTGTAAACACAAAAGTTGTAGGTATGGATGTTAGTTTTCTAATGCCGTTGGTCTGACGTCAAAACGATATATAGAACTTGAGTTATGGTCAAATTACTGCACGTAGGTCACAGTGAATTTTTATGGACTTTCTGCACAACTTTTCCGAATTTGAAACGAAAACTGGTATTGATCGGTACAGAATTGGCCTTGGGTGTAAACATGAAGGTTTTAGATAATTTTGTTAGCTTTCCAGTGGCTTTGGTTTGACGTGAAAATGACTTTTAGTTTTTGAGTTATGATGAAAATACTCCAAGGAGGTCTTAGTGAAATTGTACGGTGACAGCATTCTCTGTTTCATGTTTTTGAGTCTTTTTCACACGTCTCTGTTTTAAATTGGTCTTTGGTATAAACATGAAAGTTGTTGATAATTGTGATATCTTTCTAGTATCCTTGGTTTGACATGGAAATATGTTATGTATAATTTGTTATGGTTTTACAAAAGTGTATGATGAATTGTTGATGTTTGAATACGATGTTATATGATGAGGTTTTGTGATAATGATGTGTTGTGATAATGATGTGTGATGATAACGATGTGCTGTGATGATGCTTTGTTGTGATGATGATAATACACGATGATGATGTTAAACGATGATGATGATAACGATGATGATGTATATGATAATGAAGTTGTTGTTGACGTTGTATTTGTTGTAAATGTTGCATTGTCGAGTCCAGTACATATGCATTAAGTGATGGGGGTGTATGCCCGACATGTCTATTATGACATTATGAATTAAGTGATGGGGGTGTATGCCCGACATGTCTATATGACATTTACGATGGGGGTGTATGCCCGACATGTCCTATTATGACATATTTTGCGATGAATTGGTACCACATGCATGTTGCATACTTGAGTCAGTGATGTTGCATACTTGAGTCAGTGATGTTGCATTGTTGAGTCGGTCGATGTTATTGTATTTGATGTTGCATTGAGAGGTGAGATTATGATGTGTATGTGTGATGTATGTATAAGATCTGATGGTGTTGTTTGATGATGTTTATGTGAAATGTTAAATTCATCTTTATGAATTATGTACTTATGTTTATTGAATGTGAATCTCACCCCTTCTGTTTGAATGTTGCCTCTACGTGGGTAACGTGCAGATAACCAGGAGTAATCTCTGAAGTGAGTTGATTCCTCGTGTCATTAGGAGTCGCTCTGATATGTAACGGGATGGGAAACTTTTTGATGAATTCATGTGCTATGTATTTTAATTTCAAACTGATGTTGAACCACATTTAGTGGAGTTTTAAACTACGTTGTTTTTGATGTGGCCTTGTGCCTAATGATGTTTAGATTTAATTATGAAGTTGAATTTCCGCTGCGATGGTTTTGACGTTATTGAAAAGTCTGTTTTGAAATAAATAGCAAATTATCCTATTTATAAATTGTAAACGAAGTGCGACATCCCGTCAAGGTTGAAACTCTGATTTATTTTAAATGAAATTTTCAAGTTGGGAAAACGGGGTGTTACAGTGGCTGGTGCTTAGACTGATACGATTGAAAACAATCGTTACCAGGCAGATCCTGGTGAAACGATACGGACAACATGCCTCCACCGGGGGAAGGTTGATCACATCCAACCGCTTATGCTGGAGGTAGATCCCTAAGGATAAAGATGATCATATCCAGCCGCCTACGCTGGAGGTAGATCCCTAAGGACGAAGGTGATCTTATTCAGCCGCTTAAGCTGAAGGTCGATCCATGAGGATAAGGTGATCTTATCTAGCCGCTTATGCTAGAGGTAGATCCCTAGGGATAAAGTGATCTTATTCAGCCGTTTATGCTGAAAGTCAATTCACTAGGGAAAGGTGATCTTATCTAGCCGCTTATGCTAGAGGTAGATCCCTAAGGATAAAGTGATCTTATTCAGTCGTTTATGCTGAAAGTCAAATCATTGGGAAATGTGATCTTATCTAGCCGCTTATGCTAGAGGTAGATCCCTAAGGATAAAGTGATCTTATTCAGCCGTTTATGCTGAAAGTCAAATCACTGGGAAAGGTGATCTTATCTAGCCGCTTATGCTAGAGGTAGATCCCAAGGATAAAGTGATCTTATTCAGCCGTTTATGCTAAAAGTCGATTCACTGGGAAAGTGATGTTTGACTGATTACCGCCAAGTGGGTCTTGGTGAAATGATAAAGGGTGATATGATTGTCGCCAGTCTGACGCTGGTGAAATGATAATGCTATGATATGATCATTGTCAGTCTGACGCTGGTGAAATGATAATGATATGATTGTCGCCAGTCTGACGCTGGTGAAATGATAATGATATGATATGATCAGGTAGACTCGCTGGGGGAGTTTTAACTGGGGAACTTTAGTGGCTGTGAGTAGGTCCACTCGGGAATGGGATAGTTTGGGAAGAGATCCGCTGGGGGGATTTTTAAGAAAAACTTACTGTGGAAGATCTATTTGGTTAGAGATCTTTGAACTCCATTTATGCGAGGTAAGACGCAAGAAGATCAATTGCTTTTTGATTCAGAAATCGAAAGAACTGCTCGGAGAAATAATAGCAAAAACCGAAAGAAAAGGCAGCTAGCCAAGAAGAGGCAACAAGAAGGAACCTCTGTTTCTATTCCTTCACCATCTCCAATACAAGAAGTAGCTATGACGCAGCAAGGTGAAGGATCCTCAGTCACTGTTGTCAGTGTGCTACCATGTCATAACAGCCCTCGACGTCTTGCTCAATTGGGAAATGCTTCAAGGACTACTAAGCAAACAGAGATGAAGACTGGGATTCTCCAGATTTTATATGCTAACCCTTTTTCAGGTTTGGATCATGAGGACCCCTTTCAACATGTAACCAAGTTTTATGAAATTGCTGGCACCTTGGGAGCAACTGAAAATGAGGAAGAAGCCATATTTATGAGAATGTTTCCTCATTCATTGATTGGAGAAGCTAAGGAATGGTACTTGGACCAACCACCACAAGTAATGACAAATTGGAATACTCTTGAGGAGAAATTTCTCGAAAGATTCTTTCCACAAAACAGATACATGGAGGACAAGACTACCATTGCAGTTTTTACTCAAGGAGCAAATGAAACTCTTTGTGAAGCCTGGGAGAGATATAAGTCAATGTTACGGAGATGTCCAAAGCATGGTTTTGATGATCTTACTCAAATACATATTTTCCGTAATGGAATGCAACAATAATCAAAGCTCCTACTTGACGCAGTCGCAGGTGGTTCACTGATGGCAAAGAGTGCAGAAGATGCACTAGCAATTATTGAAAAGATGGCACTCAATGATCATCAAGCTCAACACAACAGAAATCCTTCACAAAGAAAAGCCGGTATTCTCGACTTGGGAACAAATGATGCCATTCTAGCACAAAACAAACTGTTAACTCAGCAAGTGGAGGAACTCACAAAGAAAATGGCCAACCTTCCACAACAAATGAAAGAAATGCAGAATGAACAAAGAAGGCATCAACAAACCGCATCTTGTGAGCTATGTTCAGGTGATCATCCCACAGGCTATTGTCCACCGCCGACCGAAGAAGTGAGCTATGTCAGTAATCAACAAAGACCAAATCAGTATCAAGGACAATATTCAGGCAATAACAACAATTTCCAAAGAGGAAACAACCCAAACTATAGCCAACCCTGGAGATAAGATGTTGGTCCGTCAAACAGACAACCATACAACAATTTCAATCAATATCCGCCACAGCAAAACCGTTCTCAAAGTACGAATGAAACATTGAATCAATTCATGCAAATGTCCATGGCCAATCCAAAGAACACCGACGCTTCCATCAAGAATCTTGAAACTCAAGTCGGTCAAATGGCACAACAATTAGCACAAGCCACTCAACAAGGAGGAACCTTCACCGCCAACACACAACTTAATCCAAAAGAACATTGCAAGGCAGCGACAACAAGAAGTGGTAAGGTGATTGGTAAGGGGGTTGATGATAATCTTGAAGTTGAGAGGAAGGTTATTGAAGAGCATGATGGAGATAATAAAGAAGGAAGTGAGAAAGAAGTAGAGAAAGAAAATAAAGAGGATGAATTAGTTAAAAAAATGAGGAGTTAGTTGAAAATGATAAGTTAGGATGAATTTTTTGATTGTTTTGCAGGAATGGCACCCAAACAAAAAACTACCGGTAGCAAGCGGAAACAAGCTGAAACATCACAAACGCCCATCCCATTTGATGCTAGCAGATTTCGAAGTGCCCACCATGCAGCACGCTATCAGGAGTTGCTGAAAAGGAAGTTCTGGCATGAAAAGGAATTCATCATCAACCCGGAAGGGAAGTACAACGGAATTGTTGGGATTTTTTAGGAGAGAAAGTGGGAAAAGTTAGTCAAACCCCCCACCAAAATCAATGCGGACATAGTTTGCGAGTTCTATGCAAATGCAATTCACAATGACCCTGAGGACCCCTTCCAGTTTGAGACCTTTGTCCGAGGTCGTATCGTACGTTTTGATCGTTCAACGATCAACACCTACCTTGGTCACCCTATTGAACCTCGTGACTCAGAGTACCTTTGTGAATTCCACAAGCATCAGGCTAAAGGCAATTGGGACCACGCTGAGATTAAGAAAGCCATTTTCAAAGAGGGAAAGGACTATGATATCAGTCCAGCCGGGAGACCATTTAGAGCCTTGAAACAACATATGACTCTCCCCGCCCAAGTCATCCTAAACCTTATCCTCCACAACATCCGACCTAAAAGCCACACTTCCTCTACCACTCTTGAAGTTACCCCTCTCATTTACTACATTTTAGCCGGAAAACAAGTGGATGTAGCCCGCATAATTGCCAATGAGCTCAAAACCATTGCTCTTAATGGCATCTTAACCCCAAAATGCCCACTTTCTTTTCCTGGCCTAATAATGGGTCTTTGCCAATCAGCTCGGATTGTCCTACCTCCTCAAGTACTTGAGCAAATCGGCAATCCGGTGGATGATGCCTACATTGCTCGTCATAATGAAGACAAAAAGACAAAGCAAGCAGCAAGCCAACCTGAATCATCTCGAGCACGCCAGGAACAACCTCCTCAACAGCTCCAATTCTCCGATTGGGATCCCAGGTATCTTGCTTCTTATAACCACACATGGGACGCACTGGAGGCAAACAACAGAGGTCAGCTTGGAATCCAGGAGTCCATGTATCGACTGCAGCTGCAGTGGGGACTTCCGTCTGATCCGGCCCAGCATTTAATGACTCCAGAGGCTTTCCAGACTTATGTGGCATATCCTGAGGACAGACCATTTTTTCATGGAGGGGGCAGTACACTTGCAGCTGAAGGTGTAGGAAATGAAGAGGAAGAGGAAGGTGGATCAGATGAAGCAACACAAAGTGATGAAAACATGGAGGAGTGATGAAAGAAGAAAGAATTGGACTTGAAAGCTCACCGCTAATAGTGACATATTTTATAAAGCTTTCAGTCAATTCTTTATTTAATCTGAACAATATTGCTTCTGTACTTTTATTTCTGTACTTGTGAACCCAAACATTTTATGTTTTATGTTTTTATGTTTTATGTTTTATGTTTTTATGTTTCAGCATTTTAAAATTTTTGTATTATATTTATTTCGTACAATTTTATATTTTATTTTATTTCATCTACCAATTGAAAGAACTCTGCTCAAAAATTCAAAGAAAAGTGCTTGAATGAAAGCCAAACATTGAGCAAAGAATCAGGTGAGTGATTATGATAAAAAGTTTGTGACAAAGCGCAAAGCTAAGGTACTTGTTTCTTGTTTTTCTAGATGTATATTTGAAGTGAAATGAGTACTTTGCACAAAATTTATCTTATTCAGTTTTACGCAAGAACATGCTTATGTTTGAACCACTTAGAACTAGCATAAATGTGAGGAATCCTCAAAGTCTATGTATATATGCAGGAGACCGGCATTTTTGTCTAACTCGGTTGTTTTATGTTAAATCTAAAAATAGTTTTGAATTGTATGAAAGCACAGAAATGATCAAGGCATTCTTTTTGAAATTGAGAATAAACACTTGACCACAAAAAGCCTACCCTGTGAGAAAGTGAGTATTTGATAACCCCAATTGAGCGTAATGAATCAGAATCCTTAAGAATAAACTGTCAATATTCATAAGCACAATGCTTAATGAATTTGCTCAAGTTTTTCAAAATCCAGTTCATAGTTAAATCACTATTGGATTCTGATAATTTTACCTTCATTTTGAACCCTTAACCATCATGTATATAAGTCCCTTGCCTGATGATATAGGAACATTCAATTAAGGTATGATTTTGTATAAGTTGGGGAGAAAAGGGAGGTATTACAATTATGTCAAGTGTTGGTGAAATTTGAAAGGTGATCTTGACAACAAGAAAAGAAAAAAAAAATCAATAAATAGAAAAAGTTGTCAATATCAATGTACTAATTGTAAATCACCAAGGGTTGATTAAGTGAATTTGGAGGAGGTTGTGTAAATAGAAAGAATGTTCCTCTATGCTTGGCCAATTGAATTCAATTTTTCCCACATATAACATTTCTTTTGAAACCAAGCCAAATTACAACCCTCAAAGACCTTGTGATCTATGTTTTTGTGCTTTTTGAAATGATAATTGGATGGACACATAACTTAATCAGATTGTTAGCAGATTTGCCGGATGAGTGTTCAAAACCCGCACATCATGAATTCAATTTGTTCATTTACTTTTAAAGAAATGTGTTAGGTGTGGTTCAATTATAAACATGTTTTTTTTGCTAGAATTTTGTGATATGAATTTTGTGTTTAGGACTTATGTCACATTCATCGTATATATCGGGATTCATGAGAAACTTCACTCTTGCTCGCGCTGTCACAGTTCAATCATTCATCTGAGAAACTTTTCTTCAAATTCCAGAATTTTTGCTCTATGCTTAAAACTTTGTCCAAAGCCTTGAAAATTTTCCATTTTTTGAATCTTTTGTTTGAGGACAAACAAAGAACTTAGTTGGGGAGTATTTGATAAGTGGTAGAAAATGAGTAAATTCATGTCTTTTTACAAGGCATTTTAGTTACTTGTTTTGCAAGTTACCTAAGGAAAAGCATAGAATTTATGAATAAATGCCAATTATGCTTTGTATGCCTTACTCTTCCCAATTTGCGTAGGAAAATGCAAGCCAGGACTTGAAATTTAGCAAGGAGTCAAGAAGAAAAGAATAAGGAAACTCGCCAAGCGAGATAAAGGCGAAAGCATGGCGAGCTCAGGCAGGGAATTCCAAGATGTTTAAAAGTCTAACTCGCCTGGCAAATTCAGGGCGAGTCTTCAGCGAGCTCAGGCAGGGAATTTCAGAAGCAGAGGAAGCAATGTTTTCGCCCAGCGAATTCATCATCGCTCAGCGATACCAAAGGCGGTTTAATGCTATTTGAAGACGTGGCTGAAAACCACTGGCAAGGAAAGCTTAATTCGCCAGGCGAATTAAAGCTCGCAGAGCGAGATGTCACTTTTAGCTTTTAGTATATAAGCTTTGTCTCCTACTTTTATAATTATTATTAGGAGTTTAGCTTATAATTTTAGATAGAAAATAGCGCAAAAAGAGGTGAACTTCAAAGAACAAAAGGGATCAAGTGTAGATTAACTAAGGATCTTTGAGATATCAAGTCTTAGCCATGATCTCCATCTTTTCTCCAACTTTTGTATAGTTGTCATGAAAATGAACAACTAAATCTCCTTTGTTGGGATTAGAGGTAATGAATCAAGCTTAGATGTACTCTTTTGATCATGCAAATATATGATTCTAGTATTTTATATCATATTGAGTTTATTCTTGTTATTCAATCTTATGTATGATTTAGATGTTATTGAAAAATACCTTTGAATCTAGGGTTAGAATAATCTTCTATTAAAACAAGAATTCTAGACATAGAATTATGTTTTGATAATCACTTAAAGGATCAAAACTTAATGCTATTGGATCGTTTAATAGATTGAGAAATCGTCGATTAAACGATACGATACGATCGATCTCATAACATTGTTTAGACATGAATGATGTGGATCGTTTAATAGATTGAGAAATCATCGATTAAACGATACGATCGATCTCACAACATTCTTCAGACATGA
Source organism: Medicago ruthenica (assembly GCA_018208015.1). Taxonomy (NCBI): domain Eukaryota; kingdom Viridiplantae; phylum Streptophyta; class Magnoliopsida; order Fabales; family Fabaceae; genus Medicago; species Medicago ruthenica. The sequence goes on along the minus strand of CM031375.1, from coordinate 34,177,154 downwards.
GTGATGTTGTCGAGTGATGCGTGATAATATCGTTAAAAAAGGAAAAAGCTAGAATCCATATATATATGATCATTAGAATATTGTCGATGCTTGATTTATGAACTTTGATTCCGGCGCTTTTGTGCCCTATTACTCGTCGTATGTATTTATTGTATTATAGTTTAATTAGGTTATGAAACAAACAATTTAAAAACCCTAACTTAAAATGATAATCAATGTTGAATGGTTTAAGGTATCGCATTAATCCCTGTGGAGACGATCCTAATATACTCACGTGTAAATAGGAAAATGATACATGTAAAGAAATTACATCAGTATCCAACCCTGGCATGTCTTGGTATGACCATGCAAACACATCAACATATTCCCTCAAGAGTTCGACCAACTTCTCGCGCTCTTTTGCCTTTAAAGCCAACCCGATCTTGACCTCTCTTCTTTCATGTTCAGTTCCCAAGTTGATTACCTCCACAGGCTCTTGATTCGGTTGTATCTCTTTAGACTCATGCTGTAGCAGTCTTGCCAACTCCTCGGGAAGCTCACAATCACTTTCACAATCCTCTTCAGCTTGGTTAATGGGGAGTTCAAGGTTATGCGGGATTGTAGCGGTATCATTTTCAATGGATTTATTCAGGGATTTGCAGGTGTTTTATGATGATTTTTATTTTAGAAGGATGAACAAAACAAAAATAAACAAAAGAAAGGAAAGGAATACCATTTTTTTAAAAAAAATAAATGCATAAATGAAAGAATAAAGAGTAGTGGAAGACAAAATGCTTTTTATTGATGATGATTCAACATCTGAAATGAAAGGGTGCCCTACAAAGTTATCCTTAAGCCTTGGGCAGAGCAAAAGGATTTGAAAAACATGATAAAAATTACTTTGAAAAAGAAAATATCTTTGGGATTTCAATGGCAGTCCAGTTGTTGAGGCTTGCATTCGGAGAGCAACGGTAGACCAAACAAGGTGTCTCCCCATCATCTGGAACATCTTCAATGACAGCTACTTGATCTTCACTAGCAAAACCCGCACTACGGAAAGTTTCTTGAATGTTACCAATGGGTAGCTTTGCAGCATCATTCTTTCCCATGGATGGTTTGTAGCCCAATCCATACCTATCTCTTTTCATAGGCATATCCCACAAGTGCTCACAACCTTTGTAGTCTCTTCCTTTAGCCAATGGCTTATCATCCTTCCAAAAGGTAACGGGGACCTTAGCTTTCTCAGCACAAGTTTTCTTATACACTGGCACAGCATTGGCGACCTCTAAAGCTTGGAAAGCAGTTTCCAAAGATCCTTCACCTGCTTCCACATATTGGAAGGAGGGCAGATGGCTTACAAAGACATCTTCTTCGCCAGCAACGGTGATCAATTTATCATCCACCACAAATTTTAGTTTTTGGTGCAAGGTAGATGTCACAGCTCCAGCCGCATGGATCCAGGGGCATCCCAATAGGTAGCTATAAGTTGGGTTGATATCCATCACTTGGAAAGTGATATTAAAGGTGTGCGGACCTATTTGGACCGGTAGGCATACCTCTCCAATGACGGATCTCCTAGACCCATCAAAAGCTTTCACGATTAAAGAGCTGGGCTTCAGGCAGACTCCATCAATAGACATCTTGTTGAGAGTGGACTTTGGCAGCACATTCAATGATGAACCAGTATCAACCAACACTCTTGCAAGGATGGTGCCATGACACATTGTGGATATGTGTAATGCCTTATTGTGAGCTTTCCCCTCCACGGGTAAGTCTTCATCATTAAAGCTTAGGCAGCTACTAGCAGTGATATTGGCAACTATCCCACCGAAATTGTCTATTGTAACATCATGGGTTACATGCGCCTGATTCAACACTTTTAGTAATGCCTTCCTATGTGCCTCGGAGTTCAGCAGTAGCGAAAGGATAGATATCTTGGAAGAAGTTTGATTCAATTGGTCAAATATTTTGTATTCACTCCTTTTGATGATTTTTAAGAACTCATCATCTTCCTTTGATGCTGGATGATCACCGCATTCGTGCCCCTTGTCTTGACTGGGCACTTCTTTCCTTTTCTGGGCTTCTTCTGCTACCTCATTGTTTTCTCTTCTAAACTGTTTGGGAGCAAAGATTCGACCACTTCGGGTTATTCCACTGCCTTCAGAAATATGGGTAACACCATCCATCACCTTCGTAGGTTCTCCTTCCGCTCTCTCTTCTGGTTCATAGTAAACGGCTTTTGCATCATAATTCCAAGGTACTGTTTTGGAGCTTTTGTAAGGAAATGGCGATGGCACACATATGACAACAGGCTGCCTATGGTTCATCAATGGTTGGGCGTCTCTTTTTTGATAAAGGATCTCGACAGGTTTCGGGACTTCTTTGTTGCTTTCAAAATGTGGCTCAATAACTGAGACATCTGTCATCTTCCTTGCTCGACTGACTTGCAATATGCCTTGATTTATCAATTCTTGCACCTGCTCTTTAACCAACTGACAACCTTCGTGACTTAATGTGCATTCTTCACAATTTTTATGGGTTCCTTTGATCAAACCACATTTGGCTAGCTTGGCATGGAGCATCAACAAAGGAGTCCTTATTTCTTCCACTTTCTTGATCTCGTCGAGGTCTGCATCTTCCTCCATAGCACTGACGTTTGGGCCATTATAACCTGGCAGAGGATTGTTCTTCACATCGAGCCCCTTCTCTTTGAAGGATAGGCTCTTGTTGTTGACTAGCTCCTGCACCGTCTCCTTAAGTGCTCTACAATCTTCAATGGAATGACCAATTGCCCCAGAATGAAACTTGCATTTGGCATTTGGATTATACCAATGCGGATATGGCGGTTCCAAAGGTCTGACATTTCGAGGTACCACTAAAGAATTCTTTATCAAAAGCGGCCAAAGCTGACTGTACGGGATGGGGATCGGGTCGATCCGACTTGGTCGCTGATTATTGAGAGGTCGATATTGATTCTGACTTGAGGTTTGACCCCAATGATTCGGACGAGCAGGTTGATATTGAGGTTTTTGAGGTGCTGGTTGTTGATATTGCATAGGTGCTGTTGCGACAACATAATATGGATCTTGGGATGGTACTTGAAGGGTGGGGGAATGATAAGCACTTGTAGGCGGACGATAGGAATTCCGAGGATCGGTCATTACAGCATTCGTTTCTCCTCCCTTCTTCTTAGGGAAAGAGGTTGGAAATTTCCTTGCAGCAACTTGACCACTTTGAGCATTTTGGATCTTTCCATTCTTCAGACCCGCTTCCACCATCTCCCCAATGATGACCAAATCGGAGAAACCGGACAAAGCGCTTCCTATCACCTTCTCATAGTATAGAGCTTGTAGGGTGCCTATGAAAATTCTTACCAACTCTCTTTCTGACAAAGGTGGTTCAACTTGTGACGCTAATTCTCTCCACCGTTGTGCATATTATTTGAACGTTTATGTTCCCTTCTTGGTTAAGTCTTGTAATTGCATTCTATCTGGAGCCATACCCATGTTGTATTTGTATTGTTTGACAAAGGCTTCTGCTAAATCCTTCCAAGTCCGGATCCGACTCTTTTCGAGATGCATATACCAATTCAAAGAAGCTCCGTTGAGACTGTCTTGGAAGAAATGGATGAGGAGCTTATCATCTTGAGCAGCTATACCCATTTTTCTGCAATACATGATCAAGTGATTGCGAGGACAAGTCAATCCTGGGTATTTTTCAAAATCCGGAGTTTTGAATTTTGGGGGAATTACCACATTTGAGACCAAACACATATCAAGCGCATCCAACCCAAATTCACCATTCCCTTCCATCGCTTTGACTCGTTCTTCTAAAGCAAGAATTTTCCCTTTAGCTTCTTCGTTCTCACCCACCGCATGTGGTCGTCCATCTAACGAAGGTTCAATATGCTCCTTATGAGGGCCTGACAGGTTGGGAGAATGATACACCAGCAGTTGGTTGTCTACTGCACCTTGAGGTATTGGAAATCCTGCAGCAATATCAACATTCTCTTGTATCGCAGGAGTTTCATTTGGACGAGGTACTGATGCTTGAGTAGGACGAGGCTGAGACTGACCACTTTCATTAGGGTTCTCCAATTGCGGAGGTGTGTAACCTGGAGGAAGACCAAATGGAGGCCAAACGACAACTGCTGCAGAGGCTGGTTGTGGCTCGGGGGTAACATTTTCCACCACTCGAGGCTGCGGGTTCTGCTCTCTGTTTGCTAGTTCTTGGAGAGTGTCCATCAGTCGATCCAACTTCCCATTCAGTTGGTTAATGTCTTGTCTCATGACTTCTTGGTTTTGTTCAATCTCTTCCATGATCCTTCGTGCGTTGTTCCGAGTGTAATGCGAATGCCGATGAATCAGTTTGGGTTGTAGGAATTTCTGGTAATAAGAAGGGGAATGAGTTTTGGGTATGAAAATGAATGTGTGCATGTTATGGATGATGTTAATGCAAATGCATGAAAAAGTTTTTTTTTTCTTTATTGTTATGATTAGTTTTAGGGAACTGCAAGGCTTTTGGTGCTCTTGCAAGTATCTTCCAATTGTAAAGGCAGATTTCCAAATCCGGGAGCTCGACTTTTAAAGACAGAGTTCTTCTTTTCTCGGAGCCCATGTTCAATTTGTTAGACACTTGCAACACAAATTTAGCCTTTGCAATTCCTAGAAACAAACTTGTGCATTAAGAAAATGATTTTATGCATGTGGATGCAATGCATGTATGTTTTGTATGGGTATGGATAATTGAAAAAAATAAAACTTAAAGGGAAGGCTCCCTACGGGGGCTTAGTTCTATGTGCTTTCTATATCAGGGTTCTCACCGAGGGTAGCTCTAAAGTTTTTTTTTTAGTATCTAGAGTCATGGAGGCATCTCGGAATTTTGCCATAATAACGGGTTAACCATTATACGACAGCCTTTCACGAGTGCGTCTCCTCTAGGTGGGGTTTGTACCAACCAAAACGAGATGTCTACCTTGAAAGCCAATACAAACACCACAATTTGAAGAGGTTCTAAGAATAAGGTCCTTAGAGTTAGGGGTCCAATTCGGAATTTCGCCATAATAACGGGTTAACCATTATACGGATGACCTTTCAACGAAGAAGACCATCTCTAAGCGGGGTCTTCATATTGACGAAACGAGATGTCTATCTCGAAAGCCAATACTACGCAAGCCACCATCCTAAACCTAGGTTTTCAAGCTCAGGTGCAGAGCTCCACTCAAAAGTGTTTTGAACGGCACAAACCCAATAAAATAGCACAAGAACATAAAGACGAAAAATCAATAAAGCGGAAACAAAATAAGGCAAGAAACTAACACTAAAAGATAAACAAACATTAAAGGCAAAAAACTAACACTAAAGGTTAAACTAACTAACTAGGTTTGATTCTCTAACACTCCCCAGTGAAGTCGCCAGCTGAAGCGGCGGGAAAAATGTGCGGGCGGAAAGCGCTCGCTAAACAGTAAAGTCGCCACCGAAGTTTTATTTTTGAAAAGGGGAACGTCGATAAACCCCTTTGAGAACGAGAACAAGGTCATTGCGACCAAATTCGGGTTCGGGAATCGGTTATGCGAGGGGAAGGCATTAGCACCCCTCACATCCGTTGTACCCAACGGGAACCATTAATTAGTTTAGCGTTCAAATATGTGTTAGTTTCATGAAAAAAATGTTTGTAAAGGATAAAAGAGAAAGCAAAATGATTTGAAGACCAAAAATGAGTTTTTTTATTAGTGTGCTTGACAAGAGTTTGATCTTGCTCCTATGTATCTTCTGGTGCGATGGAGAATTCAAAGCTACGTAGTTCTTTGTAGAAAATGTTTGTGTGTTGATTGATTTTATTTATAAAAAAAATGATTTGGTCGCGCTTGGGCGAAAAAGTTTGCTTAAAAAAGAAAAGACGGACTCGCACTTGGGCGATGGTATCCGTTTGAAAGCGCACGTAGGCGTGAATAAAATAAAGTTTGGTGGGTTGAGATTGATTTTAAACGGAGGACGAATATTCGACCGAAAGCGAAGTGTCTACCTCGTTTCCGAATATTCAGGGAAGCGTCGGGTGTCTACCCAAGTTTTCCTTTTTTCACTCGCACGAAAGAAAGAAAATTGTTTTTTTTATGTTTTTTTGTATTTTTGAAAATAAAATGAGTTACAGCCCCTCCAAAAAAATAGTTCAAGCCAGGTTCTGAACCTTCAGACGCAGGAACTGACTTCAGAAACAGAATGCAAAATGTACGGCTTCAGAAGCACTGTTCAGAAGCTGCTTCAGAAGCACTGTTCAGAAGCTGAGTTCTGCTACGTTCGCAGAGCGACCAGGACTTTGCTCTGCGAACCCATCAAAAGCTGACTTCAGACTCAGACTTCAAAAGCTCACTTCAGAAGCTGAGCTTCAGAAGCAGACCTTCAGAAGCACTGTTCAGAAGCTGAACTTCAGAAGCACTGTTCAGAAGCTGCGCTTCAGAAGCTGAACTTCAGAAGCAGCGTTCAGAAGCTGGACTTCAGAAGCACTGTTCAGAAGCAGCCTTCAGAAGCTGGCTTCAGAACCAGCTCTCAGAAGCAGCCTTCAGAAGCTGGCTTCAGAAGCTCACTTCAGAGTCTGATTTCAGAACCTCTGGTGTAAAATGTTAAAATCAGTAAGAAGGAAAATAAACAACTCTGTTTTGGTGATTGTTATAAACTTGTGATTTTTTGGTTTTTTGTATGATCTTTTTGTGCAAAAAAAGAGTTAAAAATGACTAAAAATGCAGAAAAAACATGCAGAACATCATAACACAGTTGCTGTCAGCAGCAGAAAAATATGATTTTTTTCTCAACTTCTGAGTTAGATTTCTCACTCAGTACTGAACCAAATACAAAAATAAAAATCTCACTGTAAAGCTTGCCATGAAAACTACATCCTAGTGGTCTTAGATCTACCAAAAGATGTCTGGAACTGACTATATTTTGGCCTCAAGTCATGCCCACAAACTTATGATGAAAAATGCATTATTTTTAAGAAAAGCTACAAACACTTAAAACAGAATGCGAAAAAGGAGATAAAAAAGTTCAAGATACTTACAAACTCCTAGCCAAAGCTTCAGATGCACTAAAATGAAAAGGGGGCTTTTGGGTGGTTGTGGTTTTTTAAAGTGGAAGTGATGGAGAAGATGAATAGTAACAAAATGGTGTTTTGCTACTATTTTCCTCTCTTTGTGTGATGTTTCTTGTGATGTTTTTGATTCTGTTTGGTGAGGTTTTGTGATGACTTAGACAATTTTTGATTTCTTGTGATGGTTTGCAAAGAAAACAAAAACAGAGCTCCTTTCTTTTGAGAGGTTTTGTTATGATTTTTGTTGTTTCAGTGATTCTGATTCTGCTAAAAAAAAACCTCTTCCCTGTTCTGATTTTCGTCCCCCTTATATAGGCACTTTGAAGTTCTTCTTGCTGGATTTTTGTGTATGTGTTTGGCAAAAGTTTTGGTTAACAATGATTAAAAAGGGAAGGAAGTCTTTGCTTCTGATTTTGGTGATGTTTTGAGTCTGAATTTGAGCAAAGGATGGTGAAAGAAACAGGGAAACAGTGGTACTGCTTCTGTTCAGATGCTGTGAACAGACTTGAGTCTGATTCTGGGCAAAGAAAACAGGGAAACAGGGGTACTGCTGAAGGTTGTGTGACCAGAGCTTGGGTCTGATGAACAGTAACTTTGACCTGATTTGGACAAAGAAAAACAGGGAAACAGGCGCTGCTTCTGATGCTATGAACAGTGACCCCTTTTTTTTCTCTTTTTTTTTTTTTGTTGTTATACATTTATTTTTTTTTTTTGCAATTTTTGTTGGGGTATAATTTGAACCAATGATCATTGGACTTGGCTAAATTAAATGACCCAAATAAAATAATTTTCAACTATGAATTAAAATGTTTATCACTCATTATTTTTTTAAAAACAGACTTTTAATTTGTCCGGACAAAATTAGGGTACTACAGTAGTAATACTATTTGAAGCGGCGGGAAAAAAACGTGCGGGCGGAAAACGCTCGCTAAACAGTAAAGTCGCCACCGAAGTTTTATTTTTGAAAAGGGGAACAGTCGATAAACCCCTTTGAGAACGAGAACAAGGTCATTGCAACCAAATTCGGGTTCGGGAATCGGTTATGCGAGGGGAATGAATTAGCATCCCTCGCATCCGTTGTGCCCAACGGGAACCATTAATTAGTTAACTTTCAAATATGTGTTAGTTTTATGCTTATTTCCTTATTATTATGAAAAATGTTTGTAAAGAATGAAAGAGAAAGAAAAAATGATTTGAAGACCAAAAAAAAGGTTTTTTATCGTTGTGCTTGACAAGAATTTGGTCTTGCTCCTACGTATCTCCTGGTGCGATGGAGAATTCAAAGCTACGTAGTTCGTTGGGTAGAAAATGCTTGTTTGTTGGTTGGTTTTAAAGGACGATGTTTTGATCGTATTCTAGCGGTTAAACGTAGCTTGTATGCTCGATGTGGGAGGCTTAAGCGTTTGTTTGTATCGCGTTAGAATTGATAAAACATGTCCGTTTATGAAAAGAGTTTTGATCTTTTAATTGACCACTGGGGGCCAAAAAATGTTTGATTTCTAATTGACCACTGCGGGGCCAAAAAGGTTTGGTTTTGGATTGACCACTGGGGGGTCAAAAAGATTGAAAAAAGTTTGGTGGGTTGAGATTGATTTTAAACGGAGGACGAATATCCGACTGAAAGCGAGGTGTCTACCTCGTTTCTGAATATTCGGGGAAGCATCGGGTGTCTACCCAAGTTTTCCTTTTTCACTCACACGAACGAAAATGTTTCATTATTTTTGTTTTATTAAAAGTTTAATCGAAAGACGAATACTTTGAACGTGATCGAGACGGGGATCTCGCGTTCCGCATTCGGGGAAGCGTCGGGTGTCTACCCAAGTTTTCCTTTTTTCGGTCGATTGAACCCTTAATATTTATTTTCATGTGTTTTTTGAAATTGAAAGACAGCATTGAAGATTAATACATTTTTTGGTGTTTTTTGAGAAAGAAAGAAATTAATGGGGATTAAACATTTTGGATGTTTTGAAAATGAATGCAATGCATCCCTTCAGACTCTGGACCAGGATTCAGGAAATGGGTTCAGAAAGGAGAGTCTGAAGCTGGGTTCAGAGGCTGGGTCAGGAATGAGTCTGAAGCTGTTCAGACTCTGGGCAGGAGTGAGTTTGAAGCTATTCAGACTCTGAGCAGGAGTGAGTCTGAAGTGGGTTCAGACTTGAGTTTTGGAGGGGAGTCTGAAGCTGTTCAGACTTCAGACTCTGGGTGAAGGGATGCTTGGGTCTGAAGGATATTCAGAGGTTCTAAGTTCAGAATGTGAGCCTGAATGTGAGTCTGGTTTAGAGGCTAGGAGTGTGAATCAGATGTGCTGTTCAATGGTTTAGAGTCTAGAGGGCTTGGTTCAGGTTCAAATCTGAAGTGATTTCTGGTTAGGTTCAGAGAGAGTTTAAGTGTGTTAAGAATTCAAGGGGAGTATAAGTGTTTGGTTCATCCACCTGGTTCTATATGCACTAGTTCAGAAACCAGAAGTATCCACCTTGTTCTATGTACACATGTTCAGAACCATCCACCTGGTTCTATGTACACAGGTTCAGAAACAGCTGTGCAATCTTCAGAATTCAATGTGCAAACTTCAGAAGTTCTATATGCAGACTTCAGAAGCTCAATGTGCATGGGGAGATAAATTGGACATCAGAAGCTCCTATGTGTTTGGTTCAGAAGCAAGTCTGAGTTCAGAGGTTGTAGGAGGGATGAGTCTGAGGTTCTGAGTTTTAGAGGCTGAGTATGAGGATGAGTCTGAAGCTGGGTTCAGACTTCAGACTCTGGGTGTGAAGGTCTGCTCAGAAGCAGGATGAGGATGAGTCTGAGTTTCTGAGTTTTAGAAGCTGAGTATGAGGATGAGTCTGAAGCTGGGTTCAGACTTCAGACTCTGGGTGTGAAGGTCTGCTCAGAAGCTGGATGAGGATGAGTCTGAGTTTCTGAGTTTTAGAAGCTGGATGAGAGGGAAGGTCTGAAGTGGGTTCAGAAGCAAGTCTAAAGTGGTTTCATGTTGGATGGGCTCGAGTTCAAGCTGGGTTTTCAGAGGCAGGTCTGAACCTGTGTTTGAGTTGGGAAGCAAGCCTGAGTTCAGAAGCAAGTCTGAGTTCAGAAGCAAGTCTGAGTTCAGAAGCAAGTCTGAATTCAGAAGCAAGTCTGAGTTCAGAAGTAAGTCTGAGTTCAGAAGGAAGTCTGAGTTCAAAAGCAAGTCTGAATTCAGAAGCAAGTCTGAGTTCAGAAGCAAGTCTGAGTTCAGAGTTTAGAAAACTTGGGCATGAAGGTATATTTTAGAGGTTCTGAGATCAGAATGGGAGTATGAAGGGATGGAGGCAAGTCTGAAACACTGTTTCATGAGATTCTGAGCTTTAGACTCTGAGATCAGAGGCACTGTTCATCAGACTCTGAGATCAGATGCACTGTTCATCAGACTCTGGACTTCAGAGTCTGAGTTCAGACTCTGAGATCAGAAGCTCATTTTAGTCCCTGGGGTAAAAACAGCGGGCAAAATAGAGAAGGAGGATTATCTCTGTTTTGGCAGATGTTATGCTCTTTAAATTTTTGGGTTTTGAATGATTTTCTTATGCAAAAATGAATTGAATAGAACAGTAAAAATGCAAAAAACAGAACACAGATTTTTGTGGTTTTTTCTCAACTTCACAGTTTGATTGCTCACTCAAAACTAAACCAAACACAAAAATGAAAGTACCATTACGAAGCTTGCCATGAAGACTACATCCTAGTGGTCTAAGATCTACCAAAGGCAGTCTTAAAATTAACTATATATTGGGCCTAAAGCATGCTTATGAACTGACTATTTATGCAGGAAAATTAAAACATTTAGGCAGAATGCAGAAATGAAATAAAAGGGGCCAGAATACTTACAAAGTTCCAAGTCAAAGTGAATATGCACGAAAATGAAGAGGTCTTTTGGGTGTTTATGAGTTTTTTTATGTTGTAGTGACTTGGGTTATTGTGGTTGTTTTGTTTTGATGAGGTTTTACTGTGATGTGTTTATGTGAAGAGTGTGTTTATGTGAGGAGTGTGTTTGGATTTTGATTCTTTACTGAACTACAATTTCTTGCTGGAACCAACCTCCTTTTCTGCCTCTGATCCTCATCCCTTATTTAGGCCATTGCATTGCAAGGCTGATTTTTGTGTGGCATTAATGGGGGAAGTGATTTGTGATCTTTTTCCAGATTCTGGGTGGCTGATTTTGCAATGGAAATGATGAAAGAAAACCATAGAGAGGGGCGCTGCCAGACTTTGTGGCTTCTTGGGGAGTTGATTTTGGAGACAAAGGATGGGGCAAAGAAAGGAGAATGGGGCGCTGCTGGCCTAGGGTGCTAGCAGGTCTGAAAACTGGAGGAAAATGGGGAAAGGATGGTCTGAACAGTGGAAAAAAAGCCAGAAAAAGGGGGGATGCCAGGTGAACAGTGTTCTGCTTGGGGACAGGAGGGAAAAGGGAAGAAAGGAAAAGGAGCAGGGGCGCCCCCTGCCTACATGAACAATGATCTGCTTTTTGATTTCTTTGTTTTTCAAATTTGTTTGTTTATATATTTTTTGTTATTTTGGTTTATGCCTTTTTTGTCCCTTTTTTATTTGTTATAATTTTTAAAATGCACAAATGGATTTAAATTGTGAAAAAAGGTTACAACTAAATGGACCCACTTAATGTGTTTGACAAATGCAATTTTTTCATATTTTCATGATTTTTGGATGTTATGATAAAAACTAGTGAAGAAAATAAAAAATAAAAATAAAAATAAAAATTATCACTTGTTTTGGGTATTATTATTTTTTAAAAAAAAACTGCATGGACAAAATTAGGGTACTACAGCTGCCCATACTTAGTTTTGTCTTCGCATAGAGAGTGCGAGCGCCGAGGGCTCCTTGCAAACTCTTTGTGAAGAGCAATTAAGTATAAAGGACCCGAATTTTGTCCTTCTGAATATCAAGTGATAATGGGGAAGTGTGTGATGTGTGACGCAAAGACAATAAACTGATGATGTGGAATGCAAACGGTCATCTCCAGTCTGACACTGGTGAAACGATACAGACAACATACCTCCACCTGGGGAAGGTCGATCGTATCCAGCCGCTTACGATGGAGGTAGATCCCTAAAGACAAAGGGTGATCTTATTCGGCCGCTTATGCTGAAGGTCGATTCCTAAGGACAAAGTGATCTCATTCAGCCGCTTATGCTGAAGGTAGATCCCTAAGGAAACGTGATCTTATCTAACCGCTTATGCTAGAGATAGATCCCTAAGGATACGGTGGTCTTATTCAGCCGCTTATGCTGAAGGTCGATCCATGAGGATAAAGTGATCTTATCTGGCCGCTTATGCTAGAGGTAGATCCCTAAGGATAGAGTGATCTTATTCAGCCGTTTATGCTGAAGGTCGATCCACTGGGAAAGGTGATCTTATCTAACCGCTTATGCTAGAGGTAGATCCCTAAGGATAAAAGTGATCTTATTCAGCCGCTTTCACTGAAGGTCGATTCACTGGGATAGGTGATCTTATTCAGCCGCCTACGCTGAAGGTCGATCCCTAAGGATAAAAGTGATCTTATTCAGCCATTGGTGCTGAAGGTCGATACAGGAGGATAACTGATCTTATCTAGCCGTTTATGCTAGAGATAGATTCCTAAGGATAAAGTGATCTTATTCAGCCGCTTACACTGAAGGTCGATTCACTGGGATAGGTGATCTTATTCAGCCGCCTACGCTGAAGGTCGATCCCTAGGGAAAAATGATGTTTGACCGATTACCGCCAAGTGGGTTCTGGTGTAATGATAAAGGGTGATATGAATGTTGCCAGTCTGACGCTGGTAAAATGATAATGATATGATATGATTGCTGCCAGTCTGACGCTGGTGAAATGATAATGATATGATATGATTGTAGACTTGCTGGGGGAGTTTTAACTGGGGAACCTTAGTGGTTGTGAGTAGGTCTACTTGGGAACAGGATAGTTTGGGAAGAGATCCGCTAGGGGATTTTTTTTTTAAGAAAAACTTACTGGGGAAGTTCTTGAATGAGGCTCACTGGGGGAACACTGGGATGACTCGTTGGTGAATGTCGGTGAATATGAGGTACTCACTGGGGAGTGTTTGCTGGGGAGCATGAGAAATTGTGAGGAGATGTATGATATGAATATGAGATGCATGCTAATGAATGGGTTTGATATGATGCATGCACTATGCTGACATGTGGGGGTAAGCAGATGGCATGTTGATCTTTGATTGTGATCGGGTGCCGAGCATGGTCGGGCTTTTGGGGATTTTATAGGATAAAATGGTTAGGGTATGATATTTGGGGGTTTTCGATCCTTCGGCATTCGCAAAACCCATCGCCCTTGAAGTTTCAATTGACGGCTGCTGATGGAACTTTCGACATCTCGTGTCAGCATGGGCAATCCGTATGTTATGTAGCTGCTGATTCTGCTACAAAAGGGGAACCACTTGTGGTTGCTCGGAGAAATTTGAGAGATACAACCTCTCGCTGGGGATCGTTAATTTCCTTTAGATATTTTCAAATCAAAATAATCATGATTTCACGGATTTTGTGTTATTAGTTTTTTTTTTATTTCAAAATTGTATCATCAAAATAAATAGCCTTCATTGATGGAAAATGAAAAAGGTAAATAGAAGGATGCACTTTATTAGTGGTCAAACACGATTTAGTACATGGAATGGTAGCACACTAAAGGTGTAACTCCACAAAAATGAATAATAGAAATGAAGATGGGAATAAGGAAACACGGGAAGTTCCCATTGAGTCATGACAACTGCTACTTTCCTAATAACCCTAAACCCACAACATCATGCTTCCGGGGATGGCGAAAGGATTGGTTCTTCAGTTGATGTTAGGAGTAGACTGTCTCAATGTAGTTACATGCCTTTTTTCTTTTCCCAACTTTTGCCTAAGTCGCCTTTTCAGGTTTTCGACTTAGCGGGTTTTCTCTTGTTTTTTATATCCCTAACTTTTGCCTGGACCGCTCTTTCGAGTTTTCAATCCATCGGGATGCCCCTTTTTGCCTATGAAATTCTGGCCAGGCAATAAACAGAGTTTCCAGGTTCTGAACCAAACAGGTTCTGAACAAAACGCAGGGCACAATAAATTGCTTAAAACAGAGCACACACAAACACAACACAAGCAGCAAAATAAAGTGCAGGAAAGTAAAAAGGCACAGAGGTTTGTTAACCCAGTTCCGAGTAAACACCTCCTACTCTGGGGGATACCAATCCAGGAAGGAAATCCACTATTGGATTTAATCCTTAAGACTCGGACACTGACTCCTAGTTCTTATCCCAAGCAATTAACCTCCACCTAGTCAGACTTCTACCCAACTCTGAGTAATAGAAACCACTATCTTCCTATTCAAGCAACTAAACCCAGCCAGTTGAACAACCCTTAACAATACTCTGTTTTTGAACAAAACTTTAATAACAAACCTCCATTCGTACCTACAGGCTTAGAATGAAGTTACAACTCAATAACAATCCTAAACCAACTCAAACAATGAGTGGTGCACAAAGAAAAACTCTAAGTTTAAAACAAAGACTCTATTCTCTAATTTATAACTGTAAAAACGTAACTTGAATAGCAGCAGCACTCCTCCTTATATAGTCTTCAGTCTTGCAGCATAAATAATAAACTAATCTTCTGAACTGATTTGTTACTGAAATAAGAATGATCCAATAGAGTAACAAATAAAACTGCATTGAATCTTTGAAAGATCATAACAGGAAAATACGAAGATCACGAAACTGAACCAAATCTTCAATGAGATCTTTTCCAATTTAATCAGCATTCTAGAAGCAATTATACAAAGATAATTCCTTGCTAAATCTCCCAAGATACGCGCAAAAACTAATCTGAAAAACCAGCTTCTGATGTGGTCAACAGAAGTCAACGCTGGCTTCAGAACCTGAAACAGCTTCTGAAGTGCTACAGTGCTTCTGATGAAGCATTCAGCTTCTGAAGTCATTTTGAGCTTCTGAATGGCTTCAAAACACAAAACTTGTAACTGAAGAAATGTTCTACATAAGGAGATGCTTCCAAACAACACTTTGGTTTTGCCAAAAAATGCAGCCAACACCAAAAGACTCAACAGCCTAAGTTGCCCTTTCAGGTTTTCAACTTAGCGGGTGTTCTTTTGTTATTAGGCATAGTATTTCTTGACTACATCAGAATTCACAGGACGTGGGAAGTCCTCGCCGTCCATTGTTGTGAGAATCAAGGCTCCTCCAGAGAAGGCTTTCTTCACTACATAAGGGCCTTCATAGTTCGGGGTCCACTTTCCACGCGAATCCTTTTGTATAGGCAAGATCCTTTTGAGCACTAGGTCGCCTACTTGGAACTCTCAAGGACGGATCTTCTTGTCGAACGCCTTCTTGAGCCTACTTTGATATAACTGACCATGACATAAGGCTATCATCCGCTTCTCATCGATTAGGTTCAGCTGGTCGAACCTTGCTTGAATCCATTCTGCTTCTTCTAGCTTTGTCTCCATCAAGACTCTCATTGAGGGGATTTCCACCTCAATGGGAAGGACTGCCTCCATGCCATACACCAAGGAGAACGGGGTTGCCCCTGTCGGGGTGCAAACTGAGGTCCTGTAGCCGTGTAAGGCAGAGGGGAGCATTTCATGCCAATCTTTGTAAATTTTCACCATCTTTTGAAGGATTTTCTTGATGTTTTTGTTTGCTGTCTCTACGGCTCCATTCATCTTTGGCCGGTATGGTGAAGAGTTGTGGTGTTCGATTTTGAAACTTTCACACAAATCTTTCATCATTTTGTTGTTCAAGTTGGTGCCATTGTCGGTGATGATTTTGTTGGGGCATCCATAACGACATATTATCTCCTTTTTGATGAATCGAACCAACACTTGCTTTGTTACATTGGCATATGAAGTAGCTTCAACCCATTTAGTGAAGTAGTCGATGGCGACTAGGATGAACCGGTGTCCATTTGAAGCTCGAGGTTCAATGGGTCCGATCATGTCAATGCCCCACATGGAGAACGGCCAAGGTGATGCCATCACATTCAAAGGGACTGGAGGCACGTGCATCTTATCAGCGTAGATTTGGCACTTGTGGCATTTCCTAGCGTAGCTGAAACAATCAGATTCCATGGTCAACCAGTAGTAACCATCCCTTAGGATTTTTCTAGCCATTGCATGTCCATTGGCATGAGTACCAAAGGACCCTTCGTGGATTTCTTTGATGAGCAAGTCTGCCTCATGTTTGTCCACACATCTGAGAAGAACCAGGTCGTGGTTTCTTTTGTAGAGCACATCACCATTCAGGAAGAATTTCGCTAATAGCCGTCTCGGAGTCTTTTTATCCCTATTTGAGATGTTTGTAGGATATTCTTGATTTCTGAGATAGACCTTGATGTCATGGTACCACGGCTTGCCATCAGACACCTCTTCGATTGATAGACAGAATGTCGGCTCGTCTCGGCGCTCCACCTTTATAAGTGGCGCTTCATTGTGAAACTTCACTTTGTACATTAAGGATAACGTAGCCAAAGCATCTGCCACTTGGTTTTCTTCTCTGGGGATATGATGGAAGGTGATTTCATCAAAGAACTCTATTAGCTTCAAGACGTGAGCATGGTACAGGATCAGCTTGGGATGACGGGTTTCCCATTCTCCTTTTACTTGGTAATGACTAGGGCCGAATCTCCATACACTTCCAAAATCTTGATTCTTAGATCGATGGCAGCCTCAAGGCCCAAGATGCATGCCTCATATTCCGCCACATTATTTATGTAGTCAAAAATATAGTCTTGCTGTGAAGGGGGTATAACCACCCTTTGGAGAGATTAGAACGGCTCCAATCCCATGCCCCATGGCGTTAGATGCACCATCGAATGCAAGCTTCCATCGAGCCCCTGGTTTGGGTCCTTCATCGTCTCCTATGACCTCATCTTCTTTTAAAGCCATAATGTCTTCATCTGGGAAATCAAATGGTATGGGCTGATAATCTTCCACCGGTTGATGAGCCAAGTGGTCTGCTAGCGCACTTCCTTTAATAGCTTTCTGAGTCACGTGCAGGATGTCGTACTCGGATAACAGCATTTGCCAACGGGCAATCCTTCCAGTCAGAGCGGGTTTCTCAAAGATGTACTTGATTGGATCCATCTTTGATACCAGCCATGTTGTGTGACAGATCATGTACTGTCTCAATCGGCGGGCAGCCCATGCCAAAGCACAACAAAAGTTTTTTCAAGCAGGGTGTATCTGGTTTCGACATCAGTGAGCTTCTTGCTCAAGAAGTAGATGGCATGTTCCTTCCTACCAGTTTCATCATGTTGCCCCAGCACACATCCCATGGATTCCTCTAATACTATTAAGTACATAATGAGAGGTCTTCCAGGAACGGGTGGTATCAAGATAGGTGGTTCTTGTAAGTATTGTTTGATCTTTTCAAATGCCCCTTGGCAATTCTCATTCCATATGATGGCTTGATCCTTACGTAGCAACTTGAAGATTGGCTCACAAGTAGCGGTGAGATGAGAAATGAACCTAGAGATGTAGTTCAATCTTCCTAGAAAACCACGAACTTCTTTTTCAGTGCGCGGAGCTGGCATATCTTGGATTGCACGTACCTTGTCAGGGTCAACCTCGATCCCAAGTTGGCTAACGATGAAACCAAGTAACTTTCCGGATCTGACACCAAAGGAGCACTTAGCTGAATTGAGCCGCAGTTTGTATTTCTTTAAACGTACGAACAACTTTTGCAAGTGAAGGATATGGTCTTCTTCAGTTTCGGACTTGGCGATCATGTCATCTACATAGACCTCTATTTCCCTGTGCATCATGTCATGGAAGAGAGCCATCATCGCCCTTTGATAGGTTGCTCCAGCGTTCTTCAAGCCGAAGGGCATTACCTTGTAGCAATATGTTCCCCATGGGGTGATGAAGGTAGTTTTCTCCATGTCTTCTGGAGCCATATTGATTTGATTATAGCCGGAGAATCCATCCATGAATGAGAAAACCGCGATCCGGGCTGTATTGTCTACTAACACGTCGATGTGAGGTAATGGAAAATCATCCTTGGGACTTGATTTGTTCAGATCTAGGTAGTCGACACACATTCGCACTTTACCATCTTTCTTCGGCACTGGTACTATGTTAGCAACCCATTGTGGATACTTTGCCACGGCTAGGAATCCTGCATCAAATTGTCTTTTGACTTCTTCCCTAATCTTGAGTGACATGTTCGGTCTCGTCCTTCTTAACTTCTGTTTTATCGGCGGACATTCTGGCCGGAGTGGTAGCTTGTACTCAACTATCTCGGTATCCAACCCTGGCATGTCTTGATATGACCATGCAAACACATCTACATACTCCTTCAAGAGTTCGACCAACTTCTCGTGCTCTTCTACCTTTAGAGACAAACCGATCTTGACTTCTCTTCTGTCATGCTCAGTTCCCAAGTTGACTACCTCCACAGGCTCTTGATTTAGTTGTATTGCTTTGAACTCATGCTCTAGCAGCCTTGCCAACTCTTTGGGAAGTTCGCAATCACTTTCACCATCCTCTTCAGCTTGGTTAATGGGGAGTTCAAAGTCATGCGGGATTGCAGCAGTATCACATTCAATGGGTTGGTTTAGGGATCTCCATGTGTTTTTATGATGATTTTATTTTAGAAGGATGAACAAAGCAAAAATAAACAAAAGAACGGAAAGGATTATCATTTAAAAAAAAAAAAAAGTAAATGCAGAAATTTAAAATAGATGCGAAAATGAAAGAATAAGGAGTAGTGGAAAACAAAATGCTTTTTATTAATGATGATTCAACATTGGAAATAAAAGGGGTGCTCTACAAAGTTATCCTTAAGCCTTGCGCAGAGCAAAAGGATTGAAAAACATGATAAAAATTACTTTGAAAAAGAAAATATCATTGGGATTTCAACGGCGGTCCAGTTGTTGAGGTTTGCATTCTGAGATCAACGGTAGACCAAACAAGGCGTCTTCCCCTTATCTTGAACATCTTCAATGACAGCTACTTGATCTTCACTAGCAAAACCCGCACTACGGAAGGTGTCACGAATGTTACCAATGGGTATCTTTGCAGCATCAATCTTCCCCATGGAGGGTTTGTAGCCCAAACCATACCTATCTCTTTTCATAGGCGCATCCCACAAATGCTCACAACCTTTGGAGTCTCCCCCTTTAGCCAACAGCTTATCATCCTTCCAAGAGGGAGCGGGGACTTTAACTTTCTCAGCACCAGACTTCTTGCACACTACCACAGCATTGGCGACCTCTAAAGCTTGGAAAGCAGTTTCCAAAGATCCTTCACCTGCTTCCACATATTGGAAGGTGGCTTACAAAGATATCCTCTTCGCTAGCAACAGTGACCAGTTTGTCATTTGCCACAAATTTTAGTTTCTGGTGCAAAGTAGATGTCACAGCTCCAGCCGCATGGATCCATGGGCGTCCCAATAGGCAACTATAGGCTGGGTTAATATCCATCACTTGGAAAGTGATATCGAAGGTGTGCGGACCTATTTGGAATGGCAGGCATACCTCTCCAATGACGGATCTACTAGACCCATCAAAAGCTTTCACAATTAAAGAACTGGGCTTCATATAGACTTCATCAATAGACATCTTGTTGAGAGTGGACTTTGGCATCACATTCAATGATGAACCAGTATCAACCAACACTCTTGCGAGGACGGTGTCATGACACATTGTGGATATATGTAATGCTTTATTGTGAGATCTTCCTTCCACGGGTAAGTCTTCATCATTAAGGCTTAGGCAGCTACTGGCAGTGATGTTAGCAACTATCCCACCAAAATGGTCTACTGTAACGTCTTGGGTTACATGCGCCTGATTCAACACATTCAGCAATGCCTTCCTATGCGCTTCAGAGTTCAGTAGTAGCGAAAGGATGGATATCTTGGAAGGAGTTTGATTCAATTGGTCAACTATTTTTTATTCACTTCTCTTGATGATTCTCAAGAACTCATCATCTTCTTTTGATGCTAAATGATCATCGCTCTCTTGCCCCTTATCTTGACTGGGCACTTCCTTCCCTTTTTGGGCTTCTACCGCCACCTCAATGGTTCTTCTTAATTGTCTGGGAGCAAAGACTCGACCACTTCGGGTCATTCCACTACCTTCAGAAATATGAGTAACACCATCCATCGCCTTCGTGGATTCTCTTTCCGTTGTCTCTTCTGGTTCATAGACAACAGCGTTTGCATCATAATTCCACGGTACTGCTTTGGAGCTTTTGTAAGGAAAAGGTGACGGAACACATATGACAACAGGCTGCCTATGGTTCATCAATGGTTGGGCGTCTCTTTTCTGATAAAGGATTTCAACAGGTTTCAGGGACTCCTTTCTTGCTTTCAAAGTGCGGCTCAATAACCGAGACTTCTGCCACTTTCTTTGCTTGACCGACCTGGAGTATGCCTTGATTCATCAATTCTTGCACTTGTTCTTTGACCAACCAACAGCCTTCAGGGCTTAAGGCGCATTCTTCACAATTGCTATGGGTTCCTTTGATCAAACCGCATTTGACTAGCTTGGCATTGAGCATCAACAAAGGATTACTTATTTCCTCAACTCTCTTGATCTCGTCGAAGTCTGCATCCTCCTCCACAGCATTGACGTTTGGGCCGTTATATCTTGGCAGAGGATTGTTCTTCACGTTGGGTCCCATCTCTTTGAAGGATAGGCTCTTGTTGTTGACTAGCTCTTGAACCGTCTCCTTAAGTGCTCTGCAATCTTCAAGGGAATGACCAACCGCCCCAGAATGAAACTCACATTTGGCATTTGGGTTATACCAATGCGGATATGGTGGTTCCAAAGGCCTGACACTTCGAGGTACCACTAAGGAGTTCTTTATCAAAAGCGGCCAAAGCTGACTGTACGGAATGGGGATCGGGTCGATCCGACTGGGTCGCTGATTGTTGGGAGGTCGATACTGATTCTGACTTGAGGTTTGACCCCAATGATTTGGACGAACGGGTTGATGGTGAGGCCTTTGAGGTGTGGGTTGCTGGTATTGTACGGGTGCTGCTGCGGCAACATAACACTGATCTTGGTATGGTACTTGAAGGGCAGAGGGTTGATAAGCATTTGCAGGTGGGCGATAGGGATTTCGAGGAACGGCCATTACGACATTGGTCTCTCCTTCTTTCTTCTTAGGGAAAGAGGTCGGAAATTTCTTCGCGGCACCTTGACAACTTTGGGCATTCTGGATCTTTCCGTTCTTCAGACCTACTTCCACCATCTCTCCGGTGATGACCAAATCGGAGAAACCGGATGAGGCGCTTCCTATCACCTTCTCATAGTATGGAGCTTGTAGGGTGCCTATGAAAATCCTTACCAACTATCTTTCCGACAAAGGTAGTTCAACTTGGGTTGCCAATTCCCTCCATCGCTGCGCATATTCCTTGAATGTTTCCGTCCCTTTCTTGGTTAGATCTTGTAGTTGCATTCTATCTGGGGCCATGCCCATGTTGTATTTGTACTGCTTGACAAAAGCTTCAGCTAAATCCTTCCAAGTTCAGATCCGACTTTTTTCAAGATGCATATACCAGTTCAAGGAAGCTCCACTGAGACTGTCCTGGAAGAAATGGATGAGGAGCTTATCATCTTGTGCAGCTACACCCATCTTTCGGCAATACATGAATCAAATGATTGCGGGGAAATCTGGAGTTTTGAATTTGGGAGGAATCACCACATTTGAGACCAAACACATATCGAGCGCGTCCAATCCAAATTCACTACTCCCTTCCATCGCCTTAACCCGCTCTTCCAAAGCAAGAATATTTCCTTTAGCCTCTTCGTTCTCTCCTACCGAAGGTTCAGTATGCTCCTTATGAGGGCCTGCCAGGTTGGGAGCATCATACACCAACAATGGGTTTTCTGCCGTACCTTGAGGCATTGGAAATCCTGTAGCAACATCAGCATTCTCTTGTATTACAGGGGCTTCACTCGGACGAGGCACTGATGCTTGAGCAGGACGAGGCTGAGGCGGGCCATTTCCACTATGGTCCTCCAATTGCGGAGGTGTATAACCATAAGGAAGACCATAGGGAGGCCAAACGACAGCTGCCGCAAAGGCTGGCTGTGGCTCGGAGGCAACATTTTCCACTACTCGGGGTTGCGGGTTCTGCTCCCTATTTGCTAGTTCCTGGAGAGTGTCCATCAATCGGTCCAACTTCCCGTTCAATTGATTGATGTCTTGTCTCATTACCTCTTGATTTTGTTCGATCTCATCCATGATCCTTTGTGCGTTATTCCGGGTGTAATGCGAATGCCGACGAATCAGTTTGGGTTGTAGGAATTCCTGGTAATAGAAGGGAAATGAGTTTTGGGTATGAAAACGGAGGTATGCATATTATGGATGACACTAATGCAAATGCATGAAAAGGTTTTTTGTTATGATTAGTTTATTTTTTAGGGAACAACAAGGCTTTTAGTGCTGCAAGTGTCTTCCAATTGCAAAGGCATTGAGATAAAAAGGAACAAAGATAACCAAAAAGCAATACAGATTTTTCATTAATAACCAAGGAATCACCAACAAGCCGTGTTCTCAGAAAAACTAGGGTTCACCTTTGGATTGATCCCAAGGTTCTATTTATAGTCCCGATATAGGCCTATCCAGCCATGATTTTGGGGGCCCAAAATCATGTGACTGTCAGGTGGGCCTTGTACCCTTCTAGGAGAGCGCCCAGCCTGATTCTAAGGGTACAAGCCCTTGTTCGTGGGGCCTAAAGGCCTAAATTATCAGATCTACTAGTCCAAGCCGGTTACAAACTTTTTAGATTGCCTCAATTTTCTCCCTAAAGTCTCTTATCATAGTTTTCCAAAATTCAACAAAAACAATGACTTCAGGGGGAGTGTTCAAGGGATGCATTGATGTGTCAGCTGCTTCCAACTTCGAGGGGATGGTTTCAATCACATCGTTGGCCAACTGCGCTAGTCTTGAGAACATATTCTTCCAATGCACACCCTCGTCATGGAGTATTCGGAAAAGAGTTCCGTTTTCAACTGAGTTGACCAAATTCATGTAGCGATGCTCCCACCTTCCATTTTCCTTTTTGAGGTCTTCATGCGCTTCTTCTTGACGGTCGTTGAACTTCTTGAACTCTTCCAAATTCTCTTGTTCCTTCTTCAACTCAAATTGGCTCCTTGCAAGTGCTCTTTCCACCGCTTCCTTTTGTAGCTTCTCGCTCATCACATATCCCTCACACTCATTGGTTATTCTATTGAGCTGTTGTCTTGCACCCTCGAGCTCTTCTTTTAGCTTCTTCCTCTCAACTTGAGATCTCTTCCATAGCTCTCTCAGCTCATGGGCCCTACCTAAGAGTGCACCCAGCTCCTGGTTCTTATGTTTAAGTTGAGAATTTGCTCCTCCCAAGCATCCTTGCACCTTGCGCTTCTCATCCTCTTCAAGATTTAGCCTTTTGTTGCTACTCTCAATGATTTCGTCCTTTCGGGCTCCTTCCCTTTTCAGCTCGCAATTGTCTTGAGTAGCTTTGAGTAGAGCGGCTTACAATTCCTCTTTTTCTTTGTTGAGTTGCGCAATGGTTGCTTTAAGCTCGTCTGTTCCTCTATGGAGACAGGAATAGGCTCGGGAGACCTGGGTGGAATAGGGGCTTTGGCAATGAATGGTAGCTTCACCTCTTGGACTCTTTCTTTGACCCTTAGTCGGTAAGTCTCTTTGGTAGCGCCAATCTTGCGTTTCCAATCACTTCCTTTCTTGTTAACATTTCCCCAAGCTCGAATAATCTTTTGTAACATCACAGGGTCATTGGCACCCAAGTCATGTAGCACTAGACATTCCAAGGACTTCTCTTCGGGCTTCTCTCACATAGGACGTCCCAACTGTCTTAGAGCCAAAATTGGATTGTAGTTTATGCATGATTTAGACCCTATGAGTGGTACGTTTGGGAATTCCCCGCAGCTGATGACGACTTCTTTGATATCAAGCTTCCTAGGATACCAACGGATCACATTTTCGGTAAGGGATGCCAAAAAATGAGACCATTCATTCTTATCCATCTTGTTCATCTGTGATTGGTCCTTGCATATGTGAGAGATGAACCAACAATAGAGTAAAGGAAAACAACAGACAATATTGCCACCTTGCTTCTCATGACGCATGTGAAGAGTGTAGTACACATTGGCCAAGAGTGCAGGAACTGGATCTTTGTCTTTTGTAAGGACAGCCCAAAAGACACTAATTGCGGCAAAATCAACAAAATTTTCGGTTGAGGGGAACAGTACCAAACCATAAATGAGGAGGGCTAGCACATTGTTGAATGACTTCATATCTCGAGACGCGGCAAACTCACGAGCCTTTTTCTCTAGATAACTCCGGAGGAAACCAGGAGCTTTCCCTCTAGTCTTCACGTTGCTAGCAAATCCGGATACTTCAATGTTTAGAGCTTCAGCCAATTTTTCAACTTTTGGGGAATGGCCAATTTCCACGTATGGACCCTTGCCTTTTGGAGGGATGCCCATAATCCTCTCGAACTCTTCAAGTGTAGGTGCTAATTAGAAGTCTTGGAATAGGAAACTTCTCATCTGGGGGTCGTAGAACTGTGCTAATGCTGTAATAGCGTCTGCCCGAACATCGGTGAACAAGAGATCAAGAATGTCACCATACTTGAAGACAAAAGCACTCTTTGGAATTGCTGTTAACTCGGCACTCAAATTTCACTTTCTAAATCTGGGAGCTCGACTTTTAGTGACAGAGTTCTTCTTTTCTCGGAGCCCATGTTCAATTTGTTAGACACTTGCAACACAAATTTAGCCTTTGCAATTCCCTGAAACAATCTTGTATATTAAGAAAATGATTTTATGCATGTGGATGCAATGCATGTATGCTTTGTGTGGGTATGGATAAATGGAAAATAAAACTTAAAGGGAAGGCTCCCTATGAGGGCTTAGTTCTATGTGCTTTCTATATCAGGGTTCTCACCGAGGGTAACTCTAAAGTTTTTGTTTTTAAGGGTATCTAGAGTCATGGAAGCATCTCGGAATTTTGCCATAATAACGGGTTAACCATTATACGACAACCTTTCGCGAGTGCGTCTCCTCTAGGTGGGGTTTGCACTAACCAAAACGAGGTGTCTACCTCGAAAGCCAATACAAACACCAAGATTTGAAGAGGTTCTAAGAAGAAGGTCCTTAGAGTTAGGGGTCCAATTCGGAATTTCGCCATAATAACGGGTTAACCATTATACGGACGACCTTTCAACGAAGAGGACCATCTCTAAGCGGGGTCTTCATATTGACTAAACGAGATGTCTATCTCGAAAGCCAATACTACGCAACCACCATCCTAAACCTAGGTTTTTTTCAAGCTCGGGTGCAGAGCTCCACTCAAAAATGTTTCGAACAACACCACCCCGATACAAAAGCACAAACATTAAAGCGAAAAAATAAATGAAACGGAAATAAATTAAAGCAAATAAGACCAAAGACAAACAAACATTGAAGGCAAGAAACTAACACTAAAAGCTAACTAACTAACTAGGTTCGATTCTCTAACTGTCCCCAGTGAAGTCGCCAGCTGAAGCGGCAAGAAAAAAGCGCGCGGGCGGAAAACGCTCGCTAAACAGTAAAGTCGCCACCGAAGTTTTATTTTTGAAAAGGGGAACGTCGATAAACCCCTTTGAGAACGAGAACAGGGTCATTGCAACCAAATTCGGGTTCGGGAATCGGTTATGCGAGGGGAAGGTATTAGCATCCCTCGCATCTGTTGTACCCAACGGGAACCATTAATTAGTTAACTTTCAAATATGTGTTAGTTTTATGCTTATTTCCTTATTATTATGAAAAATGTTTGTAAAGAATGAAAGAGAAAGAAAAAATGATTTGAAGACCAAAAAAAAGTTTTTTTATCGGTGTGCTTGACAAGAATTTGGTCTTGCTCCTACGTATCTCCTGGTGCGATGGAGAATTCAAAGCTACGTAGTTCGTTGGGTAGAAAATGCTTGTTTGTTGGTTGGTTTTAAAGGACGATGTTTTGATCGTATTCTAGCGGTTAAACGTAGCTTGTATGCTCGCTGTGGGAGGCTTAAGCGTTTGTTTGTATCGCGTTAGAATTGATAAAACATGTCCGTTTATGAAAAGAGTTTTGATCTTTTAATTGACCACTGGGGGCCAAAAAATGTTTGATTTCTAATTGACCACTGCGGGGCCAAAAAGGTTTGGTTTTGGATTGACCACTGGGGGGTCAAAAAGATTGAAAAAAGTTTGGTGGGTTGAGATTGATTTTAAACGGAGGACGAATATCCGACTGAAAGCGAGGTGTCTACCTCGTTTCCGAATATTCGGGGAAGCATCGGGTGTCTACCCAAGTTTTCCTTTTTCACTCACACGAACGAAAAAGTTTCATTATTTTTGTTTTATTAAAAGTTTAATCGAAAGACGAATACTTTGAACGTGATCGAGACGGGGATCTCGCGTTCCGCATTCGGGGAAGCGTCGGGTGTCTACCCAAGTTTTCCTTTTTTCGGTCGATTGAACCCTTAATATTTATTTTCATGTGTTTTTTGAAATTGAAAGACAGCATTGAAGATTAATACATTTTTTGGTGTTTTTTGAGAAAGAAAGAAATTAATGGGGATTAAACATTTTGGATGTTTTGAAAATGAATGCAATGCAGCCCTTCAGACTCTGGACCAGGATTCAGGAAATGGGTTCAGAAAGGAGAGTCTGAAGCTGGGTTCAGAGGCTGGGTCAGGAATGAGTCTGAAGTTGTTCAGACTCTGGGCAGGAGTGAGTTTGAAGCTATTCAGACTCTGAGCAGGAGTGAGTCTGAAGTGGGTTCAGACTTGAGTTTTGGAGGGGAGTCTGAAGCTGTTCAGACTTCAGACTCTGGGTGAAGGGATGCTTGGGTCTGAAGGATGTTCAGAGGTTCTAAGTTCAGAATGTGAGCCTGAATGTGAGTCTGGTTTAGAGGCTAGGAGTGTGAATCAGATGTGCTGTTCAATGGTTTAGAGTCTAGAGGGCTTGGTTCAGGTTCAAATCTGAAGTGATTTCTGGTTAGGTTCAGAGAGAGTTTAAGTGTGTTAAGAATTCAAGGGGAGTATAAGTGTTTGGTTCATCCACCTGGTTCTATATGCACTAGTTCAGAAACCAGAAGTATCCACCTTGTTCTATGTACACATGTTCAGAACCATCCACCTGGTTCTATGTACACAGGTTCAGAAACAGCTGTGCAATCTTCAGAATTCAATGTGCAAACTTCAGAAGTTCTATATGCAGACTTCAGAAGCTCAATGTGCATGGGGAGATAAATTGGACATCAGAAGCTCCTATGTGTTTGGTTCAGAAGCAAGTCTGAGTTCAGAGGTTGTAGGAGGGATGAGTCTGAGGTTCTGAGTTTTAGAGGCTGAGTATGAGGATGAGTCTGAAGCTGGGTTCAGACTTCAGACTCTGGGTGTGAAGGTCTGCTCAGAAGCAGGATGAGGATGAGTCTGAGTTTCTGAGTTTTAGAAGCTGAGTATGAGGATGAGTCTGAAGCTGGGTTCAGACTTCAGACTCTGGGTGTGAAGGTCTGTTCAGAAGCTGGATGAGGATGAGTCTGAGTTTCTGAGTTTTAGAAGCTGGATGAGAGGGAAGGTCTGAAGTGGGTTCAGAAGCAAGTCTGAAGTGGTTTCATGTTGGATGGGCTCGAGTTCAAGCTGGGTTTCAGAGGCAGGTCTGAACCTGTGTTTGAGTTGGGAAGCGAGCCTGA
Source organism: Medicago ruthenica (assembly GCA_018208015.1). NCBI lineage: Eukaryota > Viridiplantae > Streptophyta > Magnoliopsida > Fabales > Fabaceae > Medicago > Medicago ruthenica. Next base: position 34,149,386 of record CM031375.1, on the reverse strand, counting down.
GTTCAGAAGCAAGTCTGAGTTCAGAAGCAAGTCTGAATTCAGAAGTAAGTCTGAGTTCAGAAGCAAGTCTGAGTTCAGAAGCATGTCTGAATTCAGAAGCAAGTCTGAGTTCAGAGTTTAGAAAACTTGGGCATGAAGGTATATTTTAGAGGTTCTGAGATCAGAATGGGAGTATGAAGGGATGGAGGCAAGTCTGAAACACTGTTTCATGAGATTCTGAGCTTCGGACTCTGAGATCAGAGGCACTGTTCATCAGACTCTGAGATCATATGCACTGTTCATCAGACTCTCAAATTCAGAGTTTGAGTTCAGGGACACTGTTCATCAGACTCTGGACTTCAGAGTCTGAGTTCAGACTCTGAGATCAGAAGCTCATTTTAGTCCCTGGGGTAAAAACAGCGGGAAAAATAGAGAAGGAGGATTATCTCTGTTTTCGCAGATGTTATGCTCTTTAAATTTTTGGGTTTTGAATGATTTTCTTATGCAAAAATGAATTGAATATAACAGTAAAAATGCAGAAAACAGAACTCAGATTTTTGTGGTTTTTTCTCAACTTCACAGTTTGATTGCTCACTCAAAACTAAACCAAACACAAAAATGAAAGTACCATTACGAAGCTTGCCATGAAGACTACATCCTAGTGGTCTAAGATCTACCAAAGGCAGTCTTAAAACTAACTATATATTGGGCCTAAAGCATGCTTATGAACTGACTATTTATGCAGGAAAATTAAAACATTTAGGCAGAATGCAGAAATGAAATAAAAGGGGCCAGAATACTTACAAAGTTCCAAGCCAAGGTGAATATGCACGAAAATGAAGAGGTCTTTTGGGTGTTTGTGAGTTTTTTTTATGTTGTAGTGACTTGGGTTATTGTGGTTGTTTTGTTTTGATGAGGTTTTTCTGTGATGTGTTTATGTGAAGAGTGTGTTTATGTGAGGAGTGTGTTTGGATTTTGATTCTTTACTGAACTACAATTTCTTGCTGGAACCAACATCCTTTTCTGCCTCTGATCCTCATCCCTTATATAGGCTATTGCATTGCAAGGCTGATTTTTGTGTGGCATTAACGGGGGAAGTGATTTGTGATCTTTTTTCAGATTCTGGGTGGCTGATTTTGCAATGGAAATGATGAAAGAAAACCATAGAGAGGGGCGCTGCCAGACTTTGTGGCTTCTTGGGGAGTTGATTTTGGAGACAAAGGATGGGGCAAATCAAGGAGAAGGGGGCGCTGCTGGCCTAGGGTGCTAGCAGGTCTGAAAACTGGAGGAAAAAGGGGAAAGGAGGGTCTGAACAGTGGAAAAAAAGCCAGAAAAAGGGGGGATGCCAGGTGAACAGTGTTCTGCTTGGGGGACAGGAGAGAAAAGGGAAGAAAGGAAAAGGAGCAGGGGCGCCCCCTGCCTACATGAACAGTGATCTGCTTTTTGATTTCTTTGTTTTTCAAATTTGTTTCTTTATATATTTTTTGTTATTTTGGTTCATGCCTTTTTTGTCCCTTTTTTATTTGTTATAATTTTTAAAATGCACAAATGGATTTAAAATGTGAAAAAAGGTTACAACTAAATGGACCCACTTAATGTGTTTGACAAATGCAATTTTTTCATATTTTCATGATTTTTGGATGTTATGATAAAAACTAGTGAAGAAAATAAAAAATTAAAATTAAAATTAAAATTATCACTTGTTTTGGGTATTATTATTTTTTTAAAAAAAAAAACTGCATAGACAAAATTAGGGTACTGACTGGACATATGAGATGAGACCAGGTAATTGTTGCAAGGGAACGGCCAACACTATTTATCATTACATATATAAAAGAATTTAATGACAAAGAATTCCTTGTTTTAGTTTAGTATACATGTCAAGTTAACAAAGGTGTTATTGTTGAAGGGACAAATTAATTTGTTTTGAAGCTAACAAATAATAACATCAACCAATTGTTGTATTGTATACATGAACACGTTTTTTCTTTTTTGAGATATTGGTTTATAAATGGTGAAGATGCCAAATAATTTAATTAATTATTCAACACTTAAAAGAGAAATAGGTGAGAGAGAGTATGAGAAGAGACAAAGAGATGAGAATAGAGTAGATTTGATGTATTGATTGATATAAGAGGAAGAAGAGAGGAATAGAAGGAGAAGCGTGTTTAATTTTTAAAAAGACAAAAATATCCTTGCATTTAAAATTGATTGATTTTTTATTTTTAATGTAATTTAGTTATTATTTAGTTTACATAATTACTTTAAGTATTATTTTAGTAATTAATTAAAACATACCATCTACAATATTCTTTTTGTGGAAAAAAATAATTCATATTGTTTTTTTATTATTATTATTATTATTATTTCATATTCTCTTACGTATTCAATTTGAATTATTTTCAGTAAAACAAATGTTCGTTTTTTTTAATTCAACTTGACTAATTTGTTGCAATAATAGTGCTTATATCAAGAACAGACATGAATTCGTTTTGATCACCAATAAAAAAGCTCACGTATTTTGTACAAAAAAAAAAAAAGAAAAAAGAAAAAGAAGCTGACGTATTGGTGAATTGGTTGATTTGAGACGCAACACAAATTGTAAACGAAAGAATAAAAATAGAAGTTTTGAGGGATACAAAAAAGTGTGGGCCCCAGCCTATTTTAATCTCTCGTCTCAATTTCTCTGATACTCCAAACTGGAAAAATAGAGCATTTAGCAACTTCTCTATGGTGGTAGTCGATATATCTCTCTTGCTTCTTCTCTTGTACGTTCCAAACAAGCCATAAACAAAAAGTATGGAGATTCAGATGATCATCATCACTATCTTATTCTCCACTGTTCTTTCTGATTACCCTCCCTCCCTAAACCCTTTCATTAACACGACACACACTCCTCCTCCTCCACCTTTTAACAACGCTCCATCCTCTTCTCAGCCATCTACATTTACCCCCCACTCCCCAGCCCTTTACTCGAAGAAGGTGGTCATACCACTTATTGTGCTTTTAGCACTCTTTGGAGCTGTGATATTGGGGATCATCATTTGGTGTTTGGTGAAGAGTTTTCAGAGGAAGAAAATGGAAGGACGGAGAAGAGGAAGAACCACCACTACTTCAGAAGCTTGGCCAACTATACGCTAGACATGGTGCCTAATTTAATAATGCATTTTAGAGAAGTAGTTGGTGTTTACAAATTTAATAATTTTCAGTTTGGTTTGTTTAATATTGGTCAGTTTAGGCTGTTAGATTAGAGCACTCGGTACATGCTATGCTAGTATGTATTACAAGGTTGTTCTTTTCAATGTACTTACAAGGTTGTGATTTATGATATGATAATTTTAATTATGGCCTGCTTATTTACTTAAAAAAAATTGTTTATCTTTCCCTAAAAAGACGATGTTTATCTTGTTGTGTCGAAGAAAAAAAAGAATGTTTATTTTGTAATTGAAATTTTTTTACTCGTTTAAATTTGATTTTTAACAACTTTAAAACTTGATCATATTTATTTCCTGATGGTGACATCCAGCACATCCGACCTGTGCCATTGTATTATGATCATATTTATTTCTTTTGCTAATGATATTAACTGTAACAGTTGTATACCAACCGTACGTTCCATCGTGTTTTGATGTTTTTCTAGCTTTTGTAGTTAATTGGTTAGATGCAATCTGTTACTACTTTTGTTTTAATTAGGTCTGATTTAATGAAAATCTTGTTGAATAGAAGTTCCATTGTCACGTTTTATTTGATTGGATTAATCATTAGGAGATTAGGAGATGAGTTGGTTGATAAGTGTCTGTGTATACTCTTAATCGCTGAGGCAGGCATAATCTCAGTATT